>SJYO01018757.1:16936376-17446770 GCA_006410555.1 Capra ibex
TCTTCTGAGAACTCTCAGGGAACCTGACGTTCCTCTAGGTTGGTCAGGTAAGACTTCCTCTAGTTGGGACCCTAAAGAAACCTTCCTTACTACGATTTCGAGTTTAAGGTCATGAAACCGATGGAGTACGTTTCTCAACTGACAAACCTTTTCTGAGACTACGACCCTCCCTAACCCCCGTCCTCCTCTTCCCCTACTGTCTCCTACTCTTCCGACCTACCGTAGTGACTGAGCTACCTGTACTCAGACTCACTTGAGGCCCTCAACCACTACCTGTCCCTCCGGACCGCACGACGCTAAGTGCCCCAGTGTTTCTCAGGCTGTGCTGACTCGCTGACTTGACTTGACTTGATACGACCCACCGTCCATACTACGAGTCTCTCCACCCCTTTGAACAGATTCCAGTGTCACGTACATTCGTCGTCCCGGAGTTTCCAACACCGATTCAACCACTCGTATATTAAATAACATGTTTAGTCCTGTGAACACCCTCACTCTTCCGTGACGATAATTGTTAACGTGGTCCTTTTGTCCACAGTTGACCGTGGTACTGTGCCCTACCGAAATCAAGATTTAAAAGGGTGTACGAAAGGATTAGAAGGGTCAAGTCTATGTTAATTGAACCCCTAACTGGTCTAAAAGACCTGGGATAAGAGATCCCAAGTGTGAGGAAACCCCATCTCTCCGTCGAGGGGTCTTCCTGTGGGCCTTGGGCAGGGAGTAAGGAGAGGTCATTTGCACCTTCTGGACTCACTGTAGGGTCATCGTAGGAAGGTAGGTCGTGTCGTCCAACCTCTCCTAGCAGTAAACGAAGGGACGACGATTCAGGATTAATTTAATCTCGTTGTAAGGAGGAGGGTCTCTTAGTCGTCTCAATTACTGGGCGAGTGACCTCGCTCGTAGTGAGACTCGTCGACGTCGGTGCAGGAGACTGACCTCCGAGATGTCGGGAGAGGAAGCCGTCCAGGTGACTTTGGGGGTCGGAAGCGCGGAAGGCACATGTGCACACACAGGAAAGAGTGACAGAGAAAAGACAGAGAGAGTGTGTGTACGCAGGAAAAAAGAAATTAAATTACTTTGTATGTCAACCACCCTGGACAGAGACGTAGAAGTGGTCGTCGACCCCGTGGAGGCCAAAGAGAACACACGAAGACCAAACTTAAGGATCTCGAGGTAGGACACTTCGATGTCGTGGTTCAGAAAGTGGTTCCTCGAGGATTTCCCGACGGGACCGATCTCTTCTCACCCAAGCAAAAATTACACCCAAACCAAATCTGTACCTCTTTATCTCTTGATGTCTTGTCATAGAGGAGCCGGACTTCTTGTGCAGACGGCAACCGATATGTTTTCACGAGTGTAGGTGTAATAAACCTTTGTAGTGTTTACAAGTTGTTCTCACTTTACTATTCGACGCCATCTCAGTATGTCATTCTTACGTGAGGTCATCATTTTTACGTGTCTATTCAATTATTATGTGTGTTATTTAAGTAGAGTGTTAGTTTTACAACCCCCTTTCTTCGTTTTTTTCCCCATAATGTTTGTTATACTAAAATAAATATCTTCCAAGCTTTTACCCGTTTTGAGTTGATGTTACAGTCTTTACTCCTCCTCCATTTCTTATTACTAATCCAACTATTATAAGGTAAAGAAGTAGACCTGTCACTAGTGTCTGCACGATTGATACGATTAAGTAGTTCGTTATGATGACTTCTGTTCACGTAAAAAGACATACATACAATGTGAACCTTTTTTGAAATGAAAATTTTTTGAATTTTGACTTCAGAGAAAATCAGTTTATCAGACATTAAACATGGTCTTAATGGAAGTGATAATTTGATAGTCACATTCAGTTTTTTTATTTATTTATTTTTATTTTATTTTATTTTTTATTTTTCCGCTCTCCACCACCACCACCACTACTCCCACCCCCACCGTCGCCGAGAATAAAATCGGTTTCAATTTTTTTTATTTTTTTATTTTATTTGATAGTCACACGGGAAGCCGTTTAGTGCATTGAAGAAACATAGATAAAGAGATGGACATAATCGTGGATCTTTTCCTTCACCGTAAACCTCTTCCTTTCCCGTTGGGGGAGGTCATGAGAACGGACCTTTTAAGGTACCTGTCTCCTCGGATCACCCGATGTCAGGTACCGCGGCGTTCTTAGTCTGTGTTGAATCACTAATTTCTTTCAATTCAGCGAACGAGTCAGCACAGGCTGAGAAACGCTGGGGTACCTGACATCGGGTGGTCCGAGGAGGTAGGTACCCTCAGAGGTCCGTTCTTATGACCTCACCCAACGGTAAAGGAGGAGGTCCCCTATAAGGGCTGGGTCCCTAGTTTGGGTCCAGAGGGCGTAACGTCCATCTGCGAAATTGGAGACTCGGTGGTCCCTTCGGGTTTGGTGGTGGTTATAGTTGTCTACACATCGCAGATGTACTCTTCATGAATCATGTTTACTTACTCTGTATGAATCTTCCACGGACCATGTGTTCGCGACGAGTCCGGATTCAACGTAGACTGAGAAACGCTAAGGTACCTGACGTCGTGTGGTCCCAAGGGACAGGAAGTGATTGAGGACCTCAAACGAGTTTGAGTACAGGTGACTCAGTTATTACGGTAGGTTGGTAGAGTAGGAGACAGTGGGGGAAGTAGAGACCGGGAGTTGGAAAGGGTCGTAGTCCCAGAAAAGGTTACTCAACCGAGAAGGGTAATCCACCGGTTTAATAACCTCGAAGTCGAAGTCGTAGTGAGGAAAGTCACTTATAAGTTCTAACCAAAGAAAATCCTAACTGATGAAACTAGAAGAAAGACAGGTTCCCTGAGAGTACTCAGAAAAGGTCGTGATGTCAAGTTTTCGTAGTTAAGAAGTCACGAGTCCTGAGAAAAAGTGTACTGAAGACCTTTTTGATATCGAAATTGATGTATCTGGAGACAGTCGTTTCGTGATTGAGACGAATACTGTTTGAGATTCAAACAGTATCGAACGAGGAGGGTTCCTCGTTCGTAGAAAATTAAAGTACCGACGCCAGTGGTATGTGTCACTAAAACCTTGGGTTCTTTTATTTTATAAAGTGACAAAGGTCAAACAGGGGAAGATAAACAGTACTTCACTACACTGGTTTACGGTACTAGAATCACGACACTTACAAATGGAAATTCGGTCGAAAAAGTGAGGAGAAAGTGGGAGTAGATCTCCGAGAAATCAGGGAGGAGCGAAAGGCGGTAATCTCACCATATAGTAGACGTATATACTCCAACAACTATAAAGAGGGTCGTTAGAACTAAGGTCGAATACTCAGTAGGTCGGGTCGTAAAGCGTACTACATAAGAAGTATATTTAGTTAATTCGTCTCACTGTCATATGTCGGAACTGCATGAGGAAAGAGTCAAAACTTGGTCGTGTGTTTATCCATGAGTTTTTACAATCGACAAACTTGACCACCATAGGGAAGATACGGACGGAAGGAGTATAAACCCTGAACGTAGAGGCAAATAGTGGATAAGAGCTGTCTCACTTCTGCACGACTTTACCTGTTCGGGTGAATGGGGACAGCTCCCCCGATACCTCTCCTTACCTATTCAGAGAAGGTCGCCTGTTAGACCGGTGTACATGGTTCTCAGGGGATTTTTACAAACGTGGGACATTAAGGTAGGATCATAGGATTCCTCTACTCTGTACGTATGTTCTAAACATGCACGACGTCACGTAAAATAAATATTTTCACCCTTGACCTTTGTTAAATAATGGAGTCCTTTGTCCATTTATTTTTTTGCAACCACTCTTCAAATTACTGTACTTTTTCGATTCATACTTTTCTTCTCTGGATATCCAATGGGTAGTTTTTTATAATTGTTTATATGTCTCTTCTTTTTTAATTTTCTTTAATTTGGTTTTTCAAATTCGATTAATAGAACTCTTCTAGTACGGTGCCCCTAAATGCAAAAGGAAGGAATATGAAAAGACAAAAAAGTTATAAGAAGAAACTCAAGTACAATGGAAAATATTTACACTTTGTGTCTCAAACACAGAGGAACAGGTGTCCGGAAGTAGAGACAGCAGTTCCACTGTCGGTCAACGTTAAGTAGTACAAAATCCTTCTGTGGTGGTGTGTTACCTTCCGCAGTCTTCCTTCCACTGACGGTTCAACCGTTTCCCGAAGTTGTCGTTCTGGGCCCTTCTTTCCGACCTCTCTTCCCTTACACATGGAACTCCTCCTGGTCAGTTGTTCTATCGAAAGAACCTCATGGATAGTGCACCTTCTCCCTAATGGGAACGAGATGATCTTGGATCTCTAACCTTGGTTCTGGTTTCCTAGTTTCCAAGTTCCTACTCTTTTCCCCTCTTACTTCTAAATCGAGTTCTTCGGTTGTATGACATGCTAGTGTGATACTTGGAGTCCGAAGGAAGGACGGGGTGTCGTTCCTCGAGGAACCTCCATCGGTTACTTAACAAAACAATTGTAAACCCTTTGGTGTGTCGTGGTAGGACTCCCGGTCGACTCGTGGTAGGGTCTGGTCAGATGACACTTATTGGCGCACTCAATGCTAGAGACTTTAAGTAGCGGGAAATTAGGGAGAGAGAACGGGACGTCTTGTCGGAAATTTAATATATGTTTAACCCGGCGAGGAGACAGAAGAGGTGACCTACTAGAATCAGGTTCCGGAGTGGTGGAGGGAAGGGACATGGTGTTACCGGAGGGACGACCAAAGGTCGCGGATGACGACGGGGGTCAGGTAGACGATGTGTCTTCGAGTTCATTACCGAAAGAATCTGATTTGATTTTTTAGTAATTTACTGAAGTTCTGAGTTTCACCTCTGAGGTCGGAAGTTGTCCTGGGAAGGGGTAGCGAAGGGCGTGAGGATGGTTCAATTAGCAGAAAATCCAAATAGTAAGTGTCGGTTGAGAAAGGTGGAGTCCCGTAAACGTGCACGACTTTGTTAGAGGTAGGGAGTGGTCGAACTGAGAAGACGTCGAGTCTAGAGTCCACAGTAAAGGGTCAAAATTAGGATATTACCGTAGAGTTACGGGATTACTTTGAAGTACACCAAATATCCTAAAAACACTCATCGGTGTTGACTGGTCTCACGGAGGTCCGAGAGGTGGTTCGTCTTCGGGGGAAATCAAGGAGTTTACGTACTCGTAAGAGAAACAGGTAGTCAAAACACATCGAACGAAAGAGACTGACCTTTTGAGAAGAACACCGATTAAGGATAGTGGAGATCCAGAGTGGGATTACGCTGAACTTAACTGAACTCCCTTTTGAAGGGAAGGGAGATCTATGACGCACTCCATGGAGGGGTCTCGTACCGATGTCGGGGACCTTAATAAGGTAGTGTCGTGAGTGAAAGGAGTTGACATAAACATCAACAACGATGAACCGTTTGATGTGGTCCCTACCGTGGATATACCGAGTCGTGTTGGCTTATTTACTGAAGTAAATTTTTTATACTACAAAAGGGGGTACTTCCTCGTTTACCTCCAATTTTTTATCCTTTTTTTTATCTATCGTTGTCCTTTATCAGATGATTCACCATAAGAGAAAGATCGTATTACTTTGTTTGGATCTGAAGTGAGTTAAGGGACAGAACTCGTTCCCAAGTGAACAACAGTAAAAATCAAAGTGATTCCTGAGGGGACCACCGAGTCTGCCATTTCGTAGACAGATGTTACACCCTCTGGACCCAAGCTAGGGACCCAGCCCTTCTAGGGGACGTCTTCCTTTGCCGTTAGGTGAGGTCATGATAACGGACCTTTTAGGGTACCTGTCTCCTCGGACCATCCGATGTCAGGTACCCCAGTGTTTCTCAGCCTGTGCTGACTCGTTGAAAGGAAGGAAAGGAAACCAAAGTGACGGACCGTGTCATTAATGAGAACTGGTCGTGAACTTACGGGGCCCGTTAGAAGTCATACGTGTGTTTTCCTAGCTACCCATGATTTGTCTGACTTTTCTACGTATCATGATTTAAAGGTTTTGTCGTCCTTTATTTTCTTTTAGTTCTTTTGGGACCTTCTGTCTTCTGGTTATTCGTTTTTTTATTTAGAAGGGATCAGACGGAAGGATTTCCGTATATGTCGAAGACAACCAAACTAATTTGACAAAACTCACTTTCTGGAACCCTTCGGTCTTCGGTCTTGGGATCAGAGTAAGAGTCACGCCTAAGTCACTTCCACGAGACACTACTGGATTTACCCTTCGTTTAGGTTTTCTCCGCTATATACATGTGCATCTCGACTAAGTGAAACGACATGTCAATGAGTCAGTGAAGTCAGTAAGTCAGCACAGGTTGAGAAACGCTGAGGTACCTGACGTCGTGCGGTCCGAAGGGACAGGTAGTGGTCGAGGGCCTCGGAGGAGGTTGCGTACCGGTAGCTCAACCACTACGGTAGGTTGGGGAGAGTAGCAGACAGCACGGGAGGAGGAGGGCGGAAGTGAGAAGGGGTGATTGCTTTGTAACATTCGTTAATATGAAGGTCTCTTTAATTAAATTTTTTTATTTTGTAGAGTGAAGTGTTTCCTGACCTACTCTATGACTTACACTTCGTCAGTCGTGTCTCCGACCGTAAATATACGGATCATTGAATATCCTCGATAACAGTAGAAAAGGTAAACCATCTCGACCTCCAATACTACTACTCTCGATTATTAATGATTCGTGAGAACGTAGTCCGTGATGAGATTGTGTAAAGTACATGATTCCGTAAATAAGGGTGTCACTAGTCCATGATAATAATAGAGGTTAGATGTCTACTCCTTTGACTTCGTTGTAGTACGGTTCCAGTGTGTCGAACAGGTCGAACTCGGAGTTCAGGTCCGGCAGACTGGGGTCCCGGAGACAAGAGACAACGGTTTTATGTGGTATAGGACACGACAGACCCCCGTCACAGTGTAGAGGGGTACGTTGAACCTCTCGAGGGAGCCCCGTACGGGACGCGACGTATGAAGAGTCCCTGGAGGTACTGTCGAAATCGTCCCTTGGACTCGGCGGCACTCGTGAGGTCTGTGGACACTGTAGACTGACCGTGTGCTCCGTGTCGACTGGTTAAAGGTCTTGTGGATAAAACAGTCTACTGGACAGTCTACTGGAACTGCATCTGGTAGACAGATGACGTCTTCCATACAGACTTCCCTTGTGTCTCCCAGAGACGGTGTCCTTACCTTCGAGGGAGGGGTTTATGTCGAGAACCCAAAAGTCTCAGTCTAGGGATTTACGGACTTTTTGAGACTCTTGTTAGACTGGTCACAAGTATGTGAGGATCTCAGATTTGACTGAGTCGACTTCCAGAGACACTCAGTAAGTTTGATTTTATGGACGGTCTGTCTTCCTTTACACGGAGTTTCAGACGACTAGACATCTCGTGATGGTAATGGGCGGAACCGAGACTACCTGTTGTTTTGAGAAGTGCAACGGTAGCAATGTCTGTGAAGATGACTCATACAGTGACACGATTAATCCACGATCGTTACGTCCATTATCCTGTGTCTGGAGTAATTGTACCTGAGGTAATTAAACCTTATATACTCTTACGAATGGTAAGTTAGAATGAAAAAGTAATAGATATTTACTTTTATTATACGTATTATATACTTATTTAATTTAGTTAAATAGGTCAGACGTTTATGAAAAACCCTTAGAGAATACAGGATCGTCATCCTACCGTCAGACTCTATAATAAAACATATTAAGACTAATTTTCTCTTGAGACATCACGTTCTTCATTACATAAGTAAAATTTATTCGATCTTCAGACCTTTTAAAAATTCATACCATGTAGGTATGACATCTTACGGAACGTTAATATTATTTTGGTCGCCCCATATAGTCAACCACGATTGCATAATTGTTCTCGTTAACGATTTACTTTTTTTTGTTGTCCACCTTGAGAGAGATTTCATAGAGTAAATAAACTTTTTTATTGTTCTACTATACTTATTCTTCGATGAATGTATTTATGTATACGTCACTTTAAGAGTCCTTTAGTTCAATTCTTTTAGTTTACCAGACTGTACCTTTTGGTTGGGTAAAAAAATTGACATGAAAACATTACACCTTAAGAAATGGTAAAAGTACAATAAACGTTTTATAATTACGATTAATTTTCTCGAATCGTATTTAATAATAAATAACCGGGTACGATTCGTGTCACAGACCATGTATTAACCTTAAGGTCATAGATAACGTATTTACATTTATTTATTACGATACTTACTGGCAAATTTGTGTAATCAGAAAGGATAAGTGACGTAGTCCAGAGTAAGATTATTATGTCCGTTATTATATCCAAACTGGTTTTCCAAACAAGTCCAAAAGGGTATTCTATATTATCTTTTTGCACTTGCTTAAAAAACCGGTTGGGTTATGAACCCTCACTCAAGTTCAGGTACGTACACGAACACGACCCGAGTCCGTATCGGTTGAGAAACGTTGGGAACCTGACATCGGACGGTTCAAGGAGACAGGTACCCTAAAAAGTCAGTTCTTATGACCTCACCCAACGGTGAAGGAGGAGGTTCCCTAGAAGGACTGGATCCTAGTTTGGGTGTAGAGGGTGTAACGTCCACCCAAGAAATGGTGACTCGGTAGTTCCTTCGGGTGCATACACGAATTTCTTTAAGTCGACATTGTCAAGACTTTTTAAAAGGCATTGAGTGTGAAAAAGAAATACGAGGACGGGAGAAGAAAGAGTTCGAGACACGATGTGTTTGTTCACGTACACAAACGTGCACGTGTATATGTATGTGTCTCAGTCCTTTTGAGTGACTGTTTTTTCTTTCGTTCGAAACCTTAATTCTTTACGAAACGACGACAACGATTTTTACCAGTAAAAAATTCGTCTATGACTGAACTCCTTCCGTTTAGATATTGGAGCAATGGCGAATGAAACGAGATAGTGCTTAAGACTTCATACAAAACTTTTCTCATTCAACGACGTCTAAGTAAACTTTTCTACGTAAAAAAGGATGGTCGTTGGTGTCTTTACGATTATTTATGACTCCCATTTCGAATTCGTAGGACTTCCGGTCGTTGTGACTTGAGGATCTGACTTTCCAGAATCCATTTCGACCGTGCAGGCCGACGAGGAATACAACGAGGAAGGACGTACTCTCGCTCTCTCGACCCCTCGACCTTTGACTGTCAAGATGAAAGAGTCACGACTATTTTCCCCTTGTTTAATACATAAACGGGACTCACACGTCCATGCAACAGAATTCAACAAAACGACCGTAAAAAGGGGGTCATCGTCGTTGATCCGTTTTTTTTTTTTCTGTAGACGATCGAAGCAATCCCTTTTAAACTTGTCTAAACACCCACATTACGATCAGTCAGACAAAGTATTTATTTGGGGTCCGTTACAGTAGTTAATTTATAGAAAAATTTCTACCGAAATTGTACTCGTTACGGGGCCTTTGATTTTAGGGTTATAGGATTATTAGAACTCTTGGTGGTACATACCTTGTAAGTAATCCAGGACCGTCCGTGACACGTTTCTTGAGGTGTTCCGTTCGTTGCAAAATTAAGAATGTTGTGTTGTCACACAGTAATAATAGAGGTGAAACACCTACTTCTTTGACTCCACTTAATTGAACAGACTTCAGTGTCTCAAACAATCGACTTCTTGACTCTAGGTTCGGGTCACAGACTTCGTGTCACGAGTTGTCCGAATGGCCTCTCTCTTTCCAATTCCTAAGTTCCCTGTTCCGTCCTCGGAGAAAGAGGTACGTGATCTCGACTGGAGACTGGAAGTCGTGAAAAATCGTTTCGTCCGGTCCACACCGTCTGTTTTGTCGGCCGGACCGTGCACCTTCGTGTCCCAACAGGACCAAGATGGTACTCGTCTGGACGAACGTAGTGCATTGGACAGGTTCGGAACGAGAAGTGTCTACGCTTTCCTCCGCCGACGTGATCTTATAGGAAGTCTAGATTTCGACGTGCAGGTCCTCGTGTGTGTATATCTTTGGTAAAAAGGACCTACCATTTCTTCTTTTTTCAGCTTACATTCGGTGTCACATGTTCGCTCGGGTGAAATGTCTCCTTTCAGGACTGTCTGCCGTAAGTGGTCGTCAGTAGAAGGTTTTGACGTGACTACTGGAGGTCCACGGTAATGATTTCGGTCACCAGGGAAGGACCAGTAGGATTGACTCGCCAGTCGTCGTAGACGAGACGCTTCGGAGAAGAAGTGAACTGAAGTCCTACGACCAGAGAAGATATAAAGGGAGATGGGGTGACACGACGACGAAGATGAAGCCGAAACGACGAAGTAGGAGCGGAGGGGTTGGTTACGTCACGGAGTCTCAACTCAGGGTCTGGGGAAACAGATGTGACTAAGAGTCCCACAAGAGTAGACCCAAGTACCTAAATTTACGTTAGACGGACGACGATTGTTTATAGGTAGGACCTTGAGGTCTGAAAATATAAGTCGACGGGTGAACTGTAGAGATGGCTCTATAGATCACCCGTAAAGTACGGGGGTTTACTCGAAGATTAAGGGTGGATTAAGACGGGAATCATTTCTGGACGATGTCATTTACCTGTGATATGAGTAGATCCACAAGTCCGGTTCCAGAGAGACTGAGGGTGGAATGACTCCCAATTTCGGCTTCAGAACATTATGAATGTTCAGGAAGGTCCAAGAATAGTGTTGAGTAAAGGTTAGGAGAGAGACGGGAGTAGAGGTTAAGGGGCAAGATCAGTGAGGTCGGTCGGGACCGAACCCGTTAACGATAAGCGAGACGAACGTGTGGAGGGACGTATTGGGTGTCCGAACGGAGGAGTGGAGAGAGTCCATAAACGAGTTTGTAGTGAAATGGACTATTAGATTTAACATTGGAAAGGGAGTTTCGTGTGAGAAGAAGGAGAGAGGGGACGAAATACAGAGAGGTATTTTAAAATGGTAGACTACATAAAATATAATAAAAGTACATAAAGGAATGACGGATATAAGAGGTCGATCTTACATTCGAGGTTCCTCCCTCCTTCCAAATGACAGAACAAATAACTACATAGAGATTATGGATTTTATAACGGATCTTGTCTTATCCGTGAAAAACACCCCTTTTTTTAATAAATGAGATATTACTACATATGTATCGAACACTTCTCATCTTCTGGTCTAGTCGGGGTTTTATTCGATGAACTTGTATTCCTAATAAAACTCGACTTCTATTTACTGTAAAGGTCAATGGTGTACTTTTATCAGTCTTATGTCTTAAAAATTGTTGTTGTTGTTTTTACATATGTTCTTTGTCCTTTTATACCAGTAGGTGGGAAGAGAGAAGGTCCTTCCTGCCTTCAGTTAGTGGTTCCGTCAGATCTGGGGATAACCGGGTCTCTTGAGATATACCGTGACCTCTTGAGATATATTACTAGGAACGATTTTGTTCGGGAGTAGAAGGTAATCAAAGGAATATGTAACCAGAAGAGTGTTAGACGGTTGGGGTCTTAAGGGTCCAGGAAAAGGAAACAGAATAGTGAACAGATCTTTAGGTGACAAGAGAACACTTTTACGATATCTGTTGGAGAAGTCAAAGAGTAGAGACTCAGGAGGGTATCCGTACGTACTGCGTGTACAATTATTTGGAGACAAACGAAAAGAGAACAACTAGACAGAAAACAGTTAAATTAAATATCCCGAGTCGACCTTTTGGATCTTGTCATCTCTTTCGTCCAAAAAAAAGGAGGGAGATATAAACCCATGTGGTCTCGTATGTGTTATTGGTAAAGAGACACTCTCCCTCCTTTTACTACTTTATGGTAGAATCTGTGATCAAAGAAAAGGAGAGTAGATTTTTGTCCCCGGTCAATCCTAAGTTCCTCTTCACATACAACACCAACAGAGTAAATTTGAAGTGTCAGGGTTTTTTCTTTCTCCTTGTACTGTAGAAATTCCATTGAAAAATTTTCATAAACTTAATCCTAATTATAAAACAAAGATAGTATACATTTAATTAAAAATTGCATATGTGAAAAATGTATATACAAAAGAATTCAACCTCTTGGTTAGTACGGTCCTAAAGATACTATTAGAACTTTGACAGAAATGTATAGTTGTCGGATAAAAAAAATTGGATATCGTCTAACGTGACTATTAAGAAAAAAAAAAAAAAAGTTTAAAATTTAGAAAGTGGGTAGTACTCAGACGTTACCGTTTACTATAGTAGTTCATTTTTTTCAGTTTCGAGTCTGTGATCGTACGACGACGACGATTCAGCGAAGTCAGCACAGACTAAGACACACTGGGGTATCTGTCGTGGGGTGGTCCGAGGGGGCAGGTACCCTAAGAGGTCCGTTCTTGTGACCTCACCCAACGGTAAAGGAAGAGGTTACGTACTTTCACTTTTCACTTTCACTTCAGCGAGTCAGCACAGGTTGAGAAGTGCTGGGGCACCTGACGACGGGTGGTCCGAGGAGACAGGTACCCTAAGAGGTCCGTTCTCGTGACCTCGCCCTATCTGTGATCGTACTTTTCCGGATTTCTGGATTCAGTGCCCAAGTGACGAAATGATCGATTAAAGTAGTTGAATAAATTGAAGGGACTAAGAACCAAACGAGTAGACACTTTCCTACAATCGGTAGGTGATTCTAAGCACCCTCTTACATTTTGTACTTTTTGTGAATCGTGTCTCGATCCGTTTCTCCTTCTTGAGTTAATAATAATATGAAATAGACTTCTGAAACCGAGAGTTTTAAGCTTTCCAGATCTCTAGGGTTTGAGAGGGGGTCCGTGGGTAGTGAGATAGAGTTACGGAATGAAATAAAGGAACCATGTAAATGGTGATGGCCTTTAATAGGATAAGCAAATAAACCAAATGTGAACGAAGAGGTGGGGTCTTATATTTGAGGGCGTTTTAGTCCCCGAAACAGAACAGTTGACTCGGATCTCGTCACAAGGACCGTGCGTCACCACGACTTTAGTCGTAGTCAACTTATTTACTTATAGTGGACGGATAGGTATTTGTATTATGGTGTCTCACGGGTCCGATCCTTGCTTTTCTTTCGTTTCATTCTGTCTCTTTCGACACGGTAAAACTTATCCCACCGGTCTCCTCCGAAGACTTTACGACTGTGACTTCGTTTCTTCTCGTCAAAGCTACTGTCACCCCCTCTGTCACACTGACCCCACTCTAAGTCCGCACTTGTCCTACATTCGTCGACGTCCCACGGTTCTGCCCTATAATTTCTTCGACTCTCACCCCGGGGACGTGAATGATGGGAAACAGATCTGGAGTCGATTGTTTTATGAAACCACAGACCGTTTTTTTTTTTTTTTTCAAAAGAAAATAAATACTTCGAAAATATCGTCAAGACTGTAGAGGGAGGAGACGGGGAACCCGGAAAACAGGAAAGAAGTTGATGTCGTGAATGTCGTGAAGACACCTTAACAATTCAAAGGGTAAAATGGACGGAGAACAGGGGAGGTCACTCGAGGAACTCCCGTCTCTGGGGGGTCCCATGGGTTGTCTATACCTTTCTTCTCTCGAAGACCGACCACGTAAAGGGACACCTATGGGAAGACGATATTTCTGGTTCAAAGAAGGTAAATTTTGTTCCGAAAGTCCTCGCTACAGTACTTTTTACCGTCTCGTCCTTCAAGCTCTCTAGTAGGGCGGTGAGTTCGTTGGTGACTCCACCGTCTTCACCACGTTTAGTTGAGAAACCCTTGGATCTTGGATTGACCTGTGAATGTCGTTGGACCCCTCACGGACTACTTCTTTCTCCGACGAGTAGAAAGAATTCGTTCGTCACACCCATTTGGTCGAGGGTGGGAGGTGAGGAGTCGAGGTAGCGTCGGCACCCCTGTCGTCAAGTGTAAGGACCTTACCGACTGACCACGGTCCTACCCGTGACCCCTGGAGCAGGAGATTTTTAAACCCCAACACGTGCGTCCGACCAGACCTCCACGAGCTCCGTGACTGTGCCTGTCAACGGAACCAAAATCGAGAGAGTCACCGTCGTCGAAGTGACTACCGTAAGTGACCTTTTAAAGTCTTCTGGTTTTTTTTTTTTTTTAGTTTTTAGGGAGGACCCTGAAGGGACCGTCAGGTCACTGATTTTAAGGTAAGAAAGTGACGTCCCGTGTGTCTAAATTAGGGACCAACCCCTTGATTCTGGGGTGTACGACGTATCACGTCGTTTTTTTTTTTTTTTTTTTGTGCGAAGAAAAACCTCGATCTATAAATTTATATAGAAACAGTCCGGTGACCGACTGGAGGTTCTATTCCCTTGTCTTTGAAGTCACTGGTCTATGTTGTTCTTTACGTATAAACGTTGTGATGACACCTTTACAGTGTTTATCGTCGTCGGGAGTTGTGGTGGTTGTTTTGCTAGTTGTTAGGGACTTCTCATCTTACTCTAAAGGTCAATGGTACACTATTATCAGTCTTATATCTTAAAAATTGTTGTTTTTTTTTGATGTTTCATATGTTCTTTGTCCTTTTATACCAGTAAGTGTCCTTTTCTTTATCTTACGTAGTCTTCGGTAGAGGTTCCTTTGGATCTGTAACCTTAATGACCAGTTTCTACGATGTAGGTGACACAATTTGGACAAGTTATTCGATTTTCTTTAATACTTGTTTATTAATTATCTTTATTCTTTTTACACTATACCCGTTTTTCTTATAACTATTTTTTATCTTTAATATTTTTCTTTTATTTAAGACCTTCAATTTTCATATTACTGACTCTACTTTTTACTCGATCTCTACAGGTCGTAGTTTAGACTTGTTCGTCTTTTTTCTTAGTCGTTCGAACTTCTATCCTTTTTAGTTTTACTTGTTTAGACTCGTCGTCTTTTTTCCTTCTTTTGACTTGTCTTAGGTTCACTCCAAGCATACATCCTCTGAATGACATATATGACGTTCTTCGAGTTGTTTGAGGTTCTTTTTATTTCGGTCTCTCGGTGTACCTCTGTTTAATATCCGTTTTACAGTTTTGGGTTTCTTTCTCCTTTTAAAATTTCGTATCTCTTTACTAAGAAGTTTATGTACTCTCATAGTTATTTAAATATCGACTAAACAGTAGTCACCTTATTGTAAATTTCAGGACTTTCTTTTTTCGATTGGCTATTAAGATATAGGTTGTTTTGATAGGAAATTCTTCTTTCTCTTTAATTTTAATTACAGATATATCTACTTTCTATTTCCTCAAGTAACGGTCGTTCTCGAAGGGACTCTTTACTATTTTCTTCCGATTTTACTTTTCTTTGAGTTTCGGTATCCTTCTTTATTTCTTGTGACCATTTCCATTGGTGTGTCCATTTATGTTTTTGTTCGTAATGGCATGAAAATTAAATATTGAAGAGAAAAAAGGATATAGTGGACATTCCGTCTATGTGTTCTATTTAGAACAAACCCCCGTGCGTCACATACCACCCCATTTCCACTGTCACAATCAGTGAGTCAACACGGGTTAAGAAACATTGGGGTACCTGACATCGGGTGGTCCAAGGAGACAGGTACCTTAAGAGGTCCGTTCTTATGACCGCTCCCATCGGTAAGGCAAAGGGTCCCCTGGAAAGGGCGGGTCCCCGACTTGGACCCAGAGGACGTGACGTCCGTCCAAGAAATGGCAGACTCGGTGGTCCCTTCGGGCAGGACCGTTCCTGTTATCCTTCCTCCTCCGCGTCTTTGCCTCTCGTACGATGACTTTGATTCAATCACAATCAGTTTGATCTGACAATATTCAAAAGAAAACTAAACTTACGATTAAAATTTTACTTCAAATATTCTTCATACCACAGTACCACCTTTTTGATACTTTAGTTTATACTTTTTTCCGACTTTAACGGAGTGTCGTGTGGTCGAAATAGGACTAACTCACCTTTTTTTAAAAAAAATTGTAAAGGATCTATAAATCTATAAAAGATCTTCTCAGTCTGATATCTCCCCTCGTAAAGTCTGTCCCCCTTATTATACTCACCGTCTCTTCCAAAAAAAAAGGAAAAAGAGTTTCTTTACCCAAGAGGAAACGAGTTGTTCTAAAAAGTCTCATGAGACCTATAGTTTCTGTGATCTCATATTCTTAATTCTTTATCTGAGACTCGATTGGATAGGTCTAAAATTAAACCTGGATAGTAAATGAAAGACACATTAGAACCTGTTAGAAAGTTATGGAGTCAAAGAAATAGACATTTTACCCTTATTATTATCATGGATGAAGTACTCCAACAACACACCTTATTTACAATTTTGTGTATTTCGTGAATCTTGTCTGAGACCTTATATCCATTTCGGATTGTTTATAATAAAGAAGAATATTAGTATGTTAGTAGATTTTTAAAGGACTCTCCAAGGTCGTTCAAGATGTTGACATCGTTATTTATACATTTTAAGAAATGGAATAAAGTGTCAGATTGGTTAGTTAGGTAAAGGATAGTCTACGTCTATTAAGAATAGATTCTAAGTCTCGTTTAAATTTCTCAGTCTGTGTTGACTCAATGACTCGACTGGCTTTCGGATAGTTATAAAACCATCATGAATAAAAATGTTTTTTTTTTTTTCAGAAGGTAGTCGTAACGGTTGATTTCTGACAATGGGTGGTAGTCGAGATGTTCCTAATTCAGTGATCGGTGACGTCACCGACTGGAATTTGTGTGGGACTTTCCTCAAGTCCCGTCTCTAGTCGTTACTTCGTGAGACACGAGACCCTTTTGACTTTCTTGTCTGGAAATTTATCAATCCATAAAAGTCCTCTTTGAAAAATATTTCGACCTAAGAAAGTGGAAGGGTATGAATCTTTTCATGATTTTGGTATTTGATTCTACAGACAGGGAGGATGATAGTTGTTTGAACATTGTTCTATACACGAAATCCATCGGGAAGTGGTTTTAGTGTAAATATCACTGGTGGGTGCATACATGACTCGTCAAGGAGTCTCGATAGACTCTCCAACAGAGGAGTCGACGTCAAGGGACCTTCAGGGGTTTACTTTGGGTGTCGAGAGTGTGACCCGTGAAAATAAAGTCATTTGTCTCATTATTACGTCAAGCAAGATTGTCGAAAGAAGATTTGGTCGTAATGTCGTAAACATAGAAAGACAGTAACGGTAAAGGTGTCCTATATGTTGTCCTATATTTGAGGGTACGTCGATAGATCTTTCGATTTGACCAATCGGTACACTCTAAATAAGTGAGGAAATCAGTCGGTAAGTTATCTATGACTCATGGTAATCGCACGGTTCATGACCCTTTTGTCCTTATTTGTTTTGTCTGTCCTTGGAGTCGACTGTAAGACTGTCCATTGGTGTCTACCCCCCCGCCAACAGGTCCCTTCGTACCCTGGACCCGTCCGTCCTTGTCCCAATGACAAGAACGAAGGAAGGACTGGCGAGACTAAACCTTGGTATAATATAGTGTAACATAAGTTGAGTTCTGAGGACCAGGTCTCCATTTTTGGTACGTTCACTTAAGGAATTCAGGGACGATGAAGAGTGGTGGTAGTGGGTCAGTGGGTCCGGTCTTTGGATCCTTGGTTTTTACTGAGGTAGAGAACCAGCATAGGTTTCTGTTTGTGACATTAGTGTGTTCTCGGTGCGATCGTTTGTACTCAACTCTCGACACATGGAGCTACTGGAAAAAAGTTTTTCCTAGAGGTAGAAGAGTGCCACTAAATTGATCTAAGGACAGACTCCGTCTTTGCTTTGGTGACAGGAGGTTTTGGACCGAAGGGGTAAACTCAGAACCAAACCTGTTCGGTAAGTTGGAGAGACTGCCAAAGGAGTTGACAATTTACCCCTGTCATTACGTGTGTGGATGTCCCGACGCCACTATGTACTCAATTTCTGTACTTTTCACGAATCTTGCGGACCGTGCATACTTCGTGAGTTGTGTGTGACTTTTTGCACTTGGAGGGTTGTAAGGCAAGTCACCAAGTAAAATAGATCTCTCCTAGTGTAGATACTTTTCATGTTGGGTTGTCCACTCACGTATTAAGAGTGTCGTGTGGTTCGTCTCTCCGCGTAAACCTCCCACCCTCTCCGTACAGAGTCCGGTGTCAATTCCCGGACCCGACCAACGTTCTAAACCGAAAAGGTCCTCGAACCTTGGGATGGATAGTTGACCGTGAAAGACGTTTTGTAGGGTCCTTCTGAGACGGAGGGTGCGGGGAGTGAGGTGGGGGTCGAAGGTGAACAAAAGGAAATTTTGACTAAGTTGACTGTGTCACCCCCTTCCTCTCCCACCCTACTTAATTCTCTTGTCGTACCTTTCTATATGTAATGGTGCCCTCTGGACCCAAGTAAGGAACCGAACCCTTCTGGGGGACCTGTTTCCTTACCGATGGGTGAAGTCATAAGAACGAGCCTCTTAAGGTATCCGTCTCCTCCGACCACTTGATGGCAGGCACCCGAGTATTTCGCAACCTGTGCTGACTCGATGACTGTGTGTGTATATGTAATGGTGTCTATTTTATCTATCGGTTACCCTTAAGCGACACACTGTGTCCCTCGAGTCGGGTCACGAGACACTGTTGGTTCTCCCATCTCCACCTCACCCTCTACCGTCCCCCCACGTCCTCCCTCCCCTGTGTGTGTATATATATATGTGGACACCGACTAAGTACGACGACCTACCGTCTCCTGTTGTGTTATAACGTCTCGTTGACAGGAGACTAAAAATTTTTTTTACTTTTTTTACTAAATGGCTTCCTCCATACCCGGAGCTCCGGTCCCGGATTGCACCGATTGTCCCGGGACCGGACCACGAAGGGTATGTCTCAGGGGGTTTGGGACATAGTTTCCTCTGGGGAGTCCTCTTCGTGTGACGGTCGGAAAGAGTGTCGAGTAGTGTCGCCCTTTTGAGAGGGACATCGGACCGAGAGGAGAGAGGTAGACGTAAGCTTCTTCATGTGACTGGGACGGGACCTCTCCTCCGACGTCCCCTAGTGACTCCCCGGTGACCATAAGGAAAGTGTCGTGCACCGAGAAAGAGGGACTTCTGGGGAGAGGGGTTCACCAGTCTTCGGACGTAAAGTCGTCGTGTTGTACGAAGTGGGACTCCGACCGCCGAGACCCACTTTTGTTCGGTCCCGACGTCCTGTTGAGTTGTCTATGGGTCCCCGGAGCTCCCGTGAAACGTTTCCCCTCATTCAGGTTGTCCCTTTCTGTTTGTGACGTATCAGAGTGAATATCTGCCTTAGAAAAAAAAAAAAACGGTGTGACGGACAGAAGACCCTAGAATAAAAGGGTTGGATACACCTTAGAATTTTTCGGTTTGAGTCTTTATCTCGTCGTACCACCAACGGTCTCCGACTCGCCGACCCTTTAACCTATTACTAAAGGTGACCGATGGATATCGGTTAAGGGTGACCGATAGATAAGATTGACACCATCACGCATACACACACAATCGGTCAACGAGTCAGGACAGGTTGAGAAATGTTGGGGTACCTGACGTCGAGCGGTCCGAAGAGACAGGTACCTGAAGAGGTCCGTTAACAACCAGTTTCACATGTTTGAAGGTCGATATTCAATTCCTAGATTCTATGTCGTACTACTGAATTTTAATTGTCAGATAACATAATGTATGAACTTTCAACAATTCTCCCAGTTAGAATTTACAATAGTGGTGTGGTTTTTTCCCATTAATAGTCGCCCCTACCTTCGTGATTGATTGTAGTAAAACCGGTAGTAAAACGATATTTACACTATGTATATCGTGTGACGTGTGGAATTTGAAATATACAGCTATTATAGAGTTATTTCGACCTTTTTTCATGGTTCTAGACACCAAAGAGGGGTCGACGGACAGGGTGACTTCAGATCTTTTGATCTTCACAAAAGAGAAACTGTAAAATTTTAGTTTAAGTTCTTTAGTCAAAGGAACGACACTGATGTCTTTACGATTGACAAACCTACTAATAAGGAGAAAGAATAGACTACTGTAGAGACACTCCTATCCCCGACGTCGAGTTAGTTGAGACGTAAGGATCGCGACTTATGTCTTTGATCGGATTCTTTTCCGACAACTTATTTATGTATTCATTTAAGATAGAAATATCGTAGATGACTGTAGATTCTTAAGGTTTAATCTTCTATATTTTGAATGTATATTTTACATACTATCTATAGAATTCTTGTTTATTCGACGTTTTAGTCAATACGTGATGTATGATGTACCTGAAACTACTTTTAATCGTGAGAGAAGTTTGTTTTTTTTACATGACATTTTGTGCACAACAATAAGTAACCGTACTTGTGTCTTGGTTATTAATTAAGATCGAAAGTGATAATAGCTTACGAATATAAAAAGGTCAAATAAATCACCCTCTTTGTTGTCAATGGAGTAACTTAAAGACACTTCTAATTTACTCAATTAGGTACTTATCATGAACCCTATCACGGACCGTCTGTCACTGGTGAATTCTTTACAATCGATAATAATACCTACAATGGTAATAGTCCGTGACAGGACCGATTCTGATAATGGTCTCAATCTCTCGTCAAGTAAATCAATTAGACGGATCTTTTCATAATTATCTTCGTTCTGCGTGTCTATCGGATAGGGGAACTGTTGTTTTCAACGGGAGTCTCGAAACCTATAGAAGATTTTCGGTAATTACCTAAGAGTAGTACATTTTTAACGGATATTTAGTAAACAAAGAATCTTACACTACCATGGAACTTCGTCTTTATATATGAATCGTCTGGGATTTACTTCGGGTTTTCTTCACTTAATCGTCGGAGTGAGTTTCCAAGAAATTTTTTTTTTTAAGTCTCACGTTAAAAATGGAAGAGAAGTCCGGCCTACTACTACCAGGACTAAGTCTTTCCCGACCCCGTGAAAATAGACTGTACCCGGACACACACGCGCTCTTGAAGTCTACTGATGACAAACCCAGTTTTTATCACCGGCTCTTTGTTTTTGGCTCTATGGTGACTCTTGTCTTTCGTCTTCATAAAGTTTCAACGAGGTAAACGGGAGAGGGTGGCACCCGCAAAGGGACGAAGAATCTTATGGTAGGAAGTCAGTCGTCAAGGGTTTCATAAGACGTCCGGAGGTCAGGGATTCCACGTCCCGGTATGTTCCCGGGAGTTCAGTTGAAACCCTTTATGTATGATAAAAGGAGAGGTCTCTCAGTGTTACGGGTGGTTGTATAGTCTCCAGAACTCGAAGAAGGTCGTTTCTTGAGCAAATCAACGCGAAATGGGTGACCAACTCTTACATTTTATTTTTACGACGACGATTAGGTTAAGACACTCCTAGGTCGGTCATCGGTAATGTCAGTGAGTGGGTGCTACCCGGACTCCCCTTAAGTCCTGTCTCTTTTTCTCGTGTAAGGTTCACCCGAAGCGGCCACCTTTTTCTTAGGTGGACGGATCCGTCCTCTACGTCCAAACTAGGTACCCAACCCTTTTAGGGGACCTCTTCCTTTACCGTTGGGTGAGGTCGTAAGACCGGACCTTGTAGAGTACCTGTCTCCTCGGACCGCCCGATGTCAAGTGACTCAGTGCTCTTAGTCTGTACTGAATTCACTGATTTGGTGGTGGTGGTATAAAGTTCATGAATGACCAGGTCTCCTTCGATTATATGTATAGATTCCTCTTTAGAGTCGCTGGGGTCTAAGGGGTCAGAAGGGTATCTATCTCTTCGTAAATTGAACTCTACGACAAGAAACGTTAATCGTCATTAGAAAAATACAGACTGGTGTACAACAAAAAAAAAGAAAGGTCGTTTGTACAGTATATATAAGACCGAGGGGGGAATGACGAAGTCTCGACAAAGAGTCTCGATAGACTTTCCACCAGAAGGTCCGATGTCGGGGGTCAATTCTAGGAGTTTATTTTGAAGAACACGTGAAAAGAAAATCAGTTGTTCTCTAGTCGGTGTATATGGAAAAATGGTTTTATTTATTTAAATTTTTATATATATATATATATGATCTTAAAAGTAAAACCTATGACTTTATCCGATTTTAATTGGTGAAGAAAGGTAAATCCTTATTGTCACCCGAGTAATGGACCGGACCGTTTCAGTTGTGAATTTGCATCTATCCTTTCTTACAATTGGAATAAATTGGAATACGTAAAAGTACCGGGGAGTAAGTCACGTACAAAAGTACTGACCGAAGTTCAGTTTTTCTTTGATAGGAGTCCTAGGTATACTCCATATGGGGTTTGGGTCTTTTCGTGGGTATTTAAGATCCTTACCAGGTGTATGTCGTAGTAAAGTCTTTTAAAACTCTTATTCTCTTTTCTTCTTCTACATTTTCGTTAGGTTAGTTGTTTTCTTTAAATTAACAGGATAAATTCAGGTCCTCTTCTTACGTTCCCGTAATGTTAGATTAGTCTTGTACAGGTTTCAGAAATCCTTCTTTGAGTGACTCCAGTCAAATTGAGTCGGGGTTGGTCTCTCCTTACGAGTCCCCAAGGAACAGCTTGATAGAAGTTTCTGGGGTTAGAGATCTTGTAATAGAATTTAGACATTGACCTTTTTTTAAAGGTCTTAGGACTTATCGACAAACGTTAAGTCAAAAAAGGATCGGGTCTTTTAATCCCCATAACCTTCGTAGAACGGAGGGTGGGAGTCCAGTGATATTATCAGTGAGCTATTAACCGGAGGGACTACTGGTTTGAATGATTTTTCCGTGTCGTAGTCGTCTCTCCTTACACTTCAAAGATTTTATTGATTCTTATTTTCGTAGGACCCAATACATTGAGAAACAAAGGGTCCTAAGTTTCCACAAGTTCAAGGAACTCTGACTCTTAGGGGATGCACCCCCTCCTTTCCACACCCCTTCCACAATGAACTTATCTAGATGTCTTTTCGGAATAGAGTGTCTGAGACGTCGACTTGTCTTTCAGTGGATTTTAACGGTGGTAAAACGAGGTAGTGACAGGTTGTCTTGAAAGACGTTACTTCTTTCACAAGACATGTTCGTGACAAGTTATACCATCGGTGATCGGTGTATATCGATGAGGTGGGAACTTGACACCGATCATGTTGACTTCTTGACTTTAAAGTTAAAATCAATTAAAATTGAATCTATTGGTGATTCGGTACACCGGGTACTGAAGACCTGATTTATCATGTTGATCGATTATATCAGTTTCAAGGAAGTTGTACTTAAGGTGTTTTTCTCTCCACCAGTCCCTGCTTCCCTCCAAGAAGGATCCAAGACCCTTCACCTAATAAAATGAATAGTTTCCTTCTTCCCTTGTTAGCTCAAGTCATAGAGTACTTAGAAGTACATGTGGTGATAGTACCGATTCCCACTCGTAATAAGGGTAATAATGATTTCCTCTTTGACTCTATGTTTAGCTAATTAACTATTTTAGTGATTAACGATAATTGTCTTAGAGATGTATAGGTTTCCCAAAATATATACTAAAAATGTTGTTAGAAGGTTCTATGTGTAATGACAGAAAGAAAATGTTTACACCTGTGACTTCGAGTTCCTCCAATTCACCGAATCCTTTACGGTGAATTCACCTCGATTCTTAACTTGAAGTTCTGATGGGGCGGGGGTTTTTTATCAACACCAGAAATCGTTTTTGTTGAAAAGGAAAGATCTAAATTAGTTGTTCATAAAAAGCTCGTAGATAATATATGTTATGGTACGGTTCCCGAACCCACTTCCCCACTATGTTTCCATTTGTGCCTTTTGGTTACGTGACTTGAACTCTCAGGACACCCGAACAATCGGAAGAGATGTTTCATATCATTGATAAGTTAATGAGTGTCAATCGTTACAGTCGGGTCTTATATTTTATTCGATTATAAAAATCATGAAGTTTTTGTATGTCTCGGTTTTTGTTTTCACTGTTCTCTTTTTTCACTTATTTAATCTGAAGTAGTTTTAAATTTTGAAACCCTTAGTTTCATTTTTGTCGGTAGTCGTTGTCTCATTTTTCTGTTCTACCCTCTTTTATTAACGTTCAGTGTGTCGACTGTTCCCTGAACCTAGACTTGACATAAAAATTTTTTGAGAAAGTTGAGTTGTTAGTCTTCTGTTAGATATGTGTAAAATACACCTGTATACAAATGTAAAGATCCTCATCTTACGACCCGGTATGCCAGTAAGACACAAATCGTAAAACTCCTCCATGGTTTGACATAAGGTTTCACCGACGTGGGAAAATGTTCGAGTTTAAAGGGGTGTTGGAGTAGTTGTGAACAATAACAGACAGAAAAAATAAAATCGATAAGAACAACCACACTTTACCATGGAGTAATGTCGAGTTAAACGTAAAGTCATTTCTGATCACTACGACTTATAGAAAAGTACACAAATGACCGGTAGACACATAGAAGAAACCTCTTTACGAATAAGTTTAGGAAACGGACAACAACAACAACGACAAAAAGTACCTGCCCCCGTGACACCTTTCCGTTTAGTTAGGTAAAGTAACTCCCCGAGGTTCCTTCCCAGGTTCCAAACCCTTCTGTTACTCTAGATCTAGGCCGGTCCTAGAGAGGTTAAAGTGTCAGTGACTTTCAGAACAGACAAAATTTTACCCAACTAAAATATACTTCAACATTATCAAAGTATATATAAGACCTATGTCAAAGGAATAGTCTATGTGTTAAACTTTTATAAAAAAAGGATAAAACTTAGACGAGAAGATACTTAGTTCAGTCCAAGAGGTCGTTTGTCGGGGTAAGGAACGAGTCCTTCCTTGTACAGTAGACTTTTGTATTTCCTGTTGCAGAAAATTTCCCGTAAAGTGAAAGATTACACCTCGTCAACTCTTTGGGAGAGTTAGGTGTCGTGTCTTCCCAGTGATTACTGAACTTTTGTTAGTACTTCGTCCTTCTACCTTCTACCTCGTCTGACCCTTTCTTTACAATCCCGACTCGATCACTCAGTGTCTAAAATTTTCACTTTTTATGACGGGAAGAAAAAGGAAGGAGATAAAACAAAATTTTAGAGAGAAACAGTGATAAAAAGATTTTCCCGGATGTACGAAGTATTAGTAGTCATACACTCGGTGTATCCCGTTGATAGACCTCTTGGACTGAACTCAGTGTTTTTTTCGTCTTTACACAATTAATACTCGGTACAATGGGTTCTGGTCTTCCAGGTACCTCCTCATGTATTTGTGAACACGTGTTCAGATCCACCGAGCTTAGGGATGGGGACCTAGACGAAGGATGTGTCGATAATAGTGATACTTGGACGGTTTTGGTTTTGTATCGACCCATCTCTCCTGTAGGTATACCTGTCCATGATCTATACGTTTGTAGAGAGAGTTGTCTGTCTGTCTGTCTTCAAAGAACCCCTTTTTTTTTTTTGTTCTTTCCCTTCTTTGTTCTAAGTGTCGTCAGGGTTTCCCACTTATGACCCCTTTTGGGTTGTTCTAGTTGTACCATTTAAAGGTTGTCTACGGTCGACAATCACAATTATAATTATAATTTATTGTTGTAATTGACATTTCAAGACTTAAATACAAATTTTGTCATTAATATTTTTTTCTCTGATTACCTTTTGACCGAACAGATTTTAGGTGTCCTCCTTTTTTTCAACCCTCAAAACCAACTGGTGTTCAAATTGTACACGGTTGTCTCGTTACATCGACGATTTATCGATAGGGGTGTGCCGTCGGGGACAGACGTAGTTTCCTTGACTATCCAAGTCATTTGAGATGGTCTGTCCGGTGCAGACTATGCATCCGAACCACACCCGTTATACCTATTAGATTTTAGATCGTTTCTCACTGGTCCTATCGGTGTCCAGGCTTTACGTTTAATTTATGTTTTATCGACTACCTTGTCCTGCATACACCTGGTTATTTACACCTTCAAATTCCATCGATATAAATTTATAGACTTCTTTACGGTTATCTCCTACCGGGATGTACAACGGGATGTACAACGGTTTCCACTTTCAATGTCCCCTTACGATACGAGGTATACACTTCATTAAAAGTACATGAGTTTCAGTAGGTTATTAACTAGAGTACCCGAACTCTTCGAGATAAAACAACCCGTGCGATCCGATGACTTGTCTATTAATATACGGTCGGTCTCGTTAGATTCCTAGGACACCACCCAGGGGTTTGATTCCTAGGGTATCAAAATTTCAGAGAAGGTCGTGGTTCTTGGACGTCAAGATACTAAGACTAATACCGACTTTAGGTAGTGTGATCATCTGTTTCGGGTCACGAATAGAGAGGAGGGTGAGTAGAAATACAACATTTACCACTTGTAAATTTTCATGAGAACCATCCGGACCTTGTTAATAATTCATTGTAGTCTCAGAGTTTATAATTGATAAAAACAATTTATGAAAAGGTGACATGAATTTGGGATAATAGACGTTTTTCTGAATTTACTTTACTATTTTCACTTATTTGAGACTTCTTGAGTTTCGTTATATTCCCTAAAAATAATATTGACTACCACTAGTCATTTGTCTCTTCGTGGGTGACGGCGACGACGACGATTTAGCGAAGTCAGCACAGGCTGAGACACGCTGGGGTATCTGCCGTCGGGTGGTCCGAGGGGACAGGGACCCTAAGAGGTCCGTTCTTGTGACCTCACCCGACGGTGGAGGAAGAGGTTACGTACTTTCACTTTTCACTTTCACTTCAACGAGTCAGTACGGGCTGAGAAGCGCTGGGGTACCTGACGTCGGGTGGTCCGAGGAGGCAGGTACCCTCAAAGGTCCGTTCTCATGACTACCACTAGTCATTTGTCTCTTCGTGGGTGATTGAAATTCTTTTTTCTTTTGTGAAAGTATACCTCGTCGTCAAAGAAGAAAAGAGAGTTGATATCTGAAGGTTCCGTCTAGATTAAAATAGAAGTAAAGTTTTAAAGTATTTGTCTCACGGTCTGAGAACGTATGTGTTAAAGTTGTCTCATAGGTGGTGTTTTATAATCGTTCTCTTGAAACCTCAGACCCGAAACGGAAGACAGGAGTTTCTTCTTATTTACGTCCTAGGTCCCTCTTACATTCTCACTTTTGACCTCGTGGATTCGATTGTTGTTTGGTTTCTGTGTCCGATTTTCTGTGTCGGATTCGTACTAGATGTTTTCTTTGTTTATCTACTTGACCTGAAGTGGTTTTAATTTTGGGAAGCGCATGAAGGGACCGTCAGGTCACAATTCTGAGGTGCGAAGATTAAGTCCCCGTACCCAAGTTAGGGACCAGTCCCTTGATTCTAGGGTGTTCGGTTCCTCCACACCGTTTTTAATTTTGGGAAACGAAAAGTTTTCGGTGGTAGTTCTTTTACTTTTCTGTTCGGTGTCTACGCTCTTTTATAAAATTTTAGTGTAGACTTTTGCCTGAACATAGTTCCTATGTATTTCTTGAGAATATGGAGTTATTCTTCTGTTGGGTTCATTTTTTCATTTTTTTTTTTTTTTGACTTGTTTATAAAGTGGTTTCTCCTATATACTTATAAATTAGATTACTCGTGTATATTTCTACGAGTGTTAGTTAACAGTAAGTCAAGTCAGTGAATCAGCACAGGTTGAGAAACTCTGGGGTACTTAGTGTCGGGCTGTCCGGAGGGACAGGTAGTGGTTGAGGGCCTCAAGTGAGTCTGAGTGCAGGTAGCTCAGTCACTACGGTAGGTCGGTAGAGTAGGAGACAACAGGGGAAGAGGAGGACGGGGGTTAGAGAGGGTCGTAGTCCCAGAAAAGGTTACTCAGTTGAGAAACGTACTCTACCGGTTTCATGACCTCAAAGTCGAAGTCGTAGTCAGTGTAATCCCTTTATATTTAATTTTACTGTTATTCTGTAGGGATGTGTGGGTGATCGTACCGATGTTAACTTTTCTGTCAAAGTTTAAACATCTCGTTGTCTTGGGGAGAGTATAAGGTCATCACACTTTCATTTTTACTATTCGGTGAAACCTTTTGTTAGATCGTCAAAGAATTTTCCAATTTGTATGCAGATGGTATACGTGGTCTTTAAAGTGAGAGTCGATAGATGGTTACTTATTACTTTTGTAAGCAGGTATATTCGTGTACGTGTGTTCACTAGTATCGTCTCTGTTGTGTTTACAGGTTCTTCACGTATTTACACCATATAGGGATGACACTTTGTAGGTCGTTATTTTTCCTTACTAGTTATGTATAATGTTGTACTTACTTAGAGTTTTGGTAATACGGTTCACCTTTTTTTTTCGGTCTGGGTTTTCTGGTGTGTAACTTACTAAAGTAAATACACTTTAAAGGTCTTCTCCGTTTAAGTGTCTCTTTCTTTCGTCTAGTCACGAACGGACCCTCGCTGTCGTCTCTGGTCGACGTTTGCACGGTGTAAACCATCACTGTCTTTTCAAAATTTGTACCTAATACAACTACCGACATGTCGAGATATGTAAATGATTTTCAGTGACTTAAATTTTGTCTACTTTAAATGTCATACGTTTTATCAGGAGTTATTTTGAGAAAATTTTATATCATGTCGGGACTCTGGCTGCTTTTTCATCCGGGCCTAGTCTCCCATCTAGAAAGTCAGTACAAGTAATGCATGCAGTAAAAGTCAAGTGTCTTTGTATTACCTCTTTTTCTTGTTTAAAGGAAAAAGAAGACAGAATGAATAGTTTTCGTTAAAGAAGTCCATAGAGTTTTAAACTTCGGTATTCACGGTCTAAGAGAATATTACACTAAAACCTCAGTCACACGGATCTCCAATTTCCGTCCCTGATACCCGAGTTGGACATAGATTTTCGACGAAAGGCTGGATGATCCGTTGGGACTCGTACACTGACTTAGACCTGGAGACAAAGAACAAGGACATTTTGTCTTGAGTATGTGTCGTCTTAAGGGACCACCGGGTCACCTTTTCTTAGACGGACGGTTACGTCCCCTGTACCCAAGCTAGGGATCAGGTCCTTCTAGGGTCTCCGGTGCCCCGTTGATTCGGGTACGTGGTATTCATGACTCGGGTGGTCAGTGTCGATGACTTCTGGTACACGGGATGTCGGTGCGAGGAGTTGTTCTCTTCCGTGACGTCCCTCCTCGGGCCCGCGGTGTGGACCTCTCATCGGGTCGAGTGGCGTCGATCTCTTTTCGAGTGCTTCGCTGCTTCTGAGTCGTGTCGGTTTTGTTTATTTATTCGTTAAAAAATTTTCTGGAGTGTGTGTAGTGTACCAGATTGTGTGTCGTTCATGAGTCGTTTACTTACTTCTCCGATACTAAAACTAATAGTTGGGTAGTAGTACTGGTAGTTATAGTGACGGGGAGGGAGTCCTTCGCACTTCGTACGGACTGGGTGTGCACAAGAGTCGCATGTCAGTCACGAGGCACTGACGAGACCAGGTAATATTAAGTCGGAGGGTGTCGTCTCCGTAGTGGTCCCGAGGAACACTAGGAGTAAACAATAGAACTCCTGAGGCTGAGACTTTATTTCAGGGGTCTAGTGGAGCGTCCTCTCTTGCTTTCGACAGGGGAGAGGACCCTTTCGATCCATAAAAGGTTCCTGTGTTGTCTTTTATTTAAATGATCCATCCGAAAACAATAAACAAAGATCCTCTTGACCTATTTCTTCTTTTGCAGTCGGAAACGAGTCTCTACGGGTCGTTTGTCACCTTTTCTCGTGATCTTTTTATTTCGTAGACAGTCTCCTCGACCACGTCCGCGAACGGGTCTGGGACGGGGTCTCCCAATGGTTGTGGGTGGCTCACTTCTTCCCCGGGACCAAGTCACACCCGACGAAAGAGTCAGTTGTCGACCTAGGGTCGGTTCTCGTTTTGGGGAAAAAAAATACAAAACAAAACAAAAAAAATTAGATATACTTTGTCCTTCCCTTTGACGTACCCTCACTTGAGATCAGATATTCTGTTCGCAGAAGACCAAGAGGAACAGAAGGAAGACCCGAACCCCGGCCCCCGGTCTCGGGACCTTTTCGTAGACACCATAACTCTTACTCGAATACAAGAGACCCCTTTACGAACCCCTTTCCGCTATCAATCCCTCAAACCTTTCCCGTACATGTGTGACGATATAAATTTTACCTATTGGTTGTTCCTGGATGACATATCGTGTCCCTTGAAACGAGTTACAATACACCGTCGGACCTACCCTCCCCTCAAACTCCCTCTTACCTATGTACATACATATACTCGAAGGGACCATCGAGTCGACCATTTCTTAGACGGACGTTACGTCCCCTGGACCCAAGCTAGAGACCCAACCCTTCTAGGGGACTTCCTCCCGTACTGTTGGGTGAAGTCATAAGAACGGACTTCTTAGAGGTACCTGTCTCCTCCGACCGTCGAATGTCAGGTGCCCCAGCATTTCTCAGCCTGTGCCGGCTCACTGATTCGTGTCGTGTATACGTATGACTCAGGGAAGTGACGAGTGGACTTTGATAGTGTTGTGACAAACAATTAGTCGATGTGGAGTTATGTTTTATTTTCAAATTTCTCCGTGGTCCACTTGGTGAAGTAGTGGTTACTGACCTTTACATGCTGCCAATGTGGACGGGTCGGGCACAGGGAGGGGTGACTGGGTGGTCGCGTGTGTCGGGGATTTCTTGGGTTCGGAAGGTCGTGTAGGGAGACCGGCTGTGGAGTCTCTTGTAGACCCTTCTCTGTGGGTGTTGTGCTGGCTCCCCGCTCACCGGAAGTCAGAGGTGTGAACGACCAGTCGGTGTTTTCGGGGTTCTTGAGTTTCAGAAGCATCCTTGATGCAGTACCCTAAATGGATAGTTCTCCCGGCGAAATTGAGTCGTAGGTTCTGCTGGAGTACCGGAGAGACCCCGAAGAGAACGAGTAAAAAGTAAATGAATAAGAACCGACACGGCCCAGAAACAACGACGCACTCGAAAGAGGACAACGCCACTCGTCCCCGATGATTCAATACCACACGTCCTCAGAAGAGTAAAGGTGCCAAAGAGAACAACCCCTCGTAGTCGAGATCTCGTGTCGGAGTCATCAAAACCGTGTGCCCGAATCGACGAGACACCGCACACCCTAGAAGGTCCTGGTCCTTGACTTGGGCACAAGGGGTGTGACCGTCCGTCTACGAATAAGTGACCTGTCAGTTCCTTCAGGAGGACGAGTAGGTTTGTCGTTATTTTATTGTCGTTGTTTTTATTATTCCTTTCTTTGAAGGGGTGTAATTTACTCCCGGCCTATATTTACGGGACTTTAGACTTACCTACTACGAGGACCGTAAGACCTAGACAGGAACTCGCGACGGAGATAAAGCGAAAAGGTGGCGTTGCCGTCTCTGGAACTTTCGACTCTTCCGGGTGTCCCCTGGTCTCTTCACTTTATTGAATGGTTTTCAGTGTCTCGTATCTTCGTTGGTTCGGTTCTGATTGTGGTTTGGAGAAGGTGTGTTTGACCCTTTGTGACAACAAGACTTAATGTTAGGTGGGAGAGGTACTTTCGTGTACAGGGACTGGGTCTTTCACGAGTGTCCCCCTGACATTTTCCTCGACTACTGTTCCAAGTTTAGATCAAGACGGGACATGGTTTCACACACTGAAGTCCGTTGAAGGAATTGGAGTCAAAAGGGTAGGTAGTATCCTCCGATTCTGTTCGTGATTGGGACATCCGATAAGACTCTTACTTTACATTGTTGTACCAGAGATTTTATCATGGACTACATTCGTCATATTTTGAGTTCTAGTAGTGGTAAGACTTTGTCTCCCCTTCACTTTCACCTTTACCCCTAATTTACCTTTTTTTTTTTTTTTTCATTTACACACTAGTAATTCATTCATCTTGTGCAACGCTGGTAAATTGAAGTTTTTTAACTCTGTGTGGTTCTCAGTACAATTGTCATCGATCACCCCCCATGAAGGGACCACCAGATTCTGAGACTCGAAGGTTACGTCCCACGGTCCCAAGTTAGAGAACAGACCGTTGATATAGGGTGGACGGGTTTGATTTCTCAAGTGTACGACGTTGATCCTAGACTGCGTCGGTTTATTTATTTGTAACTTTTTTTTTTTGGGTGGTCGTCGACGGTCCGTTTACTTTCGTTTTGTTCTTGTACAAATGATTTCCATGTTTTACTGAGGTTAATACAATTTGCTAGTATGGATATGGGTGTGTAAGTATGTGTGAAGTCTTTCTCTCACTTTCTTTTATCTATTTACTTTTATTTACTTTGTAAGACGGTAAGAGACTCGGTACCCTAATACCAACTGAAAGTAATAGAAGAGACAAAAGGTTCAAAATTGAGACGTCTGTACATGATGAAATCTTTAGTTGTATTTCCGCTCAAAATTTCTAACATAAATGTCTTCTTTGAACTGGGGTCCGGTTCAGAGTTTACCGACTTCCCGACAATATCTCGTCGACGTTACCCCACCCACCTCGGGATTCTTCGGTCCGGACACAAGTCCGGACATAAACCCTCCCTTCGGGTTCTCTACCTCTACCCCCTGAGAGTTTGGTGGTTCGTTTACACTTTAAACTACGGACTTCATTGTCCAGTCCCTGGTCCTCTTGAGAAATTATGCTTGTTTAAAGTTTTTCTTTTCTTTTACCCTCACTACTGAAACCGTCAGGGATCAATTTTTCTCTCTATACTTTCGGACCCTTTTCTCCCCTTACTCTTTTTAAGTCCTCTTTCGATTGGTCGTCGGTCAAGAGAAAGAGACCGACTCTGTCTAGTCAGCGGTCTTGATTTCTCGTTTTCTAGTTTTACCGACATTTTTCCTTGTCACCCGGGGATGACCCCTGTTCCGACCTTGTTCGGTGCACCCGAACCACAAAGGTCGACGAGAGGTTCAGATTCTGGTAGGGGGTAGGAGTCACTCCTGGTTCTTACGGGAAGAAAGGTCGTCGGTCTACCCTCTGCACGTGGACGACTGAGACCCTGGCGACTGTCTGTATTCGGTCTCTCGGGTTTTCTTGAAGGGCGCCCCGGATTCCTCTAACGCAATCGGACGTCAGAAAGAGATGTGTAGAAGGACCGGACAAAAATCAGAGGTCAAGAAGTCGAGCTCAAGAGCTAAAGAACAACGAGTACACTTCCCGTCTGTTTACCCTGTCTTCTTGTTCTGTGTGTCTTGTCCACCGTTTCCTGTCGTAGTGGGGTGGGTTGTAGAGGACGAGTCACAGAGGGAGAGGGGACTCTTCGGAGGTTGGAACGCTAGTCGACTTCGTCTCGTGGAGGAGGGGGGCGGGGTTGGGGTCGTAGAGACGTGGAAAGGGGGTGTGGCGAGAACCACACGAGTTCTTCCCGGCGATAGATCCTAGTGACGTACAGTTCCAAGTAGGTCTGGTGAGTGGTTCAAAGGGATAAAGTGTCTACTCTTTTTCCTCCGTCTTTTTTCTCCTAAGACACAGACTCGGATAGTTTCAGTCTACTCTATTGTGTGATAGGGGTCTGGTAGACTAAGTACCGGAACGGGCTCCAGTGTTTAGACACATCACTTTCTTGGTCCTGTTCTTCCAACAATCGGACGACGGACGGGGAAGAGACCGGACACTTGACCTGACGTGGGAGGTGACGAGTGACATTTTCGAGGTCGGGTTAAGGTCCGAGAAGGACCCGTCTGTAGTTGCTTCTTTATTAGGTTTTCCGATTGAGTTTAGGTCCACATTATCTGTCCTCACTGCGAAGAAGATTTTCCTGTTGATATTGTCTTTACAGAGTTAGGTTCTTCACCGGGATGTTCCCACCCGACAATCGTGGACACTACTGGATACCTACCTTGTAATACTTATAGACGTGTTTCATGGTAGGGGTTTATAGTTATATATACTTATTTTCATAATAATTAATGAGCTAACAAAATTTTACACGGATGTTTAAGAAACTCTGAGGAAGGAGATCTTCTACCTCGAATTTGAGGAAGGGAGAGGGATTCACATCTGTCCTGAGTCACTAAAGAGAAGATTACTTGTCTTATACCTTTCCTTTTTTTCTCATTAAATTGTCGTCGTTTTAGACTGTCTGTGGTGGAGTACTGGTTCGTTAGCTCCAATTGTAGTGGTCACCACTCAGTGCGACTACAGTACATGAAGGACTGGACTATGTTACTGGTCCTGTATAGTGAAGATAAAGTGAGTAACGATATTAGATATTGGAGTTTGATTGGTGTTCTTTTGTGATTTGTTTGGGTTTAGTTCCCTGTCAGACGTTTAATGGACTAGTGATGAGAAGCTTTTTCACAGTTCCAGTACCTTCCGTTCCCGTCTATTTTGACCTCCTCTTATTGGTGTGTACTGTTAATTTACGTTATGCTTAGCCTAGGACTTTGTCTTTTCTTATAATCATCTTTTGAACCCCCTTAGACTTCAGACTTATTTCAGATGTCAATCATTAATTTAAAGTCTCGTAACATTTGCAGAATCAAAACTGTTTCCGTGGTACCAATGTATTTTACAATTATACTCCCCTTCCGTTCACTTCCTACATGTTTCTAACAGATATGATAGTTATATATTGATAAACGTCTGAGAAGACATTTAGCTTCTTATAAAGTTTTGTTTTGACTACGAAGTCCTTCGACGTGACACGAATGCGATTTCCGAAGTCCAGGGGTGTTTTGGGGATCCTCAGACTCTTCGATGTGTAGAGAGTCGACAGTGGAGAACGGATTGTGGTATCGGCACTGTTACTGCGTAGTAGCTCTTTACCGTAGGATTAATAAGTCGACGAAATGGGGCGTCTGGGAAAGATTTGAGGTAAGACTATTCCTCTCCCTACTTTTGTCGCGACGCCGAGACTCGTGCCGCTTCGAGGTCGAACAACGAAGACCAGGGTAGTGAGTCGTGAAACGATCAAAGGTTGTGTCCTACTCAATGACTGTGTGGGTCTCCTGTGTAAGACTCACACGTAGTCATAATTAAGTAAATGTCTCTCCCAAAACGAAGGGAGGAGAGGAAGATTTTTGTCGGACTAAATTATGAAGTACGATGGAGTCTCTATTCGACAGTGATTTGGAAGTTGGTAGGTACTGACTCTTCTATTTTAGAAGGGTTATTGGAACTTCCTTTTGTAAATTTTCAAGAGTAGTAGATTTATATACGTAAAATGAAGTATCAAGTACAGATATTAGAAACCCACTCCGCGAAAACAAAGAAGAAATAAAAATTCTACGTTACTCCCTAAACAAACCACCAGGTCACCAATTCTTAGACGGCCGGGTCCGTTCCCTGTGCCCAAGTTAGGGACCAGGCCCTTCTAAGGTGTACGGCTCCTCGTCGATTCGGGTACGCGGTGCTGGTGACTCGGACGTGAGATGTCGGACTCTCGGCGTTGGAGCCTCGGACGCACGACGTTGACGACTTCGTTCGGACGGATGGTGTTCTCTTCGGTGGTGTTGCTCTTCGGGTGCGTGGTGGTACTCTCTTTCGGGCGTGCGTCGTCGGTCCCGGGCCGTGTCGGTTCCTTCTCCTTTATTTTTCTGTCTCTTCTGTGTGGCGAACATGTTTACGGGTGTTCAAGTGGTGAGGAGAACATAGGTGTAGGAAAAAGTTGTAATACACCGAAGGAGGTGGTTCGCACGTCCCCATCCCCCGTAATAAAAGGGATGGGGATCTTCAACCCGACCGGAACATTGAACGAAAGTGGTTATTTTACACCGTCTTAACTGTCGTACGACCAAAACTTCGACCCGGGTTCTCCGAAACAGAGAAAAGACGAGTGAGAGGACCTTGAGGTTGTCAGTGTTCTGGTTCGGTCCCGATCACCAGAAATCCTACTCTTTTGAGCATCGTACTTCTACTCCAGAGTATCGATCTGGGGTCGGTTGGGTAGTCGGCTGAGTCTATGTACTCGTTAATGTCGGTTCTTGTCTTGACGGGTGGACTGACTCCGATGGACGACGACGATTCAGTGCAGTCAGCACAGGCTGAGACACCCTGGGGTGTCTACCGTCGGGTGGTCCGAGAGGGTAGGGACCCTAAGAGATCCGTTCTTGTGACCTCACCCAACGGTAAAGGAAGAGGTTATGTAGTTTCACCTTTCACTTTGACTTCAACGAGTCAGCACTGGGGTACCTGACGTCGGATGGTCCGAGGAGGTAGGTACCCTCAAAGGTCCGTCCTCATGACCTCACCCCACGGTAACGGAAGAGGTCTCCGGTGGACTCGGGTCGGGTTTGACGACTGGTCGTCTCAGTGTTCGATGTATTTATTTCAGTGATTTAAACCCCTATCAAATAACGTGTCATTTTGGATCGGTTATATTACCTTCACACGTTAAAATTACGATAATTAAAAAGACTAGAATTTTCATAATGTATGAATAACCCTTTTCGAATCCTTTTTGTCTTTTCCTCTTTTAATGGTGGGAATACCGTCTTTCACTTCTCCTTGTTTTTCGGAGAACTACTTTCACTTTCTCCTCTCACTTTTTCAACCGAATTTCGAGTTGTAAGTCTTTTGCTTCTAGTATCGTAGGTCAGGGTAGTAAAGTACCCTTTATCTACCCCTTGGTCACCTTTGTCCCAGTCTGATAAAAAACCCCGAAGTTTTAGTGGCGTCTACCACTGACGTCGGTACTTTAATTTTCTGCGAATGAGGAACCTTCCTTTCAATACTGGTTGGATCTGTCGTATAAGTTTTCGTCTCTGTAATGAAACGACTGATTCCAGGTAGATCAGCTCCGATACCAAAAAGGACACCAGTACATACCTACACTCTCAACCTGACACTTCTTCCGACTCACGGGTTCTTAACTACGAAAACTTCACACCACAACATCTTCTGAACTCTCAGGGAACCTGACGTTCCTCTAGGTTGGTTAGGTAAGACTTCCTGTAGCCGGGACCCTAGAGAAACCTTCCTTACTGCGATTTCGACTTTGAGGTCATGAAACCGGTGGAGTACACTTCTCGACTGAGTACCCTTTTCTGAGACTACGACCCTCCCTAACCCCCGTCCTCCTCTTCCCCTGTCTCCTACTCTACCGACCTACCGTAGTGACTGAGCTACCTGGACTCAGACTCACTTGAGGCCCTCTACCACTACCTGTCCCTCCGGACCGCACGACGTCAAGTACCCCAGTGTTTCTCAGTCTGTGCTGACTCACTGACTTGACTTGACTTGGGGATTAAATCGTCATGTTTTTTTGGTTATGAGACCATATAAAGAAAGGTTAGAAGTCACACATACTCACTTACTTTTACCCTAGTCAAATCAATACTAAGATATAGAACGAAGAGGGGGTGTTTATAAGATCTTCAAAAATAAGACACTTTTGTTAAAAATTATTAAATTATTATAATAGTATCTACATGTTAAATATTTAGTGTCACCGCGTCTCCTATTTCTTAGACGGAGGAGACCACTGAGTCTACCATTTCTTAGACGGATGTTACGTTCTCTGGGCCCAAGTTAGGGATCTATCCCTTCTAGGGGACCTCTGCCCTTACCGTGGGGTGAGGTCATGAGAACGGACCTCTTAGGGTACCTGTCTCCTCGGACCACCCGATGTCAGGTGTCTCAGTGTTTCTCAGTCTGTGCTGACCCGTTGATTGAACGTGTTAAAGTGAAAGTGTCAAATTTGGACACGGTATATAAAACATCAATGACATTTTACTTACTTCAATAAAAAAGTAATAATATTTATTACGACAAGTGACCTCGTGTCTTTGATCGGGGACGTGTGTTTCGTGCGAGCGAACGCCCGTCTCTAGGCAAAACAAGCCAAGTGGGGCACCAGATGGCACAAAGGTCTCAGACCCGTCCGCCCCGAGAGGGGTCGCTTTCTTTCTCTCCTTTGAGAGCTAATGAGATTCGACGTCCGATTTAGGAAGAATAGTGGTCAATGACATACCAGGTAAATTACGGTAAGACCAGACACTCTGTCCTCTTCAGAAGACCCTTCAAACCTTTTCCAAAAGGACTATCTTTCTGTAGACACGTCCTTCCTTTCCAGGGAAAAGAGTCGAGGTGGATAGTCACACACTCTTTCATAACGGACCTTGACTCCGTCGGGAAACACTGGTAGTCCTCGATGTGGACTCCCCTTCTCAGTTGTCCATTTGTATTGTTTCGTCCTTCTCCTTTCTTGGGTGCAGGAAAACCGACCCCGACTCAGTGACTTAAGGGACCTTTGTGCGGTGACGAGTGTCGTTCTGTTATTTGGACTTAGAGAGGAACGAATTTCGTAAGAATTGGTCTAAAAGACAAAGGACTCCCGTTTCCCTGTCTCTGAGAAATTTGTGACATCGTTACCTGGAGAAGAAGTCGTGAGGTCCCCGAATGTATTTTAGATATTTTTATGACCCACTTTCCTGTTTATATTTCATAAGGCATAAGATTGTAGGTCTGTTGACTACATCAAAAGTGAACAAGGTTAAAAATTTTTTTTTAGAGGATCATTGAAATAAGTGGATTCAGTGGATTCAGGTTCCTACACTCTCAAAAAGAAACCCAAAACACAAAAACCGTGATGACACTAGCCCTCATAAAAGGGTAATGTCGGTTGTCTGACAACGACTAGGTATTATGACCATAATAAAGAAGCCATATATGAGTGTTCAAATGACTACAGAGCAATTAAGATCCTCATAGTGGTAGACCTTACAAAAATAACCGTATGTTAATGAAACGAATAAATTTTTTTTTGGAAAGAAAGAATAACAGTCGATGTGAAATTTATGTGTAAAGTACGAAATAACGTGTTCGTTCGCTACGGTCTTGTTATTACTTATAGTAGAAGCCAAAAAATTTGACTTTAGCGATCACAAAGGGTGATTCGTTCTACAAGCTACGATCAAATTCTATGTACATGTACACACCTAGGTGTGTGTATGTAAAAATAAAAAACCACATAGGAATCTATCTTTACTAGATTCCTTTGTAGAATAAAGAGATTCTTAAAATAAAAGATTCAATTCTTACCCACACGTGTCATACCGGACAGCATGACCTTAACTGACCCAGATTAAATGTCTGAAGGATTCTTTTGAAGAAATATAAAGACTGTATTTTACAATACGGTTGTAGAACTTACTAAGAAGATTAATCTGAAAAGGAAAGGTACAGGAAATAGTCCAAAAAATTTAGTGTACTGATCCCATCGAGAAGATGAACTCATACTATCGGTTATATATTGTACCTTTAATGGACTATAAACCTTTAAGTTTATTCCAGGATTCATTTTAACGGAATCCTTGGGTAATGGAGCACCGCTCTCTCCTTTTTGTGGTCGTCTAGTACCATTTGTCAAATCTTCCTTCCTTCCTTCCTGGTAGTGACTTTGCGACAATAATGTCACATGACTGTAAAGATCTCGACGACGATCTGTGTTTTGATATCTTATGAACGGACTGCCACCCTGAATCGAGACGGAAAAACGACAAGACAAAATAAAACAAGATAACGTGGTCTCTGTGAAGAGGTACAAAGTCTGACATAATGAATCCTCCCGTTTCTTTGGGAATCAAAGAGGTACACCTTTGTGTCTCGGTTCATGGACAGGTAAAGAGTGGTAGAGGTATACATAGTTAGTGTATGAAAGTGTTATTACAACATCTTATTCGCTATGTCTGTGTGGTGACTATGTGTTATTATTCACGACTGTCGAGGATGACAATCTATACCACTAGTCTAGTCCATCGAGAGGACTAGAACCGATCTTAATGAATGGGACCATATTGACAATGGGACCTCAGTCGACCGAGAAGTGACTAAATCCTAAAGAACCGATCCTTTTAATCCCAGTAAACCGAGACAAGACTTTTATAAGAGTGCCATTACTACCTTCGTGTCGTCTCGTTCGTCTTTGTGAGTCACGGAGAACTCCGGACCCGAACCTCGACTTTGTGTTAAGTAGTGATGATGTCGTGAGACTACGACGACGGCGACGACGACGATTCAGTGAAGTCAGCACAGGCTGAGACACGCTGGGGTATCTGCCATCGGGTGCTCCGAGGGGGCAGGGACCCTAAGAGGTCCGTTCTTGTGACCTCACCCAACGGTAAAGGAAGAATTTCACTTCAACGAGTCAGCACAGGCTGAGAAACGTTGGGGCTCCTGACATTGGATGGTCCGAGGAGACAGGTACCCTAAGAGGTCCGTTCTTATGACCTCACCCAACGGTAAAGGAAGAGGTGTACCGGCTTCGTTTTTAGTGTTCCGGTCCGGTCTAAGTTCCCCATTCCTTTACCTCAGACCTTGACTTTTCTCCTCACCACTCTTGATCGGTACGAACGCTAGTCGGCGTAGAGGAGACGGAAGCCGAGAGACGCAGATTTGTAATCACTGTCTGTGGTGTAGGAAAGGTGAGTGTAGAGTGGTGGCGTTGTAAACGGGTATTTAGTGGGAAAGGGGGTTCTTCTCTATCCGACAAAAAAGCAGGGTTGTGAAATCGACAGAGTCCCTGGGTTCCTTCGTCGATCCGAAAGACGAGTCCCCTTCCTTGTTCTTGACGATTCACTCGACCATTTTTCAACAGGGTCTCCTCTCCCGTCCCTCCGCTCTCTTGTCTCTGAGACCGTCTGTGTCTCTGTACCGACCCGTACCGAGTACGTCTCACCGACGACCCCTGGGCACAAGACGTAGAGACGGACAGTCACTCAATTCTTGTGTCCTTTTAATTCAAATCCCGATGTCTCATGAGGGGAATCTCCACCTCGAAGAGGGACAGTCGTCATACACAGTTCTACCCGTTCAAACTCAATTTCCGACACGTCAGTGATCGACGGACTAGAACCCCCCGAGATCTGGAGAACAAGAATGACAAATCAGTAATTCAGCACAGGTTGAGAAAGAACTGAGATACCTGACATCGGGAGGTCCGAGGAGACAGGTACCCTAAGGGTCTTGTACCTGTTCTTGTGACCTCACCCAACGGTAAAGGAAGAGGTCCCTAGAAGGGTTGGGTTCCTAGTGTGGGCTCGGAGGAGACAGAGGACGTGACTGTTCACCTAAGAAGTGGTTGCTCGGTGGACCCGTCGGGGGTCTGGAGAGTCGTGTGGCTAATGTTTGTTCCCCAACCCATTCAGAGTTGGAAAGTCGTGGTTGTAAGGTACCGACACCTAAAATAAAACAATGGTTCGACTTGAGAGAAGTATATATGAGAAAGAAGTCCAGTTGGACATCATGTTGACCAATGTTAAAATTTCTAGTCTCCTTGTGATGGTTGTCGTATTGGAATTTAGGTTGGAGAGTTCTATACCCAAGACGGTAGGATCTACTAGTTTTCGACGGTTTCCTGGTAGCATATTTCCTTTGGTTTTCACATATAAAAAGTCCCGTCACGTCCAAGTGAAAACTAACTTCTTTCTGAGTCTAAATAAAATTCGTTAATTGTGACGACTAAAAAAAGTGTAACTCTTAATGATAATAAAGGGGGTAAAGTCAATAAAAAATTTTTAAGTTGAATAAAAAACTTATCCACTATGTACCTGTACCTTGATTTGAGTATTCAATATTTTATTATGTTTCATTTTACATCCGAAGGTATCGTAAGAATAAGGATTTTATGAGTTAATGGGAGGGGGGTCCCTGTTGGTATCGATAGTCATAGAATATGTATCTTATTCACGGCCGTAAACATATAGTACACACCTGTGAACCCGTCTGTGTGTGTGTATGTGTGACAAGGAAAATTTTTGATTATTTACCGTAATATGATTTTTGTAACAAAATGTAGAATAAAAAAAGGGAAAATTACCGTATATAACCCGTAATAAGGTGTATCTCGACGGAGTAAGAAAATTTTCTGACATAATATAAGACAACATACCGGTAAGATAACGAGTTGGTCAAGAGTATTACTTATAAATCTAACAAAGGTTATAAAACCGTAAAGTTTGTTTCGATGAGACTCATTGAAATATGTGGTCGATAAAACGTATCTACGTTCGCATGGATTCCTATTTAAGGACGTTCTCCTTAAGGAGGTGGACAACTATTGACACACCCAAAGGGACCTTCGAGTCGACCATTTCTTAGACGGACGTTGCGTCCTATGGACCCAAGCTAAGCACCCGACCCTTCTAGGTGACCTCTTCCCTATCCGATGGGTGGGGCCATAAGAACCCGAAGGGACCACCGAGTCTGCCATCACAGACATTGAACCTGTCTATTTCGGTTTGGTGAAGGTCTAGTCTACTACCGTTTAATACTAGGTGTCCGGTTTAGGTCGGTACTCGATTTCTATAAAAACGTAAAAATTTCTCGATGAAAAAATTTCTCCTTCTCCTCCTTCACCACCCACCCCTTCTTTCAAACTGTCACTGGAGTGCACTGGAAATTTCGAAGTTTATAAATGATAACCCAAGAAATGTCTTTTTCAAACAACTGGGGAAGAGAACCCGTTGAATATAAGGGTGATCGTTAAACACTACTCACAAAGAGGTGATAAAGTCAAAATTAGAAACCAGTTTAATTCTAAATTTTATTACGAAGCCCAAAACAAAGTCAACTTCTTTTGAAGAAGTCAACTTCTTTTGACATTATGAAGTGTGTGGCCGTGATACCAGAAAGGTCCTCTTTTTGTATCGAACAGTTTATGGTTGACTGTGGACTTAACGAGGACTAAGTGAGACAACTGTTTGAGCTCCGTCTAAATCCTGATCTTGGACCCAGAAGACGGAGGGCCAGAATGTGTGGAAAGAGGATTTGGTGTTAAAAGTGTACAGGTCTTAGGGTTTTGATTAGTTCTCTTGTTGACCAGGTTGGTTGTGGGGTCGGGTGAGAGATGGAAGGGGTAGAGTGACCCCAGGTTAGACAAATAAAGAGTAGGTTTTACACAAAAGTCCGGAGAAGTAACCCAACCCCCATGCCGTCCCCTACTGTTATTCTTGTTTTATCCTTTGGAAGAGAGAAGATTCGTGGATCTCTTAAGGTTTAAGTATTTCCTGGTTTGGGTTAGTAGGTACGTAAGATTTACACAGAAAAAAGGTGGTTAGAAATATTTATCGGAGATGGAGTGAGTGAGATAAATGCGAAGGTCTCAGACCGACGAAGACATCACGGACACCACCTTTATGTGTGTCCTCAAAAGTATCTGTGAATTCTTAAGTACTTGTCTCCTCGAACCGTCCAATGTAAGATGCCCCAACGTTTTCTCGGTCTGTGCTGAACCGGTGATTTGTGTATGTGTGTTCTTAAGTATGCGACACAATCAATTAAAATGCAACAGTTGAACTGACATTTTTTTCGGGTCTCTCGACCATTTTATAATAAAGGCCCACACAGACACTCCAACAAGGACCTTCTCCACTCGTAAACTTGACTGCTTGACTTATTTCGTCTACCGGGAGGGGTCTCACTCACCGGTGCACGGTTAGTTGACTCCCGGGCGTGTCCCACTTTTCCGTCTACCTCCCGGTCAAGGGAGGGACGAGCTCGACGCTGTAAGTAGAAGAGGCCGAGGCCCTATAGTGTAGTCTTGAAGACTAGGAGACCTAAAGTCTGAGTCTAGTCTTAAATATGATGGTCGTCTAAGAGTCCGGAAACCCTACCCTGACTTACTATGGTGACCGAAAGAACCAAGAGGTCGAATGTCTGTCGTTTGGTATCTGAAAGAGCCGGAGATATTGGTGTACTCGATTAAAAATATTATTTAGAGGAGAACATATATATAAATATGTATAGGATAAGTAGACCAAGAGATCTCTTGGGATTATATAGACGAACGTACCTTAAACTCCCGGTTCATTTGCAGTTACCGGGACCTATACCTCGTTCTTTTCGTAGAGTAGAGGCAGTCTAGGTCGGAAACGGAAGGAGACGGGAGGGACGAGAGGATCCTGAGTCGTGAGTAGAAAGAGGTCACACGGTCTGTGACGAGAGAACGGGGGTACTGACGAGTGGGTGCTGAAGTCTACCCTCGGTCGGAGTAATTCGCGGTGGGCGGTGCACCTACGTTGTGTCGACGACCGCCTCTAGGCGGTCGGAGGCGCCGTGTCTATGGGTCTGAGACCAGACACGGACGACTCGTGATAGCAAAGGTCGATCGGGACACCGATTTAGATTTGCTAAGAGCTCAACCTTTGCGAAGGACATCAGGAGGGTCGTAGTATTTTCTTTTACGTAAACTCTCGTCAGTGGTGACTATTATCGAAATTATTTATGTTAGGCAGGATAAAAGTTGATTCTAAAATCGAAAGTGGGTCGTCCCGAAATTACCTTCAGGATTCGGCCTCTCGTCGAGTAACTTTTACCTCTTATAGAAAAAATTACTTGGTTTATCTTCCTGAAAACGACGGTAGGATCCAAAAGAAAAAGTTCAGAAGGGCCGGGAGTAGTAAGACTTTGTGTCAACTTCTACTAAGAAAAGGGGGTGTTGTGGTACATGAGGGAGGGGAGACGATTAAGGATGGAGGTTAAACATAAGACAATATCTCAGCCTGTGCTGACTTCGCTGAATCGTCGTCGTATTTCGAAAAATTATCCTGATCATTATATTCTTTCTTTGATTCATCATCCATCTTATAAAACAAGGAACATTATCCAACACCAGTTTTTTTAGTACGTTCAAGAGTGGTCCTACGGTTCTTCCCTCTGTATATGCGGTTCTTCCAAGGTGTTCCCCTGAGCCTACACTAGAGAGAGACGGCTATGGAGTTTTACTGGAGAATTCCAAAACCGTCGTCCGAGACGTATTATGGTGCAGAGATAGTTAGTCGAGTCAGTACGTCTATACTAAATCAATCGAGGGTCCTGTTGTCCTACAAACCGACTACAAACCTCTGTTTACTCCTCCGGCCAGGATCTCTGACGGATCGAGGTGTGACTCCGAGTCTCCCTGATCGGGCGGAAGGTGTGATTCGACGGTCGAGGGACCGAACATACCTGTAAAAATTCCACGATCTGACTTCCGGTCTCCTCCTCTCCCTCCGTCTCCTACTCTGTCAATCCACCGTAGTGGTTGAGTTACCTGTACTTAAACTCGTTTGAGACCCTCTATCGCCTCCTGTCCCCTCGGACCGCACTACGTCAAGTGCCCCAGCGTTTTCCAGCCTGTACTGACTCGCTGATTTGTTGTTGTAATTGGGTAATTTCCTCACTCGTACTCTACCGCACCAACTTCGTCCGGGAGGGTGTCAGCACGTTACCATCTCCAGCTTCGACGGGGCCCCCAATACTTCTTTTCGTGATTCGATTTTACTGTGTCGTGTCTTGTCACTCAGTTTGTCCCGCCTATACACATATATTTGTGTATGAACAAATGTATATATATATATACACTGTACGGTGTACCAATCACCGAAAGAGAGTTTTAAAATAAGTAAGTAGACAAGTGAGTAAGTTGTTTGTCTATAACTCCCGAGTGACTCACGGTCCATACTTATGATTCTTGATCCCTTTACTACCATTTGATCTATTGAAGAATACCTCGAATGTCAGATCACAAATGTCGAATCAATTCTTTCTTTAAATGTTGACTACGCGTAATCTTTTTTTTGTTTGGTTCATCAACCCTCTTCAACTATAAGACCTGTTAACTCTTAATAGTATATATGGTATTTACCTAAGAGTCGAGTGTTTATTCATCTGAATGGATATTCATCAGATGAATGTTGACTCATTTAGTTTTATTGTCAAGACGAGTAAGTCCCTTTTTTTTTTACAAAGAACTCCTGTTCGACGCACGATCAGTGACTCAACTTTCGACCTAATGTTTTTACTGACTATTTCACCAGGTCACCGATTCTGGGACACAAGGGTCACGTCCCCGGAATCCAAGTTAGGGACCAGTCCCTTGAGCTAGGGTGTACAGTGTCGATTTCTAGGGTGTATGACGTTGCTTCTAGGTTCTAGGACGTACGGGGTTGATTCTAGGGCGTGTCGGTTGATTTGGTTTTGTTTAAAATGAATTTTATGATATTTTTATTTTAATTTTATTTATAAAAATTTTTTTCTTGCCCTCCCTCCTTTCTGTATTCCAAACCTTTCTCCCGTTGTGAATTCTGATAATCGTCTCAGAATTTCTTACAACTCATTCCGTTACCGGTCGTCCGTTCCCCAACCCTTCAAGTGAAGTCTACCTCCCTTCTCTTACGTGTAGGGGTTCTCTTTTGTCACGGCAGCCCCCTCGTCTGTCGCGTGGACCCGTCGCCGGCTTCTATTCGGATCTTTTCCTTCGTCTTGGGTGTGGATCTCGCCGAGACATGTGGGACTGCTGTGCCGACGTGAAATAGACCGCTCGTCACCTTTCGGAGACGACACAAGACTCGCGCTTACCTAATTTGCTAATCTAAACAGACAACTTTGTAATGAGTCCGACTTCACCATACGTGCAATGTGTAAAGACTTCCACACCGACTCCCATATTCCGACCTCCTTCCCTCTTACCCCGTCCTCTCGTTACTACGACACCGTCCTCCTATTACTGGTAGTAGACAAGAATCGAACTAACGTTTGGTTTCCCTCACATTGACTTTTGATTTCTTTCTATAGGTTCTTCTCCGGTAGGTAATTTGAGACAGGTCTGAGAAGTAATTTCGTTTTGTCTTGCTTTTCGTTGGATCGCAGTGTAGTGTTCTACTTATTTTGACGGCCACGGAAATCTGGACAATTGACGTAGCTCTCTAAGAGTTCTTTTCTTATAACTACTCTCTTTTTGTTGAAACACGTTTCTACAAAAATTCAGATGATGAGTTTATCGGTTGTTTACTTTTATTAGGTTTACAGATTTTTATTCGTTGTCAAATTCAGTCGACAGTAGTTGTACTGATTCATGGTTTATTTATAATTTATGTCGGTATTGATTTTTTTTATTGTATTGATTTACGTACTTATTTATGTATTTCTTTTGTTTTTTATATATCGACATTGATAGGGGTATGTGATACACTCCCCGTTCGAAGTCTTATTCTATGTATGTTACGAATATTGGTATTCACGGGTCATACACAGTCCGGATTACGATTCAAGACTCTTAGGTTTTTATTGTGACCCTTTCGGTTTGAGTCTGTCAATATCGTTACGTTCTTTAAGGTCTGTTTCAACCAGTGGAGCACCACGTTCTCTCTTCTGAACGGGTCGAGTTTCGGTTTCGTGTTTGTGTTATGCTTACACCCGTAAGTTTAGTCGTCTTCTTGAGTCAATGTTTAGACTAGTGGGGGTTTGTGCATGGATAACTAAAATAATCGAATAGGACCTGTACTTCTGTTTTTGACACTTTGAATACTACACACGCACACACGATTCACCGGAGTCAGTCCAACCTGAGACTCTACAGTATCTGATATCGGACGATCCAAGGAGACAGGTACCCTAAGAGGTCCGTTCTTATGACCTCACCCAACGGTACAGAAGGAGGTTCCCTAGAAAGGCTGGGTCCGAAGTTTGGGCACAACGGACTTCGAGGAGGGACGGCCATCTGACAAATGACGACTCGGTGGCCCCTTCGGACGCGTTGAATATTACTTCTTGTGAGTTTAGGGGTTCTGGAACCAAACTCTCTGTTTCTAATTTTCATTCTCCCACCGTCACCTTTCCTTTCTGTTGTTTCTAAGTGGGTTGTCATAAGTCGAGGACTCCTCCTAACTCTCTTTTCTTGGTCTTTACGACAGTTTTCTGACTTCGGAGGTGTTGACCCTCTTACCAGTCCCCCAAGGGATTTTGTTCTCTGGGTTTCTCTTCTATTTCAAACTCTCATTTTTGATTCGAAGTGACAACAACTGTAAGTTACAAGGAGTAAACCCTTTGCTCTCCTTCTTCATACGTCCTGACACGATCTTTTAGTGAAGACCTCTACACCTCGGTATCCCATCTCTAAGTCTTAGGTTCAATAAGAATACCTCTGTCGACTTTGGTCTTTACTTATGACCGGTTGTGCGTACTTGCATAGATGGATTGTGAGGATTTTACCTCTTCTGTGTGGAGAAAATCGGGGAGTTTATAAGTTCGTAGATGAGTGAAAGTTTCATCATCACGATAGTTTAATTATTTTATTCACCTCATCTCCACAAACCTATCGTAGTGGCTAAGTCACGTGTACTTGAACCCGTTTGAGGCCCTCTGTCATTCCCTGTCTCTCCGGACCGCCCGACGTCAGGTACCCCAGTGTTTCTCAGTCTGTGTTGATCCGCTGAGTTATTGTTGTTGTTTGACCTTATTTCTTACTGTTATGTTATTGGATACCTTATTTCCTAGTCAGATGTGTGTCTCATCTACGTGGCTAGATAAAAAGGTACTCTTGGTAAGAGATGAAAATATCACTTGTATTAAACCTTTGTACCAAACTAATTATTGTTAATTATACTCCCTGAAGAGACCACCAGGTTACCGATTCCGAGACGTAAGGGTCACGTCCTCCGACCCCAAGTTAGGGACCAGTGCCTCGATCTACGGTGTAATCAACACCGTACGTGTTGGTCCTCAAACGTACGATGTTGATTTTGTGGGACATACGATGTTGATTCTAGACGACGTCGGTTTATGTATATATATATATATAAAAATTTCATTATTATTAATTGTACTTTCGATTGAAAAAGACATCGGTATATAAGTCTTGGTGGGAGGATGATTTTCCTGACACCCTGATACAGAATCCATTTAAAGATTGTTGTATAGACCTCCTATCGTTTGTAAATTATAAATACTTTCTTTAAAACGTTTGGTTCCTGATGAAACATACCAAGAGTTTGTACTCCTTCAACGTCTCACGCTATACTCTCGAAAACTCACATACATGTATGATGACTCAAGAGGACGACTTTTGTTAGACCCGACGGTTTCACCTCCACCCACGAAAGTGAGTAAACTTTAGATGTTAATGAGTATACATTTAGTCTCCGTTACGTTCCTTACACTCTTTGAGTCTTAGTTACATAGAAAAATCACGATGACTCAAAGAAAAACCCAAACACTAGACACACACGGTTGTGATGTTAACACAATCAAGGTCTTTATTGACCCTTTTTGTAAAAGTCACTACTCGAAACTCGTCGTTTTGACCTTTCCTATAACAGCTAGATCACATGTAAGTCCCACACGACTTGCAGGACGAGAAAGAGAGTGTACGTACGAAGTCTCGTGTCTACACTTTTGTTGCGTCATTTTGAGTCCTGATGCCCCTCTCTCGACTTCCTCCTCTTCGTTCAACCCGTGAATGAGACCCGACCTATAGTTTAGTGGTCAAGTGGATAAAGGTGAACGACTTTGTGTAAGGGTTCTTCGACTTCACCTTTATTGAGAACAAGAAGGACTCGGAGATACAAACTAAGGGAAAAACAGACACTTCTGTTTACCGTACTTGAAAATTCCCCTTTCAGGTCTGCTCCTAATTCTCCCTTCAAGACCAAAAGAATTTAGTTAGTCGACTCCGTATGCTTGTTTCGTTTCGAAGGGTTTGTGTTGTGTCAATGGATCCCTTGGACAATTGTTATGTCTGAAGAGCCGGGAGAGTCTTTTTAAGACTAAGTCAGTAAAGACCCCACCCTGACCTTTAGACATAAAAAGGTTTCGGGAGAGGTGAGGGTGTTTCCTAAGATTACTGGTCGGTCCACACACTCGGTACTTGGTCTTTGGCATGAGTCTGAGTCGTTTATTGTCATTGTCAAAAGTGCACCCGTCGTAGAGTCTCAAATGTTTCCGGTGTAGGTGTATTTGATGGAGTAGTGGTACAGTGGCTACTACTCCAAGTCTCACCAGGTTCCAGGTGGTCCGACGCACATAGTGTATAGTCAAGTCTTCGGTGTCATATTATTGTGTAGAGGTGACGTGGTAATGAGGTCTTGGTTTAAAGATTCGTGACCACTTAAGATTGGACTAGAACTCGGGGTAAAGGGTCTCATGGGTACATTGGCTGACCGTTTAGTGACACCACGTGGGTCTGTTAAGAATGTCGACGGACATCAAGTCTTTCTGATAGACGTAGGGTTCACTGGTGAAGAATGATATGTTCGTGATCGTTTTAGATAATTTACCTTGCCATTATTTAAACATCTTACGTGTCGAACGTTGTAAGATTAAAGTAAAATATTGAACATTACTATTTAATAGACTTCTATTTCTTCTGTTTCCATAGGTGAAGTCTTTTATTTCACTCCGGGTGTTCGGAGTGATGATTAAAGGTATTATTTAAAGGTATTAAGATCAATTACTTTGAGTAATCCTAGGACTTCGTACTCTTGTTCTAGGAAACATTAATCTCTCCCACGATGCTTGTTGTTTATTTCCATCTACCCACCTACACACACACACCCGTCGGTCTCTCTGTTCGTCCCTTTACTTGATACTTTATAGAACCAAACCTTACCCAAGGACCAAAAGACAGGTACACCAAGCCGTATTGAAGACTCACGACACCGTTCTTTTCGACCAAGTGTATGACCTTCTGTTTGACGTCTGTGTGGACGCTGTGGTCCGTTTTTGGATTACGATGGTCTTTTGGTACCGGTCTAAGTCGACGGATAGAACACACACACACACACTATATATTCTCCGAAATTGTACAAATTTACTGACTTTTTTAGCCTTCTTAAAATAAAGTATTACACACTTTTAATACACTTTAATTCTAAAGGCGTAGGTATTTATTTCAAAATCACCCTGTGCCGGTGTGGATGAGTAAGACACAGAATACATAACGGATACCGACAAAAGTGAACGTCTCAATTCATCGACCCTGTTCTTCGGTATACTGGGTCCTTCGAGATTGATAGACCGGGAAGTTTCTCTTTCAGATGGTTAGAGACGAAATCCCGTCCACAATCTAATGAAGGACTTTTTACTGAGACTAGTATTTATTTATTTTGTGACTTGAATCTTAATAGAGTCTAAATAAAAGAAACTATTACTGGAATCTTCGTATCTATGGTTGGTAGCTCATTGGAGACGGACCCACAGGACTATAACTTGACTTTGATAAGGGTACCAAAGACTTAGGTCTTCATCCTCGTCCACTCCCGAAGACGTGTAAGTTGAGGTAGTAATGTTACTGCCTACGTACTTCTCCGTCGGTTCGTCCGATTAGGACGTCCCGAGAGACGTACCCGACCCAGACTCGGAAGGAAAATAACTCCCCACTTCTCGAAAAATGGGACAGTTGTTTATAGAGTCCGTGATAACGGTAAAAGGGTCGTAATTATAAGTTTTCGGACTTTACGCCCTATGTTGCGCATTAAGTTTCATCTTATCGTCCTCGGCGACGGGAGGGAAGGTGTTCCGTCCTTCCACCGGACGGTCCTAGGTCTGTCAAGACCGGATAATGCGTATCAGAACAAAGACGGTAGAGACGACGACGATTCAGTGAAGTCAGCACAGGCTGAGAATCGCTGGGGTACCTGACGTCGGGTGGTCCGAGGGGGCAGGGACCCTAAGAGGTCCGTTCTTGTGACCTCACCCAACGGTAAAGGAAGAGGTTACGTACTTTCACTTTTCACTTTCACTTCAGCGAGTCAGCACAGGCTGAGAATCGCTGGGGTACCTGACGTCGGGTGGTCCGAGGAGGTAGGTACCCTAACAGGTCCGTTCTCATGACCTCACCCCACGGTCCGTTGTGTTTAATACATATTTCACAAAATATGACAACGTGGTCAGTCGATTAAGTCAACAGTCCTATGGAGTTTGGGACATAAAATCTGAGGTTTCTCACCCCTCGAAGCGCGGAAACTTGACGGAGAAACTGATAAGGTACAGTGTCGAACGAACTCCACTCCCCTCCTTTTGCTTTTACAAGAGGTAATCTTTTAGTTACATTTGTGGGACCTTTCGGTCAATTATTCGTATTACCAAATCTTCTCTTCATTTGTCTCACCAAATAATAAGTGTCGTGTTCATGTATAAAATTTGACACCGACATAGTGTGTGTAACTAACGACCAATTGAAATAAAAAAAAAAAATTCCGAAGAACAAACCAACGAATACACAATACCAACTTAAGAATTCCATAAAATGAGTGTAAAGTTTGTCGTGGATTAGGTTGGGAGAAACGGCCACAAAAATGGATTTGGGAGACACTTGGTATCAAAGGTCAAAGTGTTGTATAGGTCAGGAATCCACGGTTCCACTGTTTCTTCCGCGGGAGTATGACTTCTGGAGACACCCGAGTAGAGGGACACCTTTTGGACTTAGACGAGAGTGTTCGACATTGAGATCATACTTAGGGTCGAGACGGACCAGCTACACGTGTCTCTGCTATGCCGTAAAGGGACTCGAGGTCAAACGTCGACTGTTGGCTCCAATTCTGATGAAATTTACTACTAAAACTGAGTCCTTTAAATGATTTATAGTGACTTAATGTATACATGGTAACCGGTTAAAGTATTATACATTTGGTAAGGAGTTATTTCAACGAATTTTCAATTAAAAAAATTTAACACCACTTCCGTTCTTCGGCAGTCACTTTTGCTCGTTCATCTCTCTGTACGAGTGACTCTTCTTCTCTAGTCCCCTCCACCCTCATTTGTCTGCTTCGGTCTCCGGGTCTGTCACCGGGAGCTCTCACAGGGGTCCACAGTACAGGATAAATTTGGGGAGAAGGATCTAAGGGGACTGAGAGAAGACGGGGAGTTTGACCGAGAAAAGATCCGAGATAAAACCTTTACGAAAACATTTATGTTAATAGTGTAACGTATCGTTTATAAAGAAATTTTCAGACGAAAGGTGAGTTGACACTCAAAAACCTCCCCGTCAGGACCAGGGATTGAATCAGATTATTCCAAATTCTTTTAATCTACTTACTTTTTTACTTATTGATGACAATGACGTTTTTCATTTGTTTTTTTCTACCGAAACTTCTTAGTTAATTGACATGTACATATAGTTTCGTGAATCATGTTACAAAACGTACAGTGCTCGTAATCATCTGTCACAAAGAGAAACAATTGTTGTGTACGACTCTTGATGTGATGTCTTTCTTCAGAAAAAACTTTGGTGACGATTGTACGTTTTATCTCCACAGGTTTACGTATCTTCTGGATCAAAGTCCCCTGGGAACAGAATAAAGGTTTTGAATTCCCGGGTCTTTGACCGGCCTAACGTTTCTTGGAGTGTCTCGATAGATGTTAAACACTAGTCTTAAGAGGTTCCAGTGTTAATCGTCGTTAGAGTGAGAATGAATTGGAACCAGAACGTTCGACATCGGTAATAGCTCGTCATGGACAACCCGACCGACTCTTAAGTAAGAGGATTTCAAACTAGACTTACTCTTCTCTGTTTTCCGTTGTCTCCCATTCCCTCCCTTCTTCGCTCTCTACCACAAGGACTGCCAGAGGAGGAGAAGGGTTTCCATTCGATGACAGGTCCCACAGTCCTTGACGACCTAATGACTGAATCGACCGTGGTATACTCTGACGAAGTCGGTGAGTTATCTATAAATGACTCGGGGAGGATGCCCAGACGGTAACAAGATCCGTGATCTGTGTGGTTACTTGTCTCGTAAATTTGTATGAGTTCTTGTTACTCCATTCCACGGTGATGATAGACTGTAGTCCGCAATCATATTTATTCGTCACTGACTCTAGACTTCTCCCTCTGGTGCCTAAGGAGGTGTATGCCTCTGAACTATTTACGTTTTCCTCCGGGAAGTGTAAGCACTCCTTTCCTACCCCCAAGTCATTCACAACGGTTTCACCAACCAATAGTTGTACCCCCCTTTATGATTTAAGGATTGAGTGAATTATACAACTTGAATTATAGTGGACCGAATTACCAGATTTATGATTCAAGTCAAGTCAACGAATCAGCACAGGTTGAGAAACCCTGGGGTACTTGACGTCGTGTGGTCCGGAGAGACAGGTAGTGATTAAGGGTCTCAGGTCGGTTTGGGTGCATGTCACTCAGTCACTACGGTAGGTTGGTAGAGTAGGAGAGAACAGGGGAAGAGGAGGACGGGAGTTAGAAAGGGTCGTAGTCCCAGAAAAGTTTACTCAGTCGAGAAACGTAGTCCACCGGTTTCATAACCTCAAAGTCGAAGTTGTAGTCAGGAAGGTTACTTGTGGGTCCTGACTAGAGGAAATCCTACCTGACCAACCTAGAAGAACGTCAGGATCCCTGAGGGTTCTCAGAAGAGGTTGTGGTGTCAAGTTTTCGTAGTTAAGAACCCGTGAGTCGAAAGAAATATCAGGTTGAGAGTGTAAGTATGTACTGGTGACCTTTTTAGTATCGGAACTGATCTACCTGGAAACAACCGTTTCATTACAGAGACGAAAACTTATACGATAGATCCAACCAGTATTGAAAGGAAGGTTCCTCATTCGTAGAAAGTTAAAGTACCGACGTTAGTGGTAGACGTCACTAAAACCTCGGTTTTTTTATTTCAGACTGTGACAAAGGTGACAAAAGGGTAGATAAAGGGTACTTCAAGATCACTACCCTGGTCTACGGTACTAGAAGTAAAAGACTTACAACTCGAAATTCGGTTGAAAAAGTGAGAGGAGAAAGTGAAAGTAGTTCTCCGAGAAATCAAAAAGAAATGAAAGACGACATTCCCACCACAGTAGACGTATAGACTCCAATAACTATAAAGAGGGTCGTTGGAACTAAGGTCGAACACGAAGGAGGTCGGGTCTCGAAGAGTACTACATGAGGTGTATATTCAATTTATTCGTCCCACTGTTATATGTCGGAACTGTATGAGGAAAAGGATAAACCTTGGTCAGACAACAAGGTACAGGTCAAGATTAACAACGAAGGACTGGACGTATGTCTAAAGAGTTCTCCGTCCAGTTCACCAGACCATAAGGGTAGAGAAAGTCTTAAAAGGTCAAATAACACTAGGTGTGTCAGTTTCTGAAACCGTATCAGTTATTTCGTCTTTATCTACAAAAAGACCTTGAGAGAACGAAAAAGGTTCTAGGTCGTCTACAAGCGTTAAACTAGAGACCAAGGAGACGGAAAAGATTTTGGTCGAACTTGTAGACCTTCAAGTACCCAGTGCATAACGACTTCCGACCGAACCTCTTAAAACTCGTAATGAAATGATCGTACACTCTACTCACGTTAACACGTCACCAAACCCGTAAGAAACCGTAACGGAAAGAAACCCTAACCTTACTTTTGACTGGAAAAGGTCAGGACACCGGTGACGACTCAAAAGGTTTAAACAACCGTATAACTCACGTCGTGAAAGTGTCGCAGTAGAAAGTCCTAGACTTTATCGAGTTGACCTTAAGGTGGTGGAGGTGATCGAAACAAGCATCACTACGAAAGATTCCGGGTGAACTGAAGTGTAAGGTCCTACAAACCGAGATCCACTCACTAGTGTGGTAGCACTAATAGACCCAACACTTCTAGAAAAAACATGTCAAGAAAACACATAAGAACGGTGGAGAAGAATTATAGAAGACGAAGACAATCCAGGGATGGTAAAGACAGGAAGTAACTCGGGTAGGAACGTACTTTACAAGGGAACCATAGAGATTAAAAGAACTTCCCTAGAGATCAGAAAGGATAAGATAACAAAAGGAAATAAAGAAATGCAACTAGCGACTCCTTCCGAAAGAATAGAAAGGAACGATAAGAAACCTTGAGACGTAAGTTTACCCATATATTTATGATTTCCGTTTCAAATTTAAGAGAAATCCTTTTTGTGTCCATTTATAGAAATCAGACATCTGTCCCTTCCTGCGGAATACTTTGTTTTTCGTGTTTGGTGTTTCCTTACTTAACCGTTGGAGTTTATGTAATTTTAAATTTTATAAAATAATTTTTTCTATTTGACCTTTTTAACGTTGAGTCATTCTTTTTCTGTTATATTTTCTCTTTATTCGTTTTCTATACTTGACTATAAAGTGTTTTGTCCTTTGAACTTACCGTTTAGTTATGTATTTGTATACAAGTTGATATGAACATTAGTCTCTTTGTGTTTTGGTGTCGTTCTCCTATAAAAATGGGGACAGATTAAACGTTTTTTTTTTTTTTTTTCAATGTGAGAACTGTCATGGTTCATAAACCATTTTTATGTCCGGTAAGTATTTGACGGCTAGTTAGAGAAATCTCTTCTCCTACCGTTATAGATCGTCTTACCTGTCATACTAATGGGACGTCAGGGTGATGGGGTGGAGATTTATGGGACCGTTTGTTCATCTATGTGTCTTATTATGTCGTCATGACCAAATTTTGTTGGATTTACATACCATTTTTCTCTTTCCTATTGAATTAATGTATGAATAAAGTAAAACGCTTGTATGATATTTTTACGTAATAGTCGATAACCATAGTTTACCTATTTACGGTGTAGTACGTTTTTTCGTTTAATATTCTTATGTATTATGTAAGTATGCGTGTGTATACCATATATACAACGCTATGTATATTTCAAATTTCTGTCCGTCTTATCGTCATACAGAACGAATTCCTAGATACAATATATTACTGTGCAATTTTCAGTACTTCAGACAGTGGGAAGTGGGGACAGGAGGGACTCGGAGACGTAGGACGACGGCGAGGAATCAAGGAGCCAACATAGACTGACACGTTGGGATGCCGACGTCCGGCGGTCCGAGGAGACAGGGACCCTAAGAGGTCCGTTCTTAGGACCTCACGCAGTCGGTACAGGAGGAGGTCTAGAAGGGCTGGGTCCCCAACTTAGACCTAGAGGACGTAACGTCCGTCTAAGAAAAGGCGACTCGGTGGTCCCTTCGGGGGTGACGTAGGATAGTCAGTGATTCAAGATGACTAAGATGACGGTCTTGTGGTGAGTTTATCTTGTTCGGGAAAGGGAAAGGGGAGTAGTGCCAGTAGTCCTAGTTACTGACTGTCGGAGGATTGGTCCTAAGGATACGATAAAAAGGTGGAGGTCAGGTATGAGGTGGATTACCGGTTTCCTTTGAAGACTTCGTTTACAGACTAACAGTTTTCAGACGGATCTTCGAGAGTTACCGAAAACCACCAAGAAACCTGTGAAGAGTTGTACTGGAGGTGTCGGTTGCCCCGGAAAGGGGAAGAGAAAGGGAGGAGTTGAGAACACGCGAGGGAACACGACCTCCGTAGTCGATGAGATGTACGGAGAGCGAGGAAAACCGCACGATGAGGAGAGGGGTAGAACGTGTGCGACAAGTAGGGTGGACCTTGCTTTAGGAGGAGGAGAAAGGACCTACGGGACGAGTGCGAAGTTCAGAGACAGTTATCAGTATAACAGACTTTCGAAAATACTTGGAAGGGAGGTGGGGACGGGACTTATTCATTCCTCGAAGATCGAACGGTTGTTTCCAGACATATCAGTTTCCATACCAAAAAGGGTATCAGTACATACCTACACTCTCCACCTGGTATTTCTTCCGATTCACGGTCTCTTAACTACGAAAACTTTACACTACAACCTCTTCAGAGAACTCTCAGGGAACCTGACGTTCCTCTAGGTTGGTCAGTTGAGATTTCCTTTAGTCAGGACTTATAAGTAACCTTCCTGACTACGACTTTGACTTCGAGGTTTTAAAACCGGTGGACTACGTTTCTCGGTTGAGTAATCTTTTCTAAGACTACGACCCTTTCTGACTTCCGTCCTCTTCTTCCCCTACTGTCTCCTACTCTACCTACCTATCGTAGTGGCTAAGTTACCTGTACTCAAACTCATTTGAGGTCCTCAACCACTCCCTGTCCCTTCGGACCGCACGACGTCAGGTACCCCAACGTTTTGCAGCCTGTACTGACTGTTGACTTATTGGTGGAGGTGGAAGAAACGTTGTCGTACGGTGGTGAGTGTCTTGACGAAGTGGTGGAGGAGTCTGTCTAACGTTCGGGAGACTGCTCTAGTCACGATGAGTCTCGAGCAAGTGAGTGGTGCCTACGGATCGTGTGTAATCTTCCAAGTAAACTCTATAGACAAGGTACTCGCAATGGTGTAATGTAAGTCAGGTGCATGTTTGTTGCGAACGCTTTGGTGGAGTCAAACAAAGGAAGTTGAACTTCTGTACGTCCCGAGATTTAAGTCTTTCGGTACTTAATGGACACCACAAATACAAAATAGGGGAGTCGACGAAACCGTTCGTGACAAACGGTGGTCTCTTCGTGAGGTAGTTTTCTTCGTTCTCGACCGTTCAGAGTCTTGGTCGGTCGAACTAAGAGTTTGGAATTTTTTTTTTTTTTTCGAGGTACATAAAAGTTTCCAGTTGTGGAGTCAATGTTCTCTCTGTGTTACGGACTTTAGAACAATCCTAATGGTACTAACTTCACCTTTCCAAAAACCGTTTTCCTGACTTTCAAATAAGTAAATACAAAAAAACGTGTTTCTAAAAACCAGATTCCGAGTCCACCGATACGAGTTGTCGACGGTTCCTATCTCCGACGGACGCTCAAGTGGTCGTCAAATGGATCTGGACGACGACGACGACGATTCAACGAAGTCAGCACAGGCTGAGACACGCTGGGGTCTCTGTCGTCGGGTTGTCCGAGGGGGCAGGGACCCTAAGAGGTCCGTTCTTGTGACCTCACCCAACGGTAAAGGAAGAGGTTACGTACTTTCACTTTTCACTTTCACTTCAGTGAGTCAACACAGGTTGAGAGTCGCTGGGGTACCTGACGTCGGATGGTCCGAGGAGGTTGGTACCCTAAAAGGTCCGTTCTCATGACCTCACCCCACGGTGACGGAAGAGACAATGGATCTCGTCTTCAAGAGTTAAAATTTAGGGGTTGGAAGGTAGGGTAAGAAAAAAAAATAATCGTCTTTGTAATTCTTGTGTCTGAGACCACGGTCCTACGGACCAAATTTTGGGGACGATGCAGTAAATAACCGATACCATACGACCCGTTTAATGAATCGACGAGTCGCAGAGATCGAAGGAGTGAACTTGTACCCCTATTTTACCGTGAATAAAGTCTCGAAACGACACTCCTAATTTACTCGCTTAATGTGTATTCCGTGAATCTGATTTCCGAGGTATTCACAGTCTGTTTAGATCCCCGTCTTCTTATCCAAACTTCCTCGTCCCTACACTTTGTCTTACCTCTTGTGCCTTCGTTTTCAGTAGACGATGTGTTATTATCGTCTCGTGAAACCTGTCTAATAATGAGTCGGAAGTCTTTTTAGGCAATTACGTGCACTCGGTTAGGTTCAGTGTACCGATTATTTATCGACTCGACCCAAACTTAAGTCCTGTAGACAAAGGTCTCTCGTTCAGGACTTGGTAATACTTTAGCACAGAGGATGGAAGTGTCGACGGGAAACCCCTTACCTTAGGGACGGAGCTTTTCCTCTTTCACTTCGTTTTTTCTACATCCCTTACCTTTTCCTCTTTCTTATTTGTTTTATTCCAGTCTGAGTTGATGAAAGACTTAAATTTTCGCTATTTCACTGTCCAAAGGGAAATAGTAGGGAAGCGTGTCTCGGATGATAAGGACACCAACTGTGAAATGACACTTAGACCACGGTCCTACTTTAATTTCAGTGACACTTTCCGACGTTGTCCTAGTGTCTAGGGAGAGTGAACCATTCTGGGTTTGTACTTCACCTGTAGTCCCAGTACTTTACTCTCCCACCCGTCTTCTCGACACGTGACTCATAGTCTTTGTGTCTTTACCACGGGGATGGGTCTCGTAGTCCTGTTCGACGGCCCAAAATCTCCGTCCGTGTGTTTCCTAAGTGTGACAACAGACCGGGTCTCGTAGACTTTTTTTACTGAACTGTGGAGACTCGTAGTGAAAAAGATATACACTTTACCCTTGTTCTTGTGGGTGGAGAAGTGCCTATTTGGTGCAACGATGTTACAGTCCTTCTTTACCCTTCGGTCGTGAGTGTGTGCCGTTTACGTCGACTTCTCGCTCCCTTCTAACCATTAGTCGTCACCACAAGTCAGTGATTCAACACAGGCTGAGAGACACTGGGACACCTGGTGTCGTGCGGTCCGAGGGACAGGAAGTGATAGGGGGTCTCAAACGTGTTTGGGTACAGGTAACTCAACCACTACGGTAGGTTGGATACAGTGGTTAGAACAGGAGACAGTGGGGAAGAGGAGGACGGGAGTTAGAAAGGGTCGTAGTCCGAGAAAAGGTGACTCAATCAAGAAGGTTGGTCCACCGGTTTCATGACCTCAAACTCGAAGTCGTAGTCGGGAAGGTCACTTGTAAGTCCCAACTAAAGGAGATCCTAACTGACCAACCTAGAGGAACGACAGGTTCCCTGAGAGTTCTCAGAAGAGATCGTGGTGTTAAACTTTCGTAGTTACGAAGTTAAACCACTATGGAGAAAGAAAAAAAGTTAAATTGTTTGAATGTGTCGTGAATTTTCTACGGTCCGTGACATGATCAGTGAGTGAATTCAATGTTAAGAATTGAAGAAGTTAAAAACACCGTCTGACAAACGGTTTTGCCCCCGTCACTAAGGGGAATGACATAGGAACAGGAACCTCTCAGGGGAGGGTGTACCTGCAGTTCCGACCGGCCTATGGACTAAACCAGTTACCCTGTTGTCGTTTATGCTGTATTCGTCTCTAGGTTTTTTACGAACACGAAACCCCAAACGGTAGAGGACGACGAAAAAACTTGGGACTCTGGAGGTGTACTTGTAGACGGTGGGATTTGCTGTAGGGGTTTCTGGTTGAGCGAACGACTGACGGTCTGTGCTCCCTCCGGTGGGATCTAGGAGGTCGATGGTCGACCGGGTGGTCCTGGTGTTTCGGCCTCTCTTGAGTCACCTCGAGGCAGCCCAGCCGGTTGGGTTCTTCTCGATGGGTCGGTTGGATGGCTAAGTGCTCGACTCATTTGGTCAATAACAGAATTCAGTGATTCGAAACCCTACTAAATTGTTTAGTTGTGTTTGACTATGTTAGAAGTATTGATGACACAATTCATCCGTAATGAGAATAAGGATAAAATGTTCAGTCCGTTCCCTCAATTTCTCTCCAATTCACTGTACGTGTGTGACAATTTACCGTCAACTCAGGTGGGGTCCGTTAGACCGAAGATTTATTGACGATATAAATACACAGATATATAAATATATCTATGGAGGGGTTGTGAGACGACGAAGTGGATTGTTTCCATTTCTGTAAACATAGTCAACTAGGTCTTTAAATAGTGTGTCTATATGAGTATACTTTAGTACATACATATTCTCATAAGTCGTGACGACTATCATCGTTCCGACGACGACGACGCAGCGAAGTCAGCACAGGCTGAGACACGCTGGGGTATCTGTCGTCGGGTGGTCCGAGGGGGCACGGGCCCTAAGAGGTTCGTTCTTGCGACCTCACCCAACGGTAAAGGAAGAGGTTACGTACTTTCACTTTTCACTTTCACTTCAGCGAGTCAGCACAGGCTGAGGGTCGTTGAGGTACCTGACGTCGGGTGGTCCAAGGAGGCAGGTACCCTAGAAGGTCCGTTCTCATGACCTCACCCCACAGTAACGGAAGAGACTCATCGTTCCGATCTTTTGGGTCAAAGTCGTCTAGGTATATTTCCATGATACACTCCGGTATTTCTCTTGTCCATCGAGATGTTTGTGGTTAGAACACATGTGTCTCTTTTTTTTCACGTAAATATACAATTGTAATATACGATTGTAAATGTAAACACACATTTTTTTACCACCCCCCATCACACTTATCTGTAGATGACACAGAGACGTATCTGATAAAGACTTTCATGTGTTCTTTACCCAAATTGGAGTTAGTAAAGATCGCTTCCCTTCGTCGATCAACTCGTTGTCTCATCCTCCTTGTTTCAAGTGAGATTGGAAGCATAGAAAATTTAAAATACATTTACATAGCGAATAATTAACATTGAAATTTCGACAACGTTTGTACTTCCCTCTACTGGGTACGGACCGTGTTTCTTCGGTGGTTATTCATCATTGATGGTGACAGAAATAAAAAGGTGTTGACTAAAGAGTGAGACAAAAAGTTTGAAATTTGAAAAACCCCACCCCCCCCCTCTTTATCTTACCACAAAAATAAGAGTCGACCGCCTCTCCCCTTGTGTCATGCACGGACGGAGTATGAGGGCCACGAGGGTCAGTCTTCAGACACTACTCTTTCGTTTTCCACTGTCCTGGAACTAAAGAAGGAGAACGTAACAAAGTTTCTGTCAGTATTTGACCGCAGTCATTGGGTCATTGACGTGGACCGTCAAACCACCGAGACTCCGGAAGAAAGACTGTACATTGATGTTCCCCTTCCCACAACATTTGTGGTCTATCCCCTACATAAATCGTATCTCAGTTCACTACACATCGAGGACATCTCAATCTCCCGTCTTTTTGTTTGAATCAATGTCTACGCGTCTTAATCCTCGTGAGAATAGGAAAAGGTAGTCTCCCGTCTGTCTGACTTTTGATGTTAGTCTTTTGATTGGTTAGACTGGTGTACCTGGTGTCGGAACAGATTGAGTTACTTTGTACGGTACATCCCAGTGGGTTCTGCCCGTCCAGTACCACCTCTCCCGACTGTCTTACACCAGGTGACCTCTTCCCTTACCGTGTGGTGAAGTCATAAGAACGGAACTCTTGGGGTACTTGTCATACTTTTCCGTTTTACTATCCTATGACTTTCTCCTTGAGGGGTCCAGTCATCCACGGGTTGTGCGATGACCTCTAGTCACCTCTTTATTGAGGTCTTTCTTACTTCCCTACCTCGGTTTCGTTTTTGTTATAGGTCCACACCTACGCTGACCACTATCTTCGTTCTAGGCTACGACATTTCTCGTTATAACGTATCCTTGGACCTTACAGTCCAGGTACTTACTTCCGTTTAACCTTCACCAGTTTGTCCTCTACCGTTCTCACTTACAGCTGTAAGATCCTTAGTCGCTTGATTTTACCTGACGTTACCCACTTAAATTCAGTCTACTGGTAATATAGATGATGGTACCCGTTCTTAGGGAACCTTCTTTACCTCATCGGTGTTACCAGTTGTTTTCTCAGACTTTACGTCATGAACCTACGTTAGAGTTTTTTGCTGTCTTACTAGAGACAAACAAAGGTTTCGTTTGGTAAGTTATAGTGTCATTAGGTTCAGGTACGGGGCTGGTCATTACGACTTCTTCGACTCCAACTTGTCAAGATACTTCTGGATGTTCTGGAAGATCTTGATTTTGGGTTTTTTCTACAGGAAAAGTAATATCCCCTGACCTTACGTTTTCATCGTTCAGTTCTTTGTGGACCTCGTTGTCCGTTTAAACCAGAACCTCGTGTCTTACTTCGTCCCGTTTCCGATTAATTATCTCAAAACGGTTCTCTTGTGTGACCAGTATCGTTTATGGAGAAGGTTGTTGTATTCTCTTCTGAGATATACTCCTCTAGTGGTCTACCAGGTTATGACTTTAGTCTGACTAATATAAGAAACGTCGGTTTCTACCTCTTCGAGATATGTCAGTCGTTTTTGTTCTGACCCTCGACTGACACCGAGTCTAGTACTTGAGGAATAACAGTTTAAGTCTGAATTTAACTTCTTTCCTCCCTTTCGGTGATCTGGTAAGTCCATACTGGATTTAGTTTGGGGAATGTAAATATGTCACCTTCACTCTTTATCAGAGTTCCCTGATCTAGACTATCTCAGGGACTTCTTGATACCTGCTTCCAAGTACTGTAACATGTCCTCTGTCCCTAGTTCTGGTAGGGGGTTTTTTTCTTTACGTTTTTTCGCTTTAACGACAGTCTCCTCTGGAATGTTTATCGACACTTTTCTTCTCTTCGTTTTTCGTTTCCTCTTTTCCCTTCTGTATGGGTAAACTTTCGTCTCAAGGTTTCTTGTCGTTTCTCTCTGTTCTTTCGAAAGGATGTACTAGTTACGTTTATTTATCTCCTTTTGTTATGTTACCCTTTCTGATCGCTAGGGAAGTTCTTTTAATCTCTATGGTTCCCTTGTAAAGTATGGTTCTACCCGAGTTATTTCCTGTCTTTACCATACCTGGATTGTCTTCGTCTTCCTTTCTTCTCCACCGTTCTTATGTGTTTTCTTGACATGTTTTTTCTAGAAGTGTTGGGTCTATTAGTACTACCACACTAGTGAGTGGATCTCGGTCTGTAGGACCTTACACTTCAGTTCACCCGGGATCCTTCGTAGTGATGTTTGTTTCGATCACCTCCACTGCCTTAAGGTCAACTCGATAAAGTTTAGGACTTCCTACTACAACACTTTCACGACGTGAGTTATACGGTCGTTTAAACCTTTTGAGTCGTCACCGGTGTCCTGATCTTTTCCAGTCAAAAGTAAGGTTAGGGTTTCTTTCCGTTACGGTTTCTTACGAGTTTGATGGCGTGTTAACGTGAGTAGAGTGTGCGATCGTTTCATTACGAGTTTTAAGAGGTTCAGTCCAAAGTCACCATGCACTTGGTACTTGAAGGACTACAAGTTCGACCAAAATCTTTTCCGTCTCCTTAGTCTCTAGTTTAACGGTTGTAGACGACCTAGTACCTTTTTCGTTTCTCTTAAGATCTTTTTGTAGATAAAGACGAAATAACTGATACAGTTTCGGAAACTGACACACCTGGTGTTGTTTGTGACCTTTTAAGACTTTCTCTACCCTTATGGTCTGGTGGACTGGACGGAGAACTCTTTAGACATACGTCCAGTCCTTCGTTGTCAATCTTGACCTGTACCTTGTTGTCTAACCAAGGATTATCCCTTTCCTCATACAGTTCCGACATAATAGTTGGACGAATAAATTGAATATACACCTCATGTAGTACTCTTTACGACCCGACCTTCTTCGTGTTCGACCTTAGTTCTGACAGTCCTCTTTGTAGTTCTTGGAGTCTATACGTCTACTGTGGTGGGAATGTCGTCTTTCACTTCTCCTTGATTTTTCGGAGAACTACTTTCGCTTTCTCTGTTCACTTTTTCAACCGAATTTTGAGTTGTAAGTCTTTTGATTCTAGTACCGTAGACCAGGGTAGGGAAGTACCCTTTATCTACCCCTTTGTCACCTTTGTCACTGTCTGAAATAAAAGAACCCAAGGTTTTAGTGACGTCTACCACTGACGTCGGTACTTTAATTTTCTACGAATAAGGAACCTTCTTTTCAATACTGATTGGATGTGTCGTATAATTTTTCGTCTCTGTAATGAAACAGTTGTTTACAGGTAGATCAGATTCGAGACCAAAAAGGTCATCAGTACAAACCTATACTCTCAACCTGATGTTTCTTTCGACTCACTCACTCACTCACTCACTCACTTCAACGAGTCAGCACAGGCTGAGAAACACTGGGGCACCTGACATCGGGTGGTCTTAGGAGGCGGGTGCCCTCGACTCGTGGTTTCTTAACTGCGAAAACTTGGCACCACAACCTCTTCTGAGAACTCTCAGAGAACCTGACGTTCCTCTAGGTTGGTCAGGTAGGATTTCCTCTAGTCGGGACTTATAAGTAACCTTCCTGACTACGACTTCAACTTTGAGGTTATGAAACCGGTGGACTATGCTTCTCGACTGAGTGACCTTTTCTGACACTACGACCCTTTCTAACTCCCGTCCTCCTCTTCCCCTGTTGTCTCCTACTCTATCGACCTACCGTATGACTGAGTTACCTGTACTCAAACTCATTTGAGACCCTCAACCGCTACCTGTCCTTCTGAACCGCACGACGTCAGGTACCTCAGGGTTTATCAGCCTGTCCTGACTCGTTGACTTGACTTGAGTGGTGTCCCTCACCGACCTCACCGACGTCTGTTTATTTCCGGTCCACCGTCCGTAAGAGGAAAGAACCCCGGACGACTGAGTGTAACTTCCCGACGTTAGCGACTAAGGTACAGAGTCCAGAAAGGAAGAACCGACACCTACTGGTAATAGGAGGACCTTAAATCCGAGGTCCAGGACGAAGTTTCAATAAATATTCACTAAGTGACGACGGAGGAGGAAGAAGGTGGTGAGGACTAATGAGGTTTGAAATTTGAAAAATAAAAAAATACTATTACTATTGGGATATACGCTCTGTCGTTTTTTCTGTGTCTACATATCTACATATCAGAAAACCTGAGACACCCTCTTCCGCTCTCACCCTACTAGACTCTCTTATCATTACTTTGTGCATAAAATAGTATACAATTTGTCTAGCGGTCAGGTCCAAACTACGTACTCTGTCCCACGAGTCCCGGCCACGTGACCCTACTGGGTCTCCCTACCCTACCCCTCCCTGTACCCTCCCCTCAAGTCCTACCCCTTGTGTACATGTGGGTACCGACTAAGTACAGTTACATACCGTTTTTGGTGATGTTATAACATTTCATTAATCGAAGGTTAATTTTATTGATTTAAATTTTTTTTATTTGAAAGATAAAACATAACCCCATATCGGTTAATTGTTGCAACAGTATCAAAAGCCACTTGTCGTTTCCCTGGGTCGGTATGTGTATGTACATAGATAAGAGGTGGCTTATGTTTATTCAAAAATTTCGTTGAGAACTTTGGGAACCGAGAGTATCCTTCCTCGAGTAAAACCTACGTTTTCTCTCTTGTTGTACAATTGGTCGATGTACTTCTCCACTTTCTTCTTAGCTCGTCCACCCAAGAGATCTCCAGTAGACTCCAAGTTTCGTGGCCGTCTCACCAAATACGTGGTGCGGTCGAAGAGGGACGTCTTTGGGTCAATGACCCGTAGAAAACACGACGGTAAGACTTGTGGGAGTGCGTGGAAGGGAAAGTTAGTTCTTGTGGTCCCTTTTGTCAGTGACGAAAGGTGCCATTATCTTACAGAAGGGAGGGAGACGCAACTGACTAGATGTTACCGATTTGCCAGTGGTGTACGTAGAAGGACTGTCGTTTTAATAGAGAAGTCCTGGTCTTTTTCAGGTTCGTCCTCGTCCGTCAAACACCCGTCGTCTCATCTGACCACGCTCGTCCCAAAACCCCAGTCCGTTTGGGTCCAGGTCGGGGTCGAGGTTGTGAATCGGCCCACCGGATCTCGTTGTACGAGTTGCAAGGGCTCGACACTGACGTAGACGTCTTACCACTGTTCTCAATGATAAAGTGTCCCGAGAACGAGTATGCACGTGGTGTCATTTACAAGTGGCTTACGAGTGATAAAAGTAATGGTGACCCCGTAAAATTGGTTCCGGGTTGGTGGAAAAGAGAGGGAGAGAGAGCGAGAGTGTATGTGTGTAAGCGTGTTAATCGTTGAAATTTACATGTACTCCTAAGGATAGGGCGTAGTCGTTGAAGTCGACTGAAATGGAGGTCTTATGGAGGGGGCCGGGGTAGTGAGGAGGTGAGTTTCCGCCAGAGGGAGACGGTGCGGGTAAGGGTAGGGTATTAGGTAAGATGTGTGTACCGGTTTGACTAGAAGTTTGTTCATTTCGTCTGGCGCAGTAAGAGGAGGAGAGCAATTTTAAGAAATTTCTCGTAAGGAGATTGGTTGTCCCTGGATGGCACATCGTGTCCCTTGGGACGAGTTACAATGCACCGTCGGACCTACCCTCCCCTCAAACCTCCTCTTACCTATGTACATATACGTACCGACTCAGGGAAGTGACAAGTGGAGTTTGATCGTGTTGTGACTATTAGTTGATATGAGGTTATATTTTACTTTTCGAATTATTTCACCTTTTTTTTTTTTTTCTCGTAGGGAGACGTAAATCCGGATTTAGGTTTAAAGAATGGTTTAAAGAAGTAAGGTAGAGGAGTGGGGAATGTGTGGGGTGAGACGAAGTTAAGACCATAGAAGAGAGACAAAAAGTGTGTCCGGTACGGACGAGGATGGAGTCCCGGAAACGTAAACTACAAGGAGTCCGATGTCGTGGAAGGAGTTTTGAAGCGTATCGACTGAAGGAAAGGCCACATTGAGTGTCAAGTTTACAGCTGAGGAATCTTTGTAGAAGGGACGGGTGGGTTTAATTTTACCAAAGTGAGGGCCTAAGTGAAAGGTAAGACATTGTCTTGTTTGGGTTGAGGTATTACTGGATAAGGAAATCGAGATTGGAAACTCGAGATAACGGACTCGAATTCAGTATCTCTAAGAGGTAGGCAGACATTTTTTTATAACGGATATCGGACTTTGTGTGTCCTGTCGGGTAAGGGTTCCGAGACTGGAAATTTTCATATTGTAAAGGGCAGGTATATCTCTGTTTTTAAACCTCTTGTCTCTTATTGGAATCAGAACAACTTCTAAATACCCTTGTGACACTGGTCTGGGAGGACCTGTCGACGTTCTTGTTCGCTAAGACCGTGGTTCCTCAAACGTTGTTAGTCGGTGTGAGGGAGGGCAAAAAATCATCATATTTTCGTCGACCTTAAGATTGAATCCATTCTGCCAAAAAACCCCTGTCATCAGGTGGTAGAAGAGTCAGACGACCGAAAGGTTTATTTCAACGGTAAGGAACGGAGTTGTTGAGTAGAGAATGAAATGACCGGACACGAAATAGCCGTCATGTTCGAAGCCGACCGTTGTTAAGGTAATAGGACGAAATAAAAGAAGTATCGTGAGTAGTGATACATCTTCATAAACTTATAAACAAATAAGACATAGTAGATTAAAGAGTTGGTCTTACATCGGAGGTCCTTTTGTTCCAAAGATCGATAGTAGACGGGAGACATGAGGATCTCGAGTCTTGTCACGGATGTGTGTCATTCACAAATTATGTATACGGAATACCACCACCAAGGGACCACCGAGTCTACGATTTCTCAGAGGGACGTTACGTCCTCTGGACCCAAGTTGAGGGACCTCTTCCCTTACCGATGGGTGAGGTCATAAGAACGGACCTCTTACAGTACCTCTCTTCTCCGACCTCCCGATGTCAAGGACCTCAGTGTTTCTCAGTCTGTGCTGACTCACTGTGATTTCTGTGATTGTGAAAAGTGATGAAATATCACCACCACCACCCACAAATTTACGTCTAACGACTCGAGGTCAGGATTTTCAAGAGTACATTTTACTGACTCCGCCCCGGGTCTTTAGACGGTAAGATCGTTCGTAAGTGGAGAAAGTAGGATTTCTTCCATCATACGTTTAGAGTAAAGTTTTATGAACCCAGTTACGGGAGGTAGGAGTTTAGATCTAAGAGGTAGATTGTGTGGAATGGATCAGGATGTCTGGGGTAGAGTCAACGAAAGGAAGTATTGGGATCACCGTGAGTTCCATTTTCCTCCAATGACTTAACCTGAAATTTGTTCATTGGGGCGGTCAAAGGTAAAGACGACGAGAAGACTACGGTCCACACAGTTTGATCGACCGGTCGGGGCGACCTTAGGACAAGAGGGGTCTTTGTGGACTCGTCCAAACCTGAGTGAGGTCTCCGTTCGGTCCATTTAAAGGTACAGTCGAGTGATTGTCTGAAAGGTCTCCGTCGACTCCGGTTAAGTGTGAACGAGATGTATTTGAGTGAAATTTATAGTGGGTGGGGGTGGTTTGTATTCTGAAGTTGAACGATTTCCTGTCCGGTCTCAAGGGAAACTTTGTGGGATCGGGGACTCTCCTTCTTTAGAAACTTTCCCAGTGTCCACTGGTTTAATTATTCGTGTGTGTATCCCGAAGGTGTCCGCCGAGTTCACCATTTCTTAGACGGAGGGCTGTCTCCTCTGTGTCCGTTCTCTTTCGCCCAAACTAGGGACCCAGTCCTTCTAGGGGACCTCCTCCTTTACCGTTGGGTGAAGTCATAGGAACAGACCTTTTAGGGTACCTGTCTCGTCAGTCGGAGTGAGAGTTTCTCAGTCTTTCCTGACTGACTTGACTTGTGTGTGTGTGTATGGAACAGTGTTCCGTTGGGGTTTGAGGTTGGGTCTCTTTAAGTGTTCGAGACCACTATTAATGAGACAAAAAGGGTAAAGGAGAGAGTTGGAACAGAGAAGTCTTTTGTGAGACGAGACCGTGTGTGTGACAGTACTCCCAACCGGAAATCCTCCAGACCCCTTTACAGTGCCATAGATGGACCTAGAGGAACTTAAAAGAGAGGAGAGAGAAAATGAGACATTCACGGCTCTAGGACGTAAACTAATTTCGTCGGACCAGGGGTTCTAATTCTAGGTTTGCCGTATGCCCCTGACTATTGAGTCTTTTAGTGGTCATGAAAGTACAGTTAGTGGCTGTGCAGGTACAGTTAGTGGTTGTGAAGTACAGTTAGTGGTTGTGAAGGTACAATTAGTCGAGGGCGTGTGTCCGTTCTAGTTTGACGCGTCCTGTACACTCGCACGAAGCGTCCCGCCTGTTGTTCGTAGTCTGAGAAGGAACCCCACCTTATTTGGCACGTCAAGTCGGACACCTAACCTCAGGTGGTGGGGTGGGGTGGGCGGGGGGGCGGGGTCCTCGAGACCACCTCCCCCTTGCCACACTCGTTCTGGGAGTGTGAGCGCCAAACCCCTTCCTCGGCGACAGCTCCCGCGGGGGTCGGGGCTGCGTCCACGACCCTCGGCCGGAGGCCCTGAGGCGCGACCAAGGGCAGCCACCCGTCGCGGACCGATCGCCCTCGCTGATCTCAAATGTGAGTGAGGAGGCGCCGAAGGTTTGCGGTATTCGCTCGCGTAAAGACCTCTTCTGACCCCTGGTGATGGAGGAGGTTTGCGTGCGTGGCCGGCGCCGCGACAGTGAACGTCCCCAGCCCGGCCCGGGCGGCGAGGGACGCACACGCGGTCCTCAGGCTTGGCGCGGACGGCCGTTTCAAATGCTCCGAGGGCTCCTCGCTCGCTCCGCGGCTCGAGTCTTGCGTCGCCGCTCGGCTCGGCCGAACCCCTTGCGCCCCTCTCCCCGAGAGGGGTTTTGCCCCCCGCGTCCCACGCCCCTTCTCCGGTGGAGCCGGAGCCCCTCCGCGACTGTGTCTCGAGAGCTGCACAGGGGCGCCGGCGGCCGTTGGCTACTCGGGCGACGGGAGTCCGCTCCTCCCTGGGGTGCCAGGGCGCACATGGGGGTGCGGCCGGCTTCCCGCGGCGGGGGGAGGCGTGCGGGTCCGACGCCGGCGCCGGGGCGCTCTGCGCGGCGCGGCGCGGGCGGGAGACGGGAAGGGCGGGCCGAGGGGGCAGCGGGGCCTCGCCCCGCCCTCCCTGCGCGAGAGTGCGAGGGCCCGGCGAGCGCCCTCGCTCCGCCCGTGTGAGTGGGAGGCGTACCACGGCGCTGCCACGACCGGCCCGAGCCGCCGCGCCCGCGCTCCGCTGCCCCGCCCTCGCGGCGAGCCGATCGCCCCTCCCGGCGCGACGGGGGCGGGCGTGTGCGGACGCGGCGCCGACCTCTCGGCCGCCTGGGCGCCGGGCCCCGCCCCGCCCCGCCGCCGAAGGGCCGCCGACCCAGGGGCGCGGGCGGGGGAGGGCGCACGGACCGAGGCCCTGGAGGGCGAGACCCCCGGAAGCAGGGGCCAGCGCCGCCGGGGTGGAAGGAGCGCGGCGACGCGGGAAGAGGAAGAGCTCCAGCGCGGGGTAGGCCTCTCCTCCGCCAGGAGCTCCGGTGGGGTCGCGACCCTCTGCCGACCTCAACTTGCACCCCTGGGACGCCCCTGGGTCAAATTCCTCGTTCTCCCTGACCACCTCTTGACTTCACTCTCAAGCGGGGTGAAACTTTCATGAAGACATGACGGGCGACCCGCCCTCCTACGGATGATCACAGGGTAGGGGAGATATTATCTCAGTCGCTAACAGAACACCTTAGTTCTTTGGAAACAGCCCCCTCCTCCCGATCCCCTTCTCAATTCCCACCCTTTGGCGCCTAGTTGGACTCCGTCGGAGTGCCTTGTCTCTACTAGATCAAAACAGGTCTACTTGCTCGAGTCATCCCGCTCCCGTAGGAGTAACGACTTCTTGGGTGTCCAGAAGGACCGTTTGGGGACGAACGATTCGAAGGAGAAGTGTTTGTCAGAGGGGTGGGGGTGGGGTTGAAGAGGTTTGTTGTCTCTTTCGGGTAGGGGTCGACGACTACGACCCTTTTCCTACTCCCTGTGCCCTATGGCAGGAGGACCAGTTCTTTTGTGACGTGTGCACCTCGGTCTCATACGCCCTCGGTTCGGAAGCTCTTGTTTAACCTTCCCTTGGTACACACGTCCAGGAGCCCTTCTTTGGACCGGAAAGAGAAAAGTCGAAGATAACGACTTGTTTCATTTAGTTTATCGTGTCTTAAGTTCCGTCGGATTTAAGTTACATCTTCTCTTCCTTTTTTTTTTTAGGGACAAATGGTTTTCTCGGAAACTTTTTGAATTTTTCTGCGAACACAAAAGTTTGGGTCGACACTGTCCATTCGTCCGTTGTCGTCGTCCTTGCGTTTCCGAACACGACCCACTTGTGAACACTCTTACAGCGCAGAAAATGTAACGGACTGACGGTTAATAAGACCGTTGAGTGGTGAATGGCGGCAGTTTCTATGTGACAATATTAAAGGATTCCAACTATCTCACAGTCGCCGTGGTTAATAATTTGTCTGATTCATGAAAATACTAGTTTACTTACTTTTATAAAACAGATCTATAGAGAACCCATGGATGGTCGTGTCTAATCTCCTCTCTACTGACTACTACATAACCCTCTTTTTCATTTCTTTGCTTTAAATACTTGAGACGATTGGGTGAAAAATGTATAAATACTAGACGTACGTATTTATGTACTCCAAAAACGAGGGAACTAGACTTAGGAACGGACCAGAAACTACAAAACGGAAACCCCTTTATTGTCAACATCGGTCACATGAGTGAATACGTGGCATCCGAAATGAGAACAATGGTGAAAGTTAGGTACGTTGGGATACTTCACTCATGATGTTAAAATACTAAAAAGTCTCTCGTGATGTCTCTCCCAGTCATTAAACGGGTCCAAGTATGTCGAACAATCACCGTGTCAGTCTTAAACTTGAGTCCGTCAGACTGAGGCCCCGGGTAGGTGAATTAGGGTCACGAAATGATGGGAGGACGCGAGACGAAGTTTATTTTTTACGTCGTCACTTTTTACAGTGAGTTTCGATTTTGTACTCGAGGACAGTATTTAGTGCATTCAACGAAGGGTAGAGACTTGGAACCGAGGGAGTAAATATTCTACTTTTGAACGTGATTTATTTACGTAATTTCTGGACAGGTCTTTATTTCAAGATCAAATTTCATAATACATGTTCAGGGAGTCAACATAGACTGAGAAACGTTTGGGTACAAGATAAGTCAGGTACACTAAGAGGTCCGGTCTTATAACCTCACCCATCGGTAAGGGAAAGAGGTCCCCTAGAAGGGTTGGGTTTCTATCTTGGGTCAGAGAGTGTAACGTCCGTTTAAGAGATGGTCACTCGGTGGTCCTTTTAGGTTCTTTTGACCTCACACATCGGATACCTACTAGGTCACCCAGCAGGGTTGTGTCCTTAGTTTGGTCCCAGAGGACGTAAGTCCGTCTATATGATTCTCTTCGAATCTCATAAGTCAAGTCAAGTCAACGAGTCAGCACAGGCTGAGAAACGCTGGGGGTACCTAACGTCGTGTGGTCCGGAGGGACAGGTAGTGGTTGAGGGCCCTCAAATAACTTTAAGTACAGGTAACTCATCCACTACGGTAGGTTGGTAGAGTAAGAGGCAGTAGGGGAAGAGGAGGACGGAAGTTAGAGAGGGTCGTAGTCCCAGAAAAGGTTACTCAGTCGAGATAACGTAGTCCACCGGTTTCATAACCTCAAAATCGAAGTTGTAGTCAGGAAAGTTACTTATAAGTCCTGACTAAAGGAAATCCTACCTGACTGATCAACCTAGAGGAACGTCAGGTTCTCTGAGATTTCTCAGAAGAGGTTGTGGTGTCAAATTTTCGTAGTCAAGAAGCCGTGAGTCGAAAGAAATATCAGGTTGAAAGTGTAGGTATGTACTGATGACCTTTTTGGTATCGGAACTGATCTGTCTGGAAACAACCGTTTCATTACAGAGACGAAAAATTACACGACACATCCAACCAGTATTAAAAAGAAGGTTCCTCATTCGCAGAAAGTTAAAGTACCGACGTACTTTAGTACAAATCTCATAATGGTACACTTACATAACACGAGTCGTAACGTCCTTTAGAATTGGGTCTCCATGCCTCAATCATTGAAGTAACCAAAGATATTATAGAGTGGTCTCGGAGACCAAAACATGACGAATACGACGAAAGATGTTGTGATGTAGAGAGAGGAGGAAGATTACTTTCAGGAAAGGAGACACTTACGTTAAAGATTAGATTAATTACAATTAAAGAATGAGTTGAACTTATTCTGGGGACCACACTCCCCCCTTCAAAATCAATTCATTAAAAATACCATTAGAAGTTCGGAATCAATCGAATTTATTAAAAATTCGAGTGAAGTCTTTGGTTGTCCTAATAAGTTGACATAGTTTATTTACTGTTGTATAGTAAACAATTGCCTTGTCTCACTATGACTTCGAGTAGATACCTTTAGGGGTACAAAGGTTATGATAGTAATTGATTAAACTTCTTGGTTAAATTTCCACCTTGATCTAACTTAGTCTAAAAGGAGAAAGACGTACCCTCCCGGAGATAAAGGAAATATATCAATTTCGTATAAGTTTCACAAAATTACTACAATATAAAGACCAAGTATAATAGTATAGAGGTATTCGGAAGATATGACTCTTTATAATGATAAACAAAGGAACTTTTGGTGGATTATAAACTCTTGTATCACACAAAAAAAAGGAAAAAGAAAAAAAGAGTTAACACATTGTTGTAAAGGTTGTCAGAGTTTATCACCGTAAATCAGGAGAACTAGAAGTGCGGTCTAAATACCCAGGAGGTGAATTTGTGTCGTCCTTTACATGACCCTAATCCTCCGGTTAAATTGAAGATAATCAATAATTGTAGGTATCCGTAAACGATATTTTAACCCGTTTTTACTTTGGTAAACGTTAAAGTGTATTTATCATTTTCTCTTTACTTATTAAACAGATGAAAAACATCTATTCTTTACAACGGTTAATCGTATTGAAGAATGGTCAGATAGTAGTCGACCTTTACTGAATCGTTACCTTATAACAAATAGAAACGGTTGCAAGAATTTAGTCTAAGGAAGTCTTTCGTAGATAATTTATGGATGATTTTTCCTGTATGCCATAACCAACTTAGTTGGGTATAAAGGGATTTTGTCTAGTTCTTATTATATTCCTTTTCTTTACCAGTGTTGATGTATACGGGGTCCGTGGTACTGTTTGGTAAAATGTATATAGTTAGACAAAGTAGGAGTGTTTTGGGATGGTCTATCAACAATAATAGAGGTACACTATCCAATCCTTTGATTCCAAATAGTACGTATTTGGGGAAGGTATCCATAGTTCTAACGGTCCTCTTTATAGTTATTGGAGTCTATACGTCTACTGTGGTGGGAATACTGTCTTTCGTTTCTTCTTGAATTGTCGGAGAACTACTTTCACTTTCTCCTCTCACTTTTTCAACCGAATCTCGAGTTGTAAGTCTTTTGATTCTAGTACCGTAGACCAGGGTAGTGAAGTACCCTTTATCTACTCCTTTGTCACCTTTGTTTCTGTCTGAAACCCCCCCCCCCCGCCGAGGGTTTAGTGACGTTTACCACTGACGTCGGTACTTTAATTTTCTGCGAACGAGAACCTTCTTTTCAATGCTGGTTGGATGTGTCTATAATTTTTCGTCTCTGTAATGAAACGACTGTTTCCAGGTAGATCAGTTTCGCTACCAAAAAAAGTCATCAATACATATCTACACTCTCGACCTGATATTTCTTTCGACTCGTGGTTTCTTAACTACGAAAACTTGACACCACAACCTCTCCTGAGAACTCACAGGGAACCTGTCGTCCTCTAGGTTGGTCAGGTAGGATTTCCTTTAGTCAGGACCCACAAGTAACCTTCCTGACTACGACTCCGACTTTGAGGTTATGAAACCGGTGGACTATGCTTCTTGACTGAGTAAACTTTCCTAGGACTACAACCCTTTCTAACTTCCGTCGTCCTCTTCCCCTACTGTCTCCTACTCTGCCAACCTCCCGTAGTGGATGAGTTACCTGTACTCAAACTCATTTGAGGTCCTCAACCACTACCTGTCCTTCCGGACCGCACGACGTCAGGTACCCCAGTGTTTCTCAGCCTGTGCTGACTCGCTGACTTGACTTGACTTGACTATCCACCGTACCGATTATTCACCACGTCTAAATTGGGTTCACACAGACTGAGGTCTCGGGTACTCTAATTGGTCACTGTTCACCTACGACTATGTAGTGTCTGAGGAGAAAGATCTTAAATAAGTTTCGTCACCTTTACACTCGGTTCTCAAAATATAGGTCATTTCGACTGAAAGTTCATAAAGATAAACTTATCTCACCTAAATTGATTCTTTCCCAAGGACTTCTTCTACTACAAACAACAAAGCCAACGATTCGGGACAGGTTGAGAAAACACTGAAGGGACATCGGACGTCTGAAGAGACAGGTACCCTAAAGGGTCCGTTTTTATGACCTCACCTAACGGTACGGGAGGAGGTTCCCTAGAAGGGTTGGGTCCCTAGTTTGGACGTAGAGAATCCAGAGGTAACCGTCCGTCTAAGAAATGTGACTCGGTGGGTCCTTCGAGACTTCTTCTACTCAGGAATAGAAAAAAAAATTTCTTTCCTGTTCTAAACTTAATTTTCCCACCTCTGATAAGAACTCTCCACAGTCGTGTTACCGGTTTTGTACCTCTTCTACTGTTAATTTTTGTTTGTTTGTTTTTTTCTGGACTAGAGGATCCCTCAGGACCCCGTGTACTGACCCCTCTATACGGACCACCGGTCAATTATTCTCCGATTCCTATAAGTAGTCCCATGTTAGTATGTATAGGGGAGGTAAAGATAAACGTGATAGTGTTAGTGAGTTTTTATAGGTAAATAAAACGACATCTTCAAGTCGCACCAACGATACGGTAATAAAAAGAAGAACGGGAACGGTTCTGGAGAAACTGAAGAGACTCGGTGTTGGTTCCTTAACCCGTGAGGTAATTATAATAAAATAAAAAAATCCACGGACTCCTACGTGCTAACCTCTTTCTCATTCCTTCTCGAATGGACCTCAACACACATCGGAAACAGTCTCTTTAAACCAAGATGAGAGTGGACTCCAAGTAACGTCCCAAGTGAGGGATTATCCATAAACTTTTCTATTTTTAAGTGGATATGAGGAGTATGACAAATGTATAAAGGTGTAGGGAAAGATCAGAGTTAGGTTTACGTATAGACGAACGTTAGATAAATGTATCGAAAGAGAAGACAATCTGAGGAAATATCTTCCGAGGAATTTCACAATAATTGAGTCAGTATAGCCAAGAAACACTGGGGTACCCGACGTCGGGTGGTCCGAGGAGACAGGTACCTTAAGAAGTCCGTTCTTATAACCTTACCCAACGGTAAGGGAAGAGGTCCCCTAGAAGGACTGGGTCCCTAGTTTGGTCCCAGAGGACGTAACGTTCGTCTAAGAAATGAAAGACTCGATGATAGCGGGTAGAGGAATTTCTTCCCTGACAGAATTGTTAGGAATGTAGAGATACCGGATAGTGTTTTATCCATGAGTCATATACAAATTATTTACTTACCTACTACAATTTTAGTATAACATCAGAAGAGGAAAGGTAACTGTTTTCTAAAAGATATAATTATTAACAGAAATAACGACGAATATACCTGTAGAGTAACCACTACGAAGGGTCCACCGAGTTCACCATTTCTTAGGTGGACGGTTGTGTCCTCTACGTCCTCTGCACTCGAGTTGGGGTCCCCACCTTTCTAGGGGACCTCCTCCGGTACCGTTGGGTGAGCTCATAAGAACGGACCTCTTAGGGTATCTGTTTCCTCAGACTACCCGGCGTTTCTCAGTCCTGTCCTGACTCATGTGTGCACGTAACGTGTGTAACTATATAATAGGAATTGGTAGGAAAGTTCGGTAAACTCAAGAAAGATGAGAAAACACTCAATTATTCATCTCTGTACTGAACTATATTCGTTTTTAAATCTCCGTTTATTATACTTACTCCAACCAGTTTACCAGATCTACATTCCTCCGGTCAATCCTCTGAGTGGAGTCGGTGTGTTTTCCCACGCCTACTCCACCGGTTCCGGTCCTAATCCTACTACCGACACCTTTACCCTTCCCTCTTAGGTAAAGATACAGATGACGATTTCGACCTTTCAACATTATACCCAAATACAGACTACGATTCAGTGAAGTCAGCACAGGCTGAGACACGCTGGGGTATCTGCCGTCGGGTAGTCCGAGGGGACAGGGACCCTAAGAGGTCCGTCCTTATGACCTCACCCAACGGTAAAGGAAGAGGTTACGTACTTTCACTTTTCACTTTCACTTCAACGAGTCGGCACAGGCTGAGAAGCGTGGGGTACCTGACGTCGGATGGTCCGAGGAGGCAGGTACCCTAAAGGGTCCGTTCTCATACAGACGACGACGACGATTCAACGAAGTCAGCAAAGGCTGAGACACACTGGGGTATCTGTCGTCGGGTGGTCCGACGGGGTAGGGACCCTAAGAGGTCCGTTCTTGTGACCTCACCCAACGGTAAAGGAAGAGGTTACGTACTTTCACTTTTCCCTTTCACTTCAGCGAGTCGGTACAGGTTGAGAATCGCTGGGGTACCTGACGTCGGGTGGTCCGAGGAGGCAGGTACACTAAAAGGTCCGTTCTCATGACCTCACCCCACGGTAACGGAAGAGACCCCCGATTTATATACTTTCTGTTATCGTTGTAACAAGACACAACTTCCCGTAACAAAATCGTGGTGCCTGTCGAGGACCGAACATTCCGTCCCCGACACCAACCTTACCCCGGTAATAACGACAGACTACCGAGGAGAGTTATTTTTTTGTTATTTATCGTAAACAACTCGTACATGAGTCACTCTCGAAAGGTACGTAATTGAATAAATTAAGAGTGTTCCTTCGTCCGTGTCTTTCCTGGGGGTTTCAGTCTGTCTGTTGTTTACTCCGTCTCGATTAAAGACTTGGGTCCGTAAGACCGAGGTTGTAGATAATGTGGTATAACATTTTCTGTTAATGTCAATTCATACTATTTAATATACTGTCTTTTTGGTGTTTTCTCTCCATAGACTTGATATGGTACCTCCCTTTCTTTCCCTTCTCATAAGACCCTTTAAAAGGGTGTCTTCTCTTGTGACCTTGTTTCAAAACTTCTTACTTACCCTAAATTGATCTCTTCTTCTTCCGATTGCCAGATGAACTTCGGGCCACAACTTTTCCTAAGGCTCCGGTCTAGGTCCGAGTCGTTTTTCCGAGGACACTAGTTAATTGTTTACTCCGTCTCTTGTTATCCTCTGGACTCGATCGCTCCATCCACCCGGTTTATTATTTCCTAGAACGTACATTGAATTCTTCAAATTCCGAAGGGACCACCGGGTCATCAATTCTTAGACGGAGCGTTACGTTCCCTGTAGGGAACGTAAGTTAGGGACTAGACCCTTCTAGGGTACACACGCACACAATCAGTGAATTAACATAGGTTGAGAAACACTGGGGTATCCGACATCGGGTGGTACGGAGTACCGTTGATCCGGGAACTCGGGATCTCGGACACGACGTGTTGTTCTTTTTGGTGACGTTACTCTTCCGAAGTGTTGTCTCTTATCTCTTATCGGGAGTGTTAGTGTTATCTCTTATCGGGGGTGAAGGGTGTTGATCTCTTTCGGACGTGTGTCGTCACTTCTGGATCGTGTCGGTTTTTATTAATTGATTAATTTTTTATTTTCTTTAAATCCGTAAAAAAGGTTTTGGATACTCTTTAGTGGTTCCTCAAAATCGTTCTGTACCGTCCTATTTTAAACGTAAGATCTTTTTCGTAGGATTCTACAGGATTATGGAGTACATTACTTGTTTTGAATCGAATCTCTCTCCCGTTATGTAAGTAGGATCTATTCCACCTTTGTCTCCGTTTGTCTGATGTAGGTGAGTTGTTATCAATGTTCTTCGAGACTAACCTCTCCGGGAATAATTTATTCTCACTCTACTTTTATTTAAGCCTCCTCCGTTACCGTGGGGTGAGGTTAGGAGAACGGACCTTTTAGGGTACCTACCTCCTCGGACCATCCGACGTCAGGTACCCCAGCGCTTCTCAGTCTGTGTTGACTCGCTGAAGGGAAAGTGAAAAGTGAAAGTACGTAACCTCTTCCTTTACCGTTGGGTGAGGTCATAAGAACGGACCTCTTAGGGTCCCTGTCTCCTCGGACCACCCGACGACAGATACCCTAGTGTGTCTCAACCTGTGCTGACTTCACTGAATCGTCGTCGTCGTCCTCTTTNCGCTTCTCAGTCTGTGTTGACTCGCTGAAGGGAAAGTGAAAAGTGAAAGTACGTAACCTCTTCCTTTACCGTTGGGTGAGGTCATAAGAACGGACCTCTTAGGGTCCCTGTCTCCTCGGACCACCCGACGACAGATACCCTAGCGTATCTCAACCTGTGCTGACTTCACTGAATCGTCGTCGTCGTCCTCTTTTCTTTAATGTACCGCTGGTACATTTATGTCATGTTAGTTTGTACCCTCTCTGTCCCTCCTTCCTTCCATCACCCACTTCATACTTCTTTGAGCAGACCTTCTTTTGTATTACGGTTCTATGTCCTCTAGGAGTCCCTAATGTCACGTGTTTTCCCGGAATTATTCTTTTACTTAGACTCTTTTTACTCTGGAGTTTTAAGTCTACTATTTTACTTTCTCCCTCTCATTTCTCTAAAGTCTCGATTTCTTTACTTAGTTCTTGTCTTCGTTGTGGTAATATATAGATTATGTATTTAACCTTTACAGTTTCATTGTCCTTTCTGTACTAACTTTTTAACTTAATTACCGTACCTATTTTCTGAACTCTATTAATAGCCTTTATGTTTCCTTTTTGTGTCTCCCTCACTTCGTTAATCCCTTTTCTATTATTCTCTTGGTTCTCTGGTAGTTTGTGTTCCTATTAACCACAGCGATTACCTCTTAGGTTATTTATGTTGTTTTATACGTAAGTCTTTGTGTTATGTCCCTGTAAAAAGGATTTTACTTCCTTCTTGACTTAGACGTCTCCTTTAAAAGGTAACACATGGTCCCCCTTATAGACGAAACTTGTTTGTTCTATATCGGACCACAATGATTAAAAGTTCCCCTTTATTGAATCTGTAACCCGTCTTTTCCGTTTAGTAGGTACCTCCCTCTCCACCCATCCCTACCTTAGTTCGACCTATGTTTGTAAAGGTTTGTCGGAGTTACATTCTTCTGTTATTGTGTTACAGGTCTCTCAGACCTCTCTTTTTTCCCACTGGAACCTTATAATGTTGATCGGTGTTCATCTACAGAGTTTCCACTTTCTTGTCTCACTTTGTGGGTACTTAGAAAGAACTCTTTTTTTTTAGGTTGGTCCCGAACGGACCACTGAGTCACATTTCTCATTTCTTAGGTGGACGGTCACGCCCTCTGTACCCAAAGGTAGGGACCAGGCCCCTATAGGGTGCCCGGCGTCCCGTTAATTCCGGAACACGGTGTTGATGACTCGGACACGAGACCTCGGGCTCTCGGCGTCGACGACTTTCGGCGGGTAGGAGGCATTGTTCTCTTCGGCGGCGTCCCTCTTCGGTCGGCCGTGGGACGTTCGTGCCTCATCGGGGACGAGTCGCGTAGACCTCTTTTCGGACACACCGCTCCTTCTGAGTCGTGTCGGTCTGTCCATTTATTTTCAAAGGATTTTGCGGTGGGTTAGTCCTGGTTCTTTACTTAAAGAATTTTTACTTAAGTCCTTGTCTTCTGTGGTTCCATTCTCAGTTTTCTTATACTACTGTCCTGCCCGTCCATTTGACAAATATCTGTCTTAATTCTGGTTCCTGACTACCCTAAGATCCATACCTTCTTTTACATCTATACTGTTTAGGACTGTTTCATATTGATTATCTAAAATGTTTAGTCTTCCACCCCCTTCCTTCTTCATTTTACGATTATTGGAGTAGAGAGTGGACGTCCCTAGGTTAACGATAGTGGATTTTAACTTCGTATTTGGTTCCCTTATCACATTGAAGGATTGTTAAAGGATTGAAAAAAAAAATTCGAGTCCTTACAGAATATTTTTGTGAAGAGGGTTCCACTCCCCTTTTTCAATAGACTTTGATTTAATGGACAAATTAAAATCAAAAAGGAAAACATTTCACTTTCACTTTCAGCGAATCAACTCAGGTCTCGAGAAACGCTGGGGTATCTGATATGTTACCTTAAGAGGTCCGGTGTTATGACCTCACCCATCGGCAAGGGAAGAGGTTCCCTAGAAGGGTTGAGTCCCTAGCTTGGATCCAGAGGGCGTAACGTCCGTCTAAGAAATGGTCGACTCGGTGGTCCCTTCGAATTTTAAGTCATGAAGTTAATTTTATTGAAACCATTAATTAGTATTTTAAGAAAGGTAGACAGACAGACAGTAGAAGATGGAAATTATGTATTTTCTCTGGAACTTAATACAATGATAAAGACCCACCACTCTACAAAAGGGTCGAAATTACTTTATATTAACTCTATATTGTAACACAATCGAATTAGTTATACATGTTGTGTGAATAAACTACATATATAACATTTCACTGATAGTGTCCTTCAAAAGTATTGTAGGTAGTGGAGTGTATCCATATTACCGTCCTAAAGGAAGAAAAAACCCACCCACTCTAAAAACTCCTTACACGACGAAAATAAAAAAGAAACATGAAAAGACATAACGGACTTTGAAAACCATTCCTTGTCCATAAAAATAAAATTTTATTAATGGAAAAATAATATTTACTTATACCGACGAGATTCACTAAACTGTACCTTTCTACAGGTACTATGTAACGACTCACTTTTCTAACGACCAAAGTTTTAACGTAGACGTTATATAGTAATAAACTCCATTTTGGATGTATTGTATGTAGGATTATATATTTAATTATTCAGACTTTTCCGTTTGTGGTTTTACAATCGTCATAGAGACTTCGACCCTATTTCTTAAATTCTCTTCCCAAATATTAAAGTCATAGAAAAAAAAAAAATTTACTTTCTGTCCATGTTTGCGTTTGTTTTTCATTTACACATCAGAAAATTCAAGGTTTCCACTTGTAGGACATTTATGTTGGGTCCAGTTGTTTATATTGTAACAAGTCATCGGGGTTTTGGACAGACCACGGGGTAGGAGAAAGGAGGGGTGGTTTATAATCATAATAGTACCGAAAACTTCATGACTATAGAAATGTAAAGAAATACCAAAATAGTGAGTTCATGTGTACGTGAATTTTTATGAAACTATACAACAGAGAAAATTAGATACAGAGAAAGAGGGAGGTAGGAAAGAAGAGGATATAACCAACTTTTTAGGACCCCCTAGACAGAACTCAAAAGGCGTCTACGTTCGACCTGAACCAACGAGCGTGTCAAAACCACGTGAAATTTCACAGGGGGACAGACACGAGGTATAAAGGTTTACTGTCGACCCAGGTCGAAGAGAAACTGTTCCGATGCCCACTACAATACGAAAATGGTTCACGCACTCGTACAGACGAACCGAGAAAAACCCACTACAATCATCGATAACTCCTCTTTCGTTACCGTGGGGTGAGGTCATGAGAACGGACCTTTTAGGGTACCTGCCTCCTCGGACCACCCGACGTCAGGTACCCCAACGGTTCTCAGCCTGTGCTGACTCGCTGAAGTGAAAGTGAAAAGTGAAAGTACGTAACCTCTTCCTTTACCGTTGGGTGAGGTCACAAGAACGGACCTCTTAGGGTCCCTATCCCCTCAGAACACCCGACGGCAGACACCCCAGCGTGTCTCAGTCTGTACTGACTTCGCTGAATCGTCGTCGTCGTCATCGTCGTCATCCATAACTAGTTATAGAGTTAGGTAACTGATTTGATAAAGATGTACGGAGTTATTTTTATTATTCATAATTGTTTTTCTAAAGATCCCTTAAGGGACCGTCAGTTCACCAGTCCCGAGGTGTGGAGGTGACATCCCCCGTGGTCCAAGTTAGGGACCAGTCCGTTGACTCTAGGGTGTTTTTACAAAACTCAAGATGTAAAGAAAAAGTAAGTAATTAACTTTACGAAAATAGACCTCTATTAAAGGGAGTAACCAATGGGTCACAACGTTAAATATGTCTTTTCCGTTCTAGTAACAAACTGAGACAAAAGAAATGGTCAAAACTTCTATTACTTAACCAAGGGATAGTATAAGACTTTCATTAATTAATACAAAATTACAAATATACTTAAGAACCCAATTCGAATACACCACCTAAAATTAGTTAACGATAATAGTGGGAAGACTTCCGAGACAGACAGAGGAGAAACCGGTTCGGAAGGTTACTTGCGGAGAACCGACCCCTAAGGGGACGAGAGGTAGGTCGTCGACTGGGCGGCGAGGGAGACGAACCCTCGTGTCTACAACTATGGTGTGTTCAGAAGGATATAAAACCCCCTAAGCCACCATTAGAACAGTGGGTCAAAACAATCTTTGTACAGGTGCCCAAAACCTAAATCGGGAGATCAAAGAGACAGACATGACGGTCAATTTCGGAGAAGTTAAGTCGAACACCCAAAATAACAAACAAAAGACAAACCGGTACAGGGATTTTACGAAGTATGGAAGGGGTGACAGTCTAAAGGTTCAAGTTGACCATCGGAGACAGCGTCTATCCTTAGTTGATAAAGAGACTCTGAATTGGTAAAGAGGTTCTTCGGAATTAAATTAACTCTCCATTTAATTCTCTCCGTTTATAAAGTTCTGGTGTTATAACCATTGATCCGTACGAGGTACAAAGACGGAACGAGTGTTTAAAATCCGGAGACCTATATATACTAAATACACATCAGAATATCAGAATCGAGACAGGGGTTTCTGTGGTTGGACATATATTAGATATCTGGTGTCCGATATATATGTATCTGTTTTCTGACAGAGAGAAAGAGAGGTGAATTGAGACTTGAACCGAAGGGAAGAGATGACAGATGAAGGTGAGAAAGAGAAAGTCCCGTTATAGGGTGGGACTTTTCCTAGGGACCGACCAACCGATCTTCTTAGACATTTCCAATGTGACGAGGTCGAGGAGCCCGAAAATGACGCTTGGGTGAGGTGAGAGGTCGATGACCTCGACTACCTAGAGAAGGACACTGTTGTCGACAAGAGTCCAATACGATGGTACGGAAGGTCACTTACGGGGAACTGACCCCTAAGAGGACTAGAGGTAGGTCGTCCACTGGGTGACAAAGCGAGACGAAACAGCCGTGTCTACAACTATGGTACGTCCAGAAGGGTATAACCCCCTAAGTCGCTATAGAACAGCGGGTCAAAACAACCTTAACACAGGTGCCCAAAAACTAAATCAGTAGATCAAAGAGGCAGACATAAAAAGTTAAGTCTCTTTAAAGTCTTTTATACGACGTCGATGCTAGAAGGGTCGAGCAGAATAAAATGATATAAAAATGTTACCAATACAAATCCGACAATACAAAAGACCCTTCCTCCTCTTTCGTTGTTATAAAAGTAAACCCCTTCCTTTTTTCTATTCAGACCGACGTAATGTGACAAACCGAAACCCCCTCAATTTGTCTATTTTAGTCGACCATACGTGATCGCGTCGACATGGTGATCATTTATAAATTTGTGTAGGTAAAGTTGATCGTGGTCCGAGTTGATGAGGGTCCACCGCGATCATCATTTCTTGGGCGGACGGTCACGTCCCCTACATTCTCTGGTCCCAAACTAGGGAACCAGTCCTTCTAGGGGACCTCTTCCCGTACCGTCAGGTGAGGTCGTAAGAACGGACCTCTTAGGGTACCAGTCTCCTCGGACCGTCCGATGTCAGGTGTCCTAACGTGTCTCAGTCTGTACTGGCTTCACTGAATCGTCGTCGTCGTAAGGTTGATCATTTATGGTGATAAAGTTGGGGTTCAAGAGGATGGAACTACAAGGAAAGGACACGGGGGTTGGGGAGGTGAAGTCTTTTCAATTACAGATGAGGCCCTCCCCAGGAAGTCCTAAGGTCGAGTGCCCGACGAACCAATCACGGGTCTGATGTGACAACCAAGTTATGGGACTGGTACCACTGAAGGGATTACCAGGTCACCGATTCTGCCGTGAGGGTTACGTCCCCCGGGACTAAGTCAAGGACGAGTCCCTGATCTAGGGTGTACGACGTTGATTCTAAAACGTCAAGCGTACGGTGTCCCTTTTAGTCTCTAGGTCTCACGGTGTCAATTTTGGTCCGTACTGACTGATTTACTTATTATTTATTATTATTATTTATTTATTATTTTTGTTTATTTATTATTTTTTATATAGGACTGATACTGGAGACCCTTCTGATGTGTCCCAAAACTCTGGCCGTCATGTACCTCTATTCTCTCTCCTACTTTACCCAGACACCGAAGACTTACCCGGAGTCGACTTATTGAGTTGGTCATAAAGACTTCGTAAGGGACACACAATCCGCGACACGATTCGATGTGGTGACTCCTCGGGTGGTTCAAGACACGGGACCCCGGTACCCTTCTACTGTCAAAACGGTATCTCTCCATGTTTGGAGTCAGGGACTCGCCTTTACCCTCCTCGCTATTTTCACGTCTGGGTCGCAGTTTCGAGAATGAAGCTGTAGTGGATTGTTCGCGTGCAGAGAGGTGGAAACCTTGTGACTGACGGAACTTTCAGGGGCGTCGATTAATTTGTGTGTCATTTATTCGGTCCGTTCCTCGTCGGACAGGAACGTGTGTTACTTGGGTCGTCAGAGGAATCTGCGTTTTCGACCGTAGAAATAGATGTCTCACTTAGTCATTAAATTGTTGAGTACAAGGCACAGGATTGACCTGGTCGTTACCAAAGAAACTTATGACTCCTTTTCTCTGGATCTCATTTTCGTCCAGCCTTCGTATCATAAACAGATTTATTTTTGTTGTAAAAAAGAATTCTTTCTGAAAATGTCAGTCCTTACATTGTATGAACTCCTCTACGCGATTAACACAAACGGGTCAATGACCTTCGTGCTTAGAGAACCTCCTTTTTTATTTATTTACTTATCCTGATCGATAGATGACAGTCTCGGGGTTTTCGTGGTACTCCTTTTTATTTATTGGCACTGTGGAAGTAAGGGGATCTCAGTTGTTTAAGGTCAACTAGTGTACATAATTCGTTTATGCATGACAACAAGTCAGTGAGTCAGTACAGACTGAGAAACACTGGGGTACCTGACGTCGTGTGGTCCGAAGGGACAGGTAGAGGTCGAGGGTCTCGAACGAGTTTAAGTACAGGTAGCACAGTCACTACGGTAGGTTGGTAGAGTAGGAGAGAACAGGGGAAGAGGAGGACGGAAGTTAGAAAGGGTCGTAGTCCCAGAAAAGTTTACTCAGTCAAGAAACCTAGTCCACTGGTTTTATAACCTCAAAGTCGAAGTCGTAGTCAGGAAGGTTACTTATAAGTCCTGACTAAAGGAGATCTTAACTGACCAAACTAGAGGAGTGTCAGGTTCCCTGAGAGTTCACAGAAGAGGTTGTAGTGTCAAGTTTTCGTAGCTAAGAAGTCGCAAGTCGAAAGAAACATTGGGTTGAGAGTGTAGGTATGTATTGATGACCTTTTGGCAGCAAAACTGATCTACCTGGTAACAGTCGTTTCATTACAGAGACGAAAAATTATACGATAGATCCAACCAGTATCGAAAAGAAGATCTCTCGTTCACAGAAAATTAAAGTACCGACATCAGTGGTAGACGTCACTAAAACCTCGGGGGTTTTTCTTTTAGAGAATGACAAAGGTAACAAAGGGGTAGATAAACGGTACTTCACTACCCTGACCTACGGTACTAGAATAAAAAAACTTACGACTCAAAATTCGGTTGAAAAAGTGAAAGTAGAAAGTGAAAGTAGTTCTCCGAGAAATCAAGAAAAAGTGAAAGACGGTATTCTCACCACAGTAGACGCATAGACTTGAATAACTATAAAGAGGGTCGTTGGAACTAAGGTCGAACATAAACATAAGGTTGGTTTCATGACCTCGAAGTCGAAGTCGTAGTCAAGAAGTTTAATTGTAAGTCCCAACTAAAAGAAATCCTAACTGACCAAACCAGAGAAACGTCAAGGTTCCCTGAGAGTTCTTTCTCAGAAGAGGTTGTGGTGTCAAACTTTATGTATAATTCGTAGACGATACATAGTTCACAGAGTTATGGAACCGGTGGACTACGCTTCTCGGCTGAGAAACCTTTTCTGGGACTACGATCCTTTCTGACTCCCGTCCTCCTCTTCTCCCCCTGTCTCCTCCTCTACCGACCTACCGTAGTAGTCGAGTTACCTGTACTCACACTCGCTCGAGACCCTCAACCCTTTCCTGTCCCTTCGGACCATACGATGTCAAGGACCCCAACGTCTCAGTCTGTACTGAATCACTGATTTGTTATTCTTGTTACATACTTCACGTCAGATGACAATGGTTGAAGGTGGAATCAGTAGTCCCTTGAGTTGTACGTCTGTAGTGACGACATCTCAAGTCGGAACGAAGACATCTCTTTCATATCTTTAAGTTACAAAGGGTGTCACCTCCATTATGAATTTATCCTTGGTCTGTATATAACACTCATCCTGTAATAACAAATATGGAAGTCAACCCTGAAGACTCTTTTACTTGTGAGTGTTGTCAAACTAATCAGACATCCTCATATACTACGTAAACCCTTGGGGGGCAGAGTCTAGGGTAAAGGCTTCGTCTTCTTAGTCTAGGACATTTTATAGTCGACTGTTTCAGTCTTACAAGTACCTGTTGACGACGGTAATTGAAGATTATTATGTCACCAAACGTTCAACCCTTCCTCTACATAGTTTTTAGAACCACCCCACTGTCTCCCTTGATTTTCCTTACAAAAAGTTTAATGTGCAGGGGAATTATTCTCTAAAATATGTCTTTACTAATACTCGTGTCCGAAACCTAAGTCTGACGGATTTGAGTTTAGGACCGAAATCATACATAATCGACGCACTGAAATCTATTTAATACTTCGATGGTATACAAAGGCGAAAACTTCAACATTTTCCCCTTGTTACTGTAATCATCATAGACAAGTAAGTCGGCAAAACTCTTGACTCGTTTAATTGTATCCATTTCGGGAATCTCCTCTTCCGCTACCGTGGGGTGAGGTCATGAGAACGAACCTTTTAGGGTACCTACCTCCTCGGACCATCCGACATCAGGTACCCCAGCGGTTCTCAACCTGTGCTGACTCGCTGAAGTGNGTTACAAAGGGTGTCACCTCCATTATGAATTTATCCTTGGTCTGTATATAACACTCATCCTGTAATAACAAATATGGAAGTCAACCCTGAAGACTCTTTTACTTGTCAGTGTTGTCAAACTAATCAGACATCCTCATATACTACGTAAACCCTTGGGGGACAGAGTCTAGGATAAAGGCTTCGTCTTCTTAGTCTGGGACATTTTATAGTCGACTGTTTCAGTCTTACAAGGTACCTGTTGACGACGGTAATTGAAGATTATTATGTCACCAAACGTTCAACCCTTCCTCTACATAGTTTTTAGAACCACCCCACTGTCTCCCTTGATTTTCCTTACAAAAAGTTTAATGTGCAGGGGAATTAATCTCTAAAATATGTCTTTACTAATATTCGTGTCCGAAACCTAAGTCTGACGGATTTAAGTTTAGGACCGAAATCATACATAATCGACGCACTGAAATCTATTTAATACTTCGATGGTATACAAAGGCAAAAACTTCAACATTTTCCCCTTGTTGCTGTAATCGTCATAGACAAGTAAGTCGACAAAACTCCTGACTCGTTTAATTGTATCCATTTCGGGAATCTCCTCTTCCGCTACCGTGGGGTGAGGTCATGAGAACGGACCTTTTAGGGTACCTACCTCCTCGGACCATCCGACGTCAGGTACCCCAGCGGTTCTCAGCCTGTGTTGACTCGCTGAAGTGAAAGTGAAAAGTGAAAGTACGTAACCTCTTCCTTTACCGTTGGACGGCCCTCGGTCACACTCCTTAGGGCGGGCACTGTTCCAGTACTCCTTCCTTCGACTGTATGCGTTCCGCACGAGTCTGAAGTCCCTAGGGAGACCTTTAAGGATTCGTACATGGGGTTGTTTTTAGACGGCCGAAAACACGAGACGAAAAGGTGAGAAGACTGTAAAAGACCATTTTCAGTTAAGTCCCGAAATCAGAAGACGTAAACTTTCTCACAAAGTTAGGTTTATGGGGAGACTACCGAAAGATCGGACGGACGTCCTGAGCATGTCGCCGCGTACACTAACAAACTCCGGAGGACTGGCGTCCTCCGTGTCCTTCGAATTTTGTAGGATCCTTACATCCCCGAAGGCTCCTCAGTTTTAGAAATCTTATCCTGACTAATTTCCAAAGTAAACAACTCAGTTATGAACGACGATTTAAAAGTATAGGCAATAAAAATCTATATCAACCATATATCTTTACGTTCATCATCTGGACCATAATCGTTGTAATCTAGAAACTCAATTCATGGAAGAAACAATATAGGGTGACGTGGAAACAAGATATCTCTACATTGAAATTACGAAATTCCTCTACGTCTAATTTCTTTTTGTGAAGTCCCCTTTGTTTTAATTGTAAGTAATTCCTTCTCTCGGTTTTTCACAATTGTTCGGAGAACCGGTCTTCTATTACATTTAGTGGACTCTGGAAAACGTATGTTTTACTACATGTCTTTCTCAGACCCGACGCTTGCGATGTATTAAAACACAATAGGTAACTAGAGGTACAAAATAGTTTTCATATTTTCCGGAAGACTTGTTATTTCCTCCCCCGGTCGAAGAGCCTGGTCAGAGAGCCCGGTCAAAGAGCTTGATCAGAGAGCCGGACCAAAGAACCCTTAGACCGAAGGGGGCACAGAGAGAGAGAGAGACACAGAGAGAGAAGAAGAGAGGGAAAAGGAGGGAGACGAGAAATGAAATTGAAGTCCGACTTAGAGATGGACCACGCGCCTCCGAGCGGTCCAGATGAATGAACGGGACCGACAATTCTGGGCGTGCTTTCCCTCGAATTCCTCTCCGTGGGAATCTATAAGTTCGCCCGTGGCCACCGGGTTGCATCTACCACGTTTAAGGAACAGACCTTAAAATAACCAGAAGGCGCATTTGGTTCGATAAGTCGGGAGAAGGAGGTGAATTAGAAGGATGATGCGATATCAAAGAATTAGATTAGAATATAATTATTTATTTGTTCAGAAAGGTGCGGTTGCGGCAGGTGGGAAGCTTAAGGGACCTAGGTGGCCCCGACCTGGGGCCGTCGTTGGGTGAGGTCACAAGAACGAACCTCTTAGGGTCCCTGCCCCCTCGGACCACCCGATGGCAGAGACCCCAGCGGGACTCAGCCGGTGCTGACTTCACTGAATCGTCGTCGTCGTCGTTTCGGGAATCTGTGCACGGAGGGAGAGTCCGTAGAAAGATGACGACGGGGAACGACTGGATGCCTCTGGAAGGACCCCTCCGGAGTTCGGAGTCTGGTACTGTCTTAGTTCTCACCCCTCCTTAGAACCTCCGGTAGACGAGAGTAGGTAAGACCTTAGGAGAGAGACTTTAGAACCGGCTCAGTAGACCGGGGATGAACTTGTGTGACTTTTTTTAGGCAAGGTAGAGACCTGTAAACTTTCTTGTGTGACTTTTTTGGACAAGGTAGAGGTCTGCAAACTTTCCGGAGGGAACACAACTCGACTCAGACAAAGACAGAAGAGACTGAAAACAGAGAGAAAACCTTAACCTTTGTTATTCCAACAATTATAGGGAAATTTATTACCTCCTGTCGATTACCACAAGGCAATTCGGACACCCGAGATACCCCTCTAACGTACCTACCTGACTGAGAGTCGAAGGGGTAAACAACTAACACACTAGAATCTGTCAAATTAGAAGGATACGGTCTAAGGAGTAGACGTTTTTTCCGTATGATTATGACGGTTAAAGTATCCCAACAACACCCCTGACTTACTTTGTTGTATGAATTCCTTGGACAACGTACTCTAAGTTAGTGACAGCCGTTACAGTAGTATGTATATACCAAGGATTTTGAGTTATTTACCCCTGAAGGACCACCAGGTCACCAATTCTTAGATGGACGGTCACGTCCCCTGTGTCCAAGCTAGGGGCCAGGTCCTTCTAGGGTGTATGGTGTTTCGTTCGTTCGAGCACGTGGTGCTGGTGACTTCGGTGTGTCGGATCTCGGACACGAGGTGTTGTTCTTCGGACCCAAGACGTTGATCTCCATCGGGCGGGACGGCGTTGATCTCTTTCGAGAGTACGTCGTCACTTCTGGGTCGTGTCGGCTTTTAGTTATTTACTTAAAGTTTTTACTTACAGTAGTTGTGGCTACGACACCGTTGGGAGAACCCGTAAACAAAGAAACCCTATTTGTAGATTTAAAGGAAGTGAATAAGGACTACGTTAAGGTCATGGGGGAGTCGGCAAGGGAGACTCACTCGAGGTCAACGGTCAGAAGGAGAGACCCCGAGGTCGAGGGAAAAGGAGAAAGCGACATGGGGGACATACCTGAGGTCCTGAGACCCCCGAAGACCAGGTGTATCTGGTCTTGCTCCGTGGTAGAACGAACAAACCACCAACAAAGTAGAGGACTAAGTAAGTGTTTACTAAAATTGATAAATATAAAAATATTTACCTAGGATTCCCTCTTGACCGAAAAAATCGTTCGTGTAGTGACAGAACTAAGTGTTACTTACGTGTCACTGGACTGAGGAGAAATTAATCTTTAAAATGCTCCTTAAAGGAAACGTGAGTGTCGACTTACAACTTCCAATTCTGAAGCCTAAACAAAGAAAATGCATTGAGTGAGTCGAGGAATTCTATATGAGTGGAAAAAAAACTCCCTTTTGACTCTGAAAGATATTTTAGATGTCTGAACTTCTTTTAATATGAGTGGAAATTTAGTCTCATTCCCAACGTTTGACCACCGAGGTCCCGGTTTAGGTCGACCGTCTTCGCACGTCACAGTAGAAGTGGGGACGGAGGGAGGGAAGGAAGGAAGGGCCATATTTTATAGACTGAAAGAAAATCGTTTCATGCCTGAGGGGTTGAATCGATCCCAAAGGAGGTAAGAGACAACAGGGTATGGCCCATATATGTGTAAATTTACTGGAAGGATCGGGACGTCCGTAACTTCCAAATCTAGGGTTGTAAACCCTGTCACTCGTTAAACGTTTTCCCTCCCCAGCAATATCGTCAAAAATAAAATCTCGTAAATGACACCTGTCCGTGACCCGATATGTATGTAAGGTATGTAGGATGTTGAAATTCTCTGACTCTTTCTATTCGGTCGGGTCTCGGTGTCTCGACCCCCGTCACGACCCCGGGTACGTCCGGACCCATCCGGTCTTGTGGGAGGACACGAGGTACCTTTACCCACGCGAAGACTTCGTCAGTGTGGACCAGAGAAATAAGAATTTGTAGATTCCTTTATGTCTCCGAAATTAAGTCGTCTTTTTGGCTTCCCTTCGTCTGATACGATGGGGGTTTGTAATATGGCACCGTATGACTAATAAGACTTGATGTCAATGAACTCTTTGTCGGTCAAATTCCTGTGAGACTGAGAAGAGACAGGGGGACTTCCGTCCTTTGTTTAGAGAGTAGGGTTTCGATAGAAGGGACAGGGTCCTTCCATCTTCTATAAAAAATAGTGGTCTTTATCCCTTAAATCCTGTCCCTTCTGATATATTTGTTTAAAACAATGTAGAAGTGATTAAACGATGACATTCAGGTTTTAGGAAACACTTAAGAAATATTTAAAATGACAAAAACACACATGTTCCATATTTTCGACGGTCAAACCCAGAGTATGAAAATACCCTAAGGGCAAGTATGTCGTAAGTCACAAAAGAAGGACAAGTAGACGGAATTCAGTTGAATGTATAATCCGGTCGGTTTCTTGGATGACATCTTCCCTTCTCCCCCTGTAAAAAGGTGGGGATACTTTAATACTGATCTACACTTTTGGTTTTGGGTCTTTTCTCTTATTTGTCTACTCGGGGTCTTGTTGTGCTATTTTTGACACGATCGAAAATTCTCCTTCAAGATTTTTCGGACTCTTACTCTCAAAAAGACTCCGATAATAGTAATTTGATTAACCAGTGTACACGTACACATAGATATGCTATAAAAATAAAACGACTTATACGAAAATAGTGTGGTATACACATTTTGAACTAAAGAGCTTCCTGTCACGTCTCTCTGGTGGTCTCGACTAGTAATCATCGACACAGAAGTCTTCGTCTTGGTCTGTCCCCTTCCTCGTCGTCTTTTAATTGACTGACGGAGTATTTCTAAGGTCTGATCAGTCGGGAATTACTGTTGTCCCCGGAGGGAGGGAGGGAACACAAGAGTTGTCCCTAGTTTACTTCCGGGTGTTTGATGACTGTAATAATGCAGAAATCCTTTCTGGTGGAAAACAGTCAGGTGTACAAAGACTCCCGGTTGACGACACGGGGCACGACGTTATGACTTCGCGTCACGGACGGACGGGAGGACCTCGAATCTTAGCTCTGTTACGTTCAAGAAAGGAAAACTCAAAGTGAATGAGTCTTAAAGTTTATAAAGAGCATTAGTAAAAGGTTGTCTTCTACAGAGACTTTGTCTCTACCTAATATCAAAGACCCTTCATAGATCAAGGGTCCTACGTTACCTGACTTAATACAGGGACGGTTTAAGTATAGAATTTCGGAATTGGGGGTACACTGACATGACCTGTGTCCCGGTAAGTCCTTCTAATTCCAATTCACTCCAGTAGTTCACATCTCAGGACTAGATTATCCTGACCTCAGGAATATTCTTCTCCTTCTCTTTGACCACGAGAGAAACACACGTGTGTGACCCCTTTCCGGTGCACCCGTGTGTCGTTCCTCCGTCTCGAGACGTTCGGTCCCTCTCCCAAGAGCCGTCTTGGGTTGGAACGACCGCGGGTGTAGAGTCTGAAGATCGGAGGGTTTAATATTCTTTTATTTAGGGACGAATTCACTGAGTCGGACGTCATAAAACAATACCGTCGAGATGGTGTGATATACACACCACACTATAGTACCACACGTCTCATTGATTCCCATGTCTTCGTAATCGTACCTTTGTCGTAGTGAGTCTACGAGGACGAGTCAAGTCCCCGAACCACCCGTAGATGATAAAACGGACGAGACGAAGAGACTGAACACACCCCTAGAGAAGTAGGGGTCAGGTATCTCGAGTACACCTCAACAGTTGAGTGACAAATGACGGTGTACGACTGGTGTCCGAACGAATGGTACCATGGGTTAGTGGGACTACTGCCACTACCATTGACCATGTCGTCGACCGTACGGTGTGTCTTTCCTGAATAGTCTTGGAAAGAGACGTAAATATACGTCATGAATGGAACCTGTAAGCTATACGTAACTCTCTTGAACGAAAAAGACGATCCGAATGTCTTTTCACTTTCACAATCAGTGAGTCGGCCCAGGTTGAGAAACCCTGGGGTACCTGACATCGGGTGGTCCGAGGAGACAGGTGTCCTAAAAGGTACGTTCTCTTGACGTCACCCAACGGCAAAGGAAGAAGTCCCCTAGAAGGGTTGGGTCCCTAACTTGGACCCAGAGGACGTAACGTCCGTCTACGAAATTGGAGACTCGGTGGTCCCTTCGAACATCTCGACCCAGAATTTTCCGACCGACGTACATCCTTCGGACTGACATTACTATCCTTCCGACTGTGTACCTCCTCCTCTTTTCTCTTCTGTCTGTCGCGTACAATACGGAGTTTGGATGAGGACCGAGGGGTGAGGGGTCTGGTCACATAACGAAGAGAAAATTCGAATTCGATCGAACTCAAACTAAAAACAGTGAACGTAGATTCTTAGAATTGAATAGGTTATCCAAGTAATCAGGGAAACTCAGGAAACAACCGGTCTAAACCGGTCTTGGGTCCGAGTCTCACCGAAAGTAGGAGGCCAACACGACTAGAAAAAGAAAAGTTTCTTCCCTTTCAAAATAGTAGTCTAAAGGGTGCTGATCTGTGTATGAAAGGGAAGTAAGGGGAGATCCAAGAAGGTCGATTTGTGGAGTCAAGAGGACAGAAATTTTCCCGTTGTCGATGGACATTTTTGTGACTTAGTGATACGACATGTGAGTTTTGATTATGTTATAATATTTGGTTGATATGAAGTTAAAACATTTTTGACCCTTCTCAACGACACTTCATTAAAGTCCTGCATGGATCGTATAATGACCCGTCATCAGCCATGAACCCTTACGATCGAGGTTAGTACCTTTTAAGAGACATGCCACGGACTCCGGGAGAGAATCCGAAGGTATATTGTTAGAGAATAAAAAGGAGTACTTTTGGTTTTCGTTACTTGTCTAGTGTCAGTTATAGACAACAAAACTGTCATTCTAAAATCAGGGGAGGGTCTCCTTCCAACAGACAGACATTGTTCCTTCCTCTTGTACCCATGTATTTACGAGACGAATTTTAACACGAAACAAATCTTTAGTAAGAACGGATGAAAAGGAGAAGTTAAGTTCTTACTCTTCTTTGGTAAAGAAGTCGTAGGTCTTCGTATTGTATTGTATTGTACGAGTCAGGACAGACCTAGAAACACTGGGATATCTGACATCGGACGGTCCGAGGAGACAGACACCCTAAAAGGTCCGTTCTTATGACCTCACCCAACGGTAAAGGAGGAGGTCCCCTAGAAGGGTTGGGTCCCTACCTTGGGCGTAGAGGACGTACAAGAAGTGACCATGAGCCCAAGAAATGGTGACTCGGTCTACCTTTCGGGGTCGTAGGTCCTTCCTCTGGACTTTACTTTCTAATGGTCCCCGTGAGTTAATGACGAGACTCCTTTACTTGTTTCTCCCGACCGTGCGGACGGGAGGGACCGTGCCAGTGACCTACCCGAACGTATCTGAACCAACCCAGGACCCCTTTGAGGAGACGACAGACGGTAGTGGTGGTTTACCCTCCATGGTGGGGGGTGGGGTCCCCTCCTATCGAACCTTTTGTCTTCTTCGGGTCCAATTCCGACGATGGACCCACCATGTAGACCATATTATCCTTATTTCCTTCACGTTTTGGGAAAACTGACCAGAGACGGAGGACCCTAGGACTTTAAAGGTAATGAACCCTATTTTTTCTTAACGTCATGTTTGACGGGGTGTCTCCTCTTCGAAGGCCAGTTGGTAATCCCGAACGATTTGTTGGTTGGTCTCGTCCCATCACGACTGTGTCCGAATCGTTTGGTAATTTAGTCTTGTGAGTCGCCCAGTCGGAGTCAGTCCCGGTGGTCGGAAGGGACAGCACGTGCTCGAGACTCAGTGTGACGAACGTGAGTAGGTCAAATCGGAACGGGACACTCCACCCATGGATAGGGGAATATATCTCCCTCTTTGTCCGAATCTCTGTGCTCCATTGGTCAACCATTCGTCTTGAAGGATCAGACACATTTGTGTTGTGGGTGTAAGAAGGGGTGACGTTTTTTCATAGGTGTATAAATTCTGAGAACAAAGATTCCGTACGTTCCTCCCGTTAATCCGGTCGTGTGGGGACTAATTGATCTACCCGAAGTAAAAGGATTATTAGAAGTAGAAAAAAATGAGATTTTGTCTTTCGGCAGGATAGTCGTGGTAAGTTTTACGAACCTCTTCCTTTACCGTTGGGTGAGGTCACAAGAACGGACCTCTTAGGGTCCCTGTCTCCTCGGACCACCCGACGGCAGATACCCCAGCATGTCTCAGCCCGTGCTGACTGCGCTGAATCGTCGTCGTCGTCGTCGTCTTATGAAGGAAAGGGTCTCTTCTCCGACAAGAGGTTATAAAGGAGTTAGTCGGAACACTCTCGGCCCGTGTAACAAAGAGTCACTGACGCTCGTCGCAGGTAGACGTAGAGAAGTAAGCGACTTGCGACTTACCCAGTCCGGAGAGACGCGGCACAGGACCCAGGAGTCTCCCCGGACGTCAGGGAAATACCGACCGCGTCGGTCTCTGGTTTCGTCTACCCGGTCGAGACCCCCATCTCTGGAGGAGACCAAAGGGGTGAACTTCTGGTCAATTAGTGGACACCATCAAGTACGAAGAAGGAAAAGGTATGTTTATTCTGGGTCCCGCGAAGAACTCTTTGGAGACCGAACGTTACAAAACTTTTGAAAAGTTTGTTGGTAGTGAACGCGAAGGTGAGTCGTCGACTTCCCAGTCACACCGCCCCACCTTTCAGTCCCGCCGTAACGACAGAACGCTGTCGACGTAAATAAAGTGAGTAAAGTATATAACCGTCCTCCTACCCGTATTTACCAATCCACAAATGAAGAACTAACCAAATCCCGGGAGAGAGTGGGACGCGGGTCAGAGTAAGTAAGTAGTCATTGACCTCTGTCGACAGATGTTCCTTAAAAAAATTACCACAAAATTACAATAAAATAAAAGGATTTTACAGTCAACCTGTCGGTTCTTTTAAAGGGGAATCTCAGGAACCTCCAACAAGACTCGACTTTAGTGGTGGGTACCAACCGACTCGTGATTTACTTTTTGTCACAATATTCAGTTTAATTATAAAATCCCTTCTTTTACACACTTGGGTGTGGTCGTAAAGGCGGTCGTATTAGAGTTCGAAATCGGTGTTTTGACGTCTCTTGTTGGTTCCCGGTCTCAGTGGGGACCGGCAGTCAATCCCTCGGCTTTAGGTTCTCTCCCTCTCTTACTTATTACTACTACTCCAGAGGCAAGTAGGTGACACCGTCTAATCTTCCGGTAGTCTTCCGTCCTCACTACTGTAAAAATTTACCTAAGTAAGACACTCTTCTGTCGACCCACTTTTCGTCACCCAGCCCTGAATAATCTTTGGTGTCGACTTCGGTATTCCTTTTTTGTATTCTGTGACATCTTTTTATTACTACTACTCTCTATTTCGTCGAACTGTTTTCGTCAAATGTTTTGACTTGCATGTTATAACAGGTTAAAAACTTTTGATGTTCTCTCTATGTCTGTCCGTTCGTTATCCGTACTCAACTCACGGTCCCAAAAATTTTGACCGAAACGTTATCTTACAAGACCTAAAAAAAAAAAAAAATTGTGTCTGGGTAGTAGGGATGGGGACGACGACGACGACGACGACGACGACGACGATGATTCAGCGAAGTCAGCACAGGCTGAGACACGCTGGGGTATCTGTCGTCGGGTTGTCCGAGGGGGTAGGGACTCTAAGAGGTCCGTTCTTATGACCCCACCCAACGGTAAAGGAAGAGGTTACGTACTTTCACTTTTCACTTTCACTTCAGCGAGTCAGCACAGGCTGAGAATCGCTGGGGTACCTGACGTCGGGTGGTCCGAGGAGGTAGGTACCCTAAAAGATCCGTTCTCATGTCCTCACCCAACGGTAACGGAAGAGGAGGGACGGGGATCTCCAAGACTAAATAATCGAGACCAAACCGTAGAAATAAAATTTTTCGAAGGGTCCAACAAGACTACATGACAGTCGTGACTCCTGGTGATAATGTATGTCTCTTTTTAAATTTTTGGTCTTTACCGAAATACCCCATAAAGACTAAATTAAAATTACATCAAAAAGACACAAGGATGTATAACAAGACACTTGTACGTAATGTAGATACTAGTCTTTTCCAATAATTATTTTTAATATTGACTTGAATGATCCTTTTTATTGGGGTCCGTTGTTCTTTATTATTATTACTGATTGTAAAACGACTCTCAGTCTATACGAGAAACAGAATAAAAACAAAACAAAACAAAAAGCCGTTAACCCTTGTAGCCTAGAAACAAGGGACTAGTCTCTAACTTGACTTGGGTACGGGGGACGTCACCTTCGTGTCTCAGAACTGGTGACTTGGCACTCCCTCGGGGGTCTGTGACCGAAATAATTACAACAGTGATCAGGAATGTTGTCGAGACACCGGCTCCGTGATCATAAAGTCGGTAAGGTACTATGCCTTCCATCTCCAGGTTCTCCAAGGTCGAGTCTGTGGTTCTCTCACTGTCAGTGTCGTGTTTGAGCCCTGGTTAATGGTCTCTTGGACTCCGAATGGGATTTCTTCAGGACACACCAGGGAGGGGAGGTAGTGTGGTAGTGCCCGGGAGACCTAGGTCCCGGAGTGGACACGGACGAAGGCCGAAGGGTCCCCGAGTACCCTTCGAAGCGGAGACTTAAGGGTAGTTACAAGATGAAGAAGGTTTCTGAAGGGTGTCAAGCGATGAGGGGAGTTTCCTCTTGAGACAGAGGTACGTTCGATCTCTCTCCCCTTTTTCTTTCTTCTTTCACTTGTGGTGTCCTATGACTGACAGATAATTCTGGATAATATTCTTAGGAAAAAATTTCATAATTAAATAAGAAAATGACCTCACCTCTTACTTCTCCTCCACGGGGTCCGTTAATATGTACCCTTGTGGCTACACTTTAAGATGTCCCAAAAGGGGACCCTTCTACTGTCTTACGAATAGTCTAATAAAGGGGTAAAGTGTCTACCACCACGGTTTAAGAATTCTTTGATGTGCTTTCTCTTTTTATTTTTACTCAACTACGGGGTCGGTCTTGGTTTTGAGGAAAGATCAGGTGTTTTCCAAACACCTAAAATTTGCTAAAAAATTTTTTAGTTGTCGATAAATGGAAGTAAGAGAAGGTACCAATCCAAAGGTCTATTTTGTGTCGTACAGGACATTCTACAATTAAAGTCTATTCATTAAAAAAACCATTTTCTACAGGGTTTATACCCTGTATAAATATGATTTTTTAATAACCAATTAAAATAACTATCCAGTTAAAATTGACCCTCAGGACATGAAAATACACGATTTATACTATCTGGATAAAGTACTCTTTGTACTAAAAGAAAGAAGGAACCTGTTACAAAAAGGAAGAGTCACAGTAGTCGAGTTACTAAACTTCTTCGTATTTGGTCTTTTAACTAGAGTAGTTAACTCGAGTAGGAAAACACAGTTTGTTGGGTGACTCGGTTGAGGAGACCATCAGTTATTCACAATGTAGAAGGTTTCCGGTGTGTGTGTGTGTGGGGAATATGTGTACGTAAGTGTCTGTGGGTGTGTGGAAGTCTGTACGGGTCCGTATGTGAAAGTGTATATACATATGTATACATGTGTGTCTCTCATGTTTGTCTAAAATTAAAGAGGATTGTGAGATTTTACGTCTAGGGAGTAAGAGAAAAGTCTAAAAGAGCCGAAAGGTTTGTGTAAAAGAATAAACAGGTTCCTCTTTTTCAGTACAGAGGTCAAACGAAATATACGGGTCGATGTGACTGGCCCGAAGGGTGTCCCAACCGTTATTCTGGAGTAGAAAACATAAAGTCTTTACAACTTAAAAGAAAAGAACGGTGACGTAATTTGACGATAAAATCATATTTCCCCTACTGTCAACAGAATCCCAGTCTACGATTTGTGTTGAATTATTGTTCCTTTTTATGTTTTGACGTTTAACTTTTGAACTTGGTACATTATTTTTATGAACTTTTACTCTCTCTTCTTTTTAAAAATTCATAAAAGTTCTTCGTATCATCAATTTACTTATTAAGGATCTAGGTCGGATGAACTCATTGATCGACCGGTTCAATGAATTGAAATAGACATTTCGTCTTTATTGTTGTCAAAGGTAGAGTACCTAACGACACTATAAATTCATTTATATATTAACTCCTACATGTTTTATCACCGGTTGCGTGTAAAGAATGATAATGTTAATGGAGAATAAACGGTGTGTGTCCCCATCGGAGAGATGTATGCATTATGGTAAACTAATAGTTTACTCACACTCGATACATCAGTACTCCTTTGACTTCGAGTGTCTCCAATTCTCTGAAGGGACTCCAGTGTGTCGATCGTACGTTATTTCGGTTCTAAATTCATGGTTAGAGTCATCTGTTTGTGACAAGAGAACTAATGGGTCAAAATTCCATTGTTCGTCTTTCATTTGTCCACCGTTCCACCATCGAAACTTTCCTCTTCTGGGGATACCAGCAACGAAGATGTCTCACCCCAGCCTCACCCCATAAGCCTTTCCAAACCTGACCACGTAGTCCATCTCATGTCCTGGGAGACAGACCAATGTTTGGCGTGGGTTTGTAAACGGTTGGTCTACTCCTGGGATGAAAAAACACTGGAGAGGTTCATTTAGGGGTCCTCCACCTTTCGGGGCTGGGACTGAACCGGACTGAGAGATAAAATTCCGTTGTATTCCGTCCCGACTAGGTGGGCGTGACCGACAGAAGATCGTCGTCGGGGTTCCTGAGCTAGGAAGGGAGTGTAAACAGATGAGTCGAAGAGGTGGACCCATAGATTCTGAGAGTAGAGTCTGAGTTCAGGTTTTGACCGAAATGGAGGCCCCCGGGGGCAAGTTACCTATTGTTGAGGGAAGAAGACCGACTCGCCTGGATTTCCGCACCTCAACAGGAAGTACAGAGAGAAAGAACACGGGAACTATAGATTAGGTAACTGAGTAGGAAGTACGTCAGGACTACCAAGACGGAAGTCTTATGTAGGTCTTGGACTGGCGGAGGGAGGTAGAGACGTGGGCGGGAGGGTCAGACACGTAGCGCGGTAGTAGCCCTGGCGAAGGTAGGAACAGTAGTCGGTAGTACGGTAGAAGTGTGTCACCGGCCTCATGAGAACAATGTAAACGGAGTCTAGCGGTCCGAGGAGACGAGTTTGAGGAGGCTTCAGAGGGTGGAGTCTCCCGGGCTCTTCGGGCAGTAATAGGTGTTGAGACGGAGTCGAGAGAGCCTGGAGGGGAGCGTGGTGCTAGACGTTGGGGTAGACAAGGTCGGGGATGCGGAGGTGTGGTCGGGGACGTGCCCGACTCGGTCGAGGGCGTATTCCGGGAAGCGAGAGACAGACGGCCTGCATGGGGGTGTAACGGATGTGCTGGGTGAGGGAACGTAGGAAGTTTAGTACCACGAGGAGGTAGAGTGGGATGGTCTCTGCTGGTGGGACAAGTGGATGTATTTTGTCGTTGCGTGGTGGGAGGGGGCCCGTGAGGGAGGGAGAATTGGACGGAATAAAAAGAGTGTCGTGAATAGTGAAGGACTACGCGAGATAAGTGGATAAACGAATAACAGAGGTAGGAAATCTTCCCTTCTAGGTCCACCTGTCTCTAAAATAGACACAGTAACTGACGATAAATACATAGGAGTCCCGGATCTTCGGACACATGTATGTCATCCATGTGTTATTTATAAACTGTTTACTCACTTACCTTTCTCGGGGCACAGTAGACTTGTCCTGTGGAGACGACTAACGAAGTCGAAAGGACGAGATTTCAGTCGGAAATCTTTCTGAGAACCCTGGAGGGACCACCAGGTCACCAATTCTGAGGTGTGAAGGTAACGTCCCCTACACCCAACCCCTTGATTCTAGGACATCCGACACCCCACACCGGTATTTTACCTTTTTTCTTTTTTTCTGAGAGGTGAGACGTAAGAAAAGGTAGAATCCTCAGTTTTGAGGTCCCACTAGGACTTGTTTAGAAAAGACCGACCGGACGGTGACACAACACATCAAGACGAGCCAACCGAACTTGTCTTGTCCGAGTGCCTGTTTCGGTGCACGTTCCGAGGGACACACAGAGACCGAAGGGTACACAAGAGCTACCTTTGCGCAGACCCCGGTGACAAGATTTCCGAGGTTTGGTTGGCCGCGTACTGCTTTTGGAGTAGTGAGGTCATCTCTTCTTTTGTTTAGGTAGGTGGAGTTACGGGTGAAGGTACCTTTGAACCGTAATCAAGTTTTCCGGTCACGACCGTTGTGAAAACTGAAAATAATAGGAGAAAACAGTAAGGTCCCTAACACAAATGTCCGTGTACGACTCTCCTCCGCCGGAAAGCTTAACTTACGTCGTTCGTCCTTTGGAAGGTTTCGGGTTTAATTAATAGAAGTCGTCGTAGATTTATTACTAATAAAACACTCCTCAGACCGTCGGTCTCTGAAACCGTGTAGGTAATCCCTGGGACTTTGGTGCGGTTCCTGAATCGGAAAGTGACGTCTTTAGGGAAATGGGAGGTTTATTCGTTCCGACAACTTCTTTCCGAAACGACTAGGTCCACCCTTCGGAGTCGGTTAGGAGACCGAAGACGACGTAAAGGATTGTCGACTTCACAACGGACGTCCTCGGAGTGCGTCTGGGACTTGTGACACTTCCGTCTTACGATCGCATACGTCAACGGTTTACAGGTTCCTAGACAAGGATTCTCCTAAGTCCATATAGGTCAGTGGTGACACAACCAATTAGTAAAGAGGTTCTAATGTAACCGGTTTGATAGTTATTCAGGTCACTTTTCACTTTCACTTCAGCGAGTCAGCACAGGCTGAGAAACGTTAGGGTACCTGACATCGGATAGTCCGAGGAGACAAGTACCCTAAAAGGTCCGTTCTCACGACCTCACCTGACGGTAAAGGAAGAGCTCCCCTAGAAGGGTTGGGTCCTTAGCTTGGGCCCAGAGGGCGTAACGTCCGTCTGCGAAATGGCAGACTCGGTGGTCCCTTCGGGTGCAAGGACAATTACCCAGGGTCCAAGTACATGTGTGTACGATAAGTGTACTTCTCCTATTTCGGGCCACCTTCATGAACCTGAGACACCAAAAGGACCGTGAACGTAGTCGGTATAAGGGAGATTCTAAAGACTTGTAAGTTGGTCGTGTTTAAAGATCTAGCAAAAATTTCATATAAATACCTGTGACCTCCGAGTCTACCATTTCTCAAACGGACGTTACAACCTCTGGGTCCAAACTAGGTACCCAGTCCTTCTAGGGAACCTCTTCCCTTACGTTGGGTACGGTCATAAGAACGGACCTCTTAAGGTACCTGTCTCCTCGGACCGTCAGATGTCAGGTGTCCAGTGTTTCTCAGTCTGTGCTGACTCGTTGGTAGTGAAAGTGAAAGCGTAGTATGAAATTAAACAGTAGGTAAAATTCTACGTGGTAATAAAATACAACCTCTTCCTTTACCGTTGAGTGAAGTCATGAGAACGGACTTCTTAGGGTGACTGTCTCCTTCGTACTATTCGATGTCAGGTGCCCCAGTGTTTCTCAACCTGTGCTGACTCATTGATTCAGTATGTATGTATGTAATAAAATACATTTCGATTCTTTCTGTTGTTACGACAGTTAATTTAATCTTGTTCGGTAACTAACATCTAACTCGAGACTAGTCTTTGTTCAACAGTTTTTCACACGTAGAATAGTTATGTTAGTACACACACATACACACACATCCCTCTTTCTCTTTCTACATCACTTCTTAAAGTATAAAAGTGGTCAAGATTTTAATTTCATTTTAATGATATAACGAAATTTTTAGGTAAACCCCTAAAATTATCTTAAAAAATATTATAGTTGACATGCTTAAATAAAGATAGAATTTGAGATGACTCGTCCGTGGTTCAAGAGATTGTACTTTTACTTAATACATTAACGAGAAAGACGAACGAGAAGACCGTTTCCCGGTTTGGTCCAAGTCACAACGACGGAGTCGACTCGTACATACTAATTCATTACGTCATCTACCGGTACCAAGATTCTAGAACTTAAGTGAGTGAGTGAGAAAGTACTGACGGAAGGTTGGAGGCCAGTCACCATTAAAAGACTCAAATAGTGAGCAAAGAGTAAATGTCTTACTCTTCGATCTTGATTTAACTAAAGATTCGTGGAAAAGACGAAATTGTAAGTCGAAATATGATTGAGGTCAAACTGAAAATTTTATATCCTTAGTAGACCTTTTGTGACTTACTCGTATACAAGTTCCGTGAGATCAATAACGAAAAGTAAATCACAAAGTAAATTGGGAACTCCGTCGAGACACTCCATATTGTCTACAATGATACTGATAAAATGTCTACGTCTTCGACGTTTATTAAGGGCTCGTCCCAGAAAACAAAAGGCAATGTCTAACTCACTGTATATTAAGTGTAGGGTATGTTGAGTGCCTCTTCCGTTGCCGTGGGATGAAGTCATGAGAACGGACCTTTTAGGGTACCTGTCTCCTCGGACCTTCCGACTTCAGGTACCCCAGCACTTCTCAGCCTGTGCTGACTCGCTGAAGGGAAAGTGAGAAGTGAAAGTGCGTAACCTCTTCCGTTACCGTGGGGTGAGGTCATGAGAACGGACCTTTTAGGGTACCTACCTCCTCGGACCTTCCGACGTCAGGTACCCCAGCACTTCTCAACCTGTGCTGTCTCGCTGAAGTGAAAGTGAGAAGTGAAAGTACGTAATCTCTTCCTTTACCGTTGGGTGAGGTCATAAGAACGGATCTCTTAGGGTCCCTGCCCCCTCGGACCACCCGACGGTGGATACCCCAGCGTGTCTCAGCCTGTGCTGACTTCACTGAATCGTCGTCGTCGTCGTCGTATGTTGAGTGGAAAATTTCACATTTTAAGTTACTAAAAATCATATAAGCCCCGAAGGGACCACCGAGTCTCCTATTTCACAGACGGACGTTACGTTCTCTGGGCCCAAGCTAGGGACCCAACCCTTCTAGGGGACCTCTTCCTTTACCGTTGGGTGAGGTCATAAGAACGGACCTTTTAGGGTACCTGTCTCCTCGGACCGCCCGAAGTCAGGTACCCCAACGTTTCTCAGTCTGTGCTGACTCACTGAAGTAAAAGAAAGCAGAAATCATATAAGTCTCAACACGTTTGTCGACAACAATAACGAATCAACGAGTCAACACAGGGTGAGAAAACGTTGGGGTACCTGACATCGGACGGTCCGAAGAGACAGGTACCCTAAAGGGTCCGTTCTTATGACCTCACCCAACAGTAAAGGTTGGGGTACCTGACATCGGACGGTCCAAGGAGACAGGTACCCTAAGAGGTCCGTTCTTAGGACCTCACCCAACAGTAAAGGAAGAGGTCCGCCAGAAGGACTGTGTCCCTGACTCGGACACAGAGGACGTAACCGTCCGCCTAAGAAATGGTGACTCGGTGATGCCTTCGGGTACGTTGGTACATGGTTTGAGTTATTTTCGGTACATAGTATTAGTTGTAATCTTGGAAATCTAGTGGAATTTTTCCTGGAGGTGGGGAAGATCGTCCGTAAGGGGAGTAACGGATGAGAGAGTCGGGGACCGATGGTAATCAGGTGAAACGCAGAGATCTCAACGGATCAGTCCTATACAGGATGTTTACGCTAGTATGTTATGTCAGCAGGGGAAACATAGGTACTCCTTAACCAGGGTTCTTAGGGATGTCTACGGTTGGGACGACGACGACGATTCAGTGGAGTCAGCACAGGCTGAGACACGTTGGGGTGTCTACCGTCGGGTGGTCCGAGGGGGCAGGGACCCTAAGAGGTCCGTTCTTATGACCTCACCCAACGGTAAAGGAAGAGGTTACGTACTTTCACTTTTCACTTTCACTTCAACGAATCAACATAGGCTGAGAATCGCTGGGGTACCTGACGTCGGGTGGTCCGAGGAGGCAGGTGCCCTAAAAGGTCCGTTCTCATGTTTGGAGTCAAGTCAAGTCAAGTCAAGTCAGCGAGTCAGGATAGGCTGAGAAACGCTGGGGTACTTAGCGTCGTGCGGTCCGGAGGGACAGGTAGTGGTTGAGGGCGTCAAGTGAGTCTGAGTGTACGTAGTTCAGTCACTACGGTAGGTCGGTAGAGTAGAGACAACAGGGGAAGAGGAGGACGGGGGTTAGGGAGGGTCGTAGTCTCAGAAAAGGTTTGTCAGTTGAGAAGCGTACTCCACCGGTTTCATGATCTCAAAGTCGAAGTCGTAGTAAGGGAGGTTTCTTTAGGGTCCCGACTAGAGGAAGTCTTACCTGACCAACCTAGAGGAACGTCAGGTTCCCTGAGAGTTCTCAGAAGAGGTTGTGGAGTCAAGTTTTCGTAGTTAAGAAGCCGTGAGTCGGAAGAAGTGTCAGGTGAGAGTATAGGTATGTACTGATGACCTTTTTGGTATCGGAACTGATCTACCTGGAAACAACCGTTTCATTACAGAGACGAAAACTTATACGATAGATCCAACCAGTATTGAAAAGAAGGTTCCTCATTCGTTAAAGTACCGACGTCAGTGGTAGACGTCACTGAAACCTCGGGTCTTTTTATCAGTCGGTGACAAAGATGACAAAGGGGTAGATAAAGGGTACTTCACTACCCTGGCCTACGGTACTAGAAACAAAAGACTTACAACTCAAAATTCAGTTGAAAAAGTGAGAGGTGAAAGTGAAAGTAGTTCTCCGAAAAATCAAGGAGAAGTGAAAGACGGTATTCCCACCACAGTAGACGTAAAGACTCCAATAACTATAAAGAGGGCCGTTGGAACTAAGGTCGAACACGAAGAAGGTCGGGTCGCAAAGAGTACTATATGAGACGTATATTCAATTTATTCGACCCACTGTTATATGTCGGAACTGCATGAGGAAAAGGAGAAACCTTGGTCAGACAACAAGGTACAGGTCAAGATTCACAACGAAGGACTGGACGTATGTCCAAAGAGTTCTCTGTCCAGTCCACCAGACCATAAGGGTATGGGGGACAGAGAGAGAGATTTCACCGAGTCAGCACGGGCTGAGAAACACTGGGGTACCTGTCATCGGACGTGGTTCGAGGAGGCAGGTACTCTAAAAGGTCCGTTCTCATGACCTCACCCAACGGTAAAGGAAGAGGTCCCTTAGAAGGGTTGGGTCCCTAACTTGGGTCCAGAGAGTGTAACATCTGTCTGCGAAATGGCAGACTCGGTGGTCCGAAACATAACGTTTAGGGTATCTATTTTACCACTTCATGTCACTTGTGTCAACCGGGAGGTACACGTATCAAAGTATAAACGTCTAAGTTGATTAGTACCCATACCTCCCGTGTAACATACATCAGGAAGAATCATTCCAGAACTTGGGTTCAGAAAGCCTGACGTCCTAATATATGGTATGACGGAACCACGACCCATAAAACTTCCTGTATCTATTTCATCCTACGATTAGAGACGAGTTCAAACTCACTCTTTTCACAATCAGCGAGTCGCCACGGGTTGGGAAACGTTGAGGTACATAACTTCGGGTGGTCGAGGAGACAGGTATCTTAAGAGGTCCGTTCTTATGACCTAACCCATCGGTAAGGGAAGAGGTCCCCTAGAAGGACTGGATCCCTAACTGTGCGTAAGTTTTGTTCTCGTCTGTAGGGATATTTTAATGACTACCCTAAAAAATGTCTAGATCTTAAAAATTTTTAGAATTTTAAACATACCTTTATGTCTTCTACGGTTTGTCGATTTCGTTAAAACTCTTTCTTTTACTTCTACCTCCTTAGTCCGAACGACCGAAGTCTGATGTGATAATTCGATATCATTAGTTTTGTCGTGTCTCAGTCTGAATATCTACTTACCTTGTTTTATTTTCGGGTCTTTATTTGGGTGCATGGGTACCAGTCAATCAAATACTGGTTCCTTTGTTCTTATATGTCACCTCTTCTGTCAGAGAAGTCATTCACCACGAGCCTTTTGATCTGTCGGTGTACATTTTCTTACTTACTTTAATCTTGTAAGAGATTATCGTATGTGTCTTTATTTTACCTAATTTCTGGATTTACAATCTGGTCTATGATATTTTGAGAATCTCCCTTTATATCCGTCTTATGAGAAATTGTATTTAGCGTCGTTCTAGAAAAACCTAGGTGGAGGATCTCATTACTTTTATTTTTCTATTTTTATTTGTTTACCCCGGATTAATTTAAATTTTCGAAAACGTGTCGTTTCCTTTAGTATTTGTTTTATTTTTGTCTTGGGTGTTTTATCCTCTTTTATAAACGTTTACTACTTTGGTTGTTCCTTAATTAGAGGTTTTCTATTTCTGTCGAGTACGTCGAGTTATAATTTTTATTGTTTATTGGGTTAGTTTTGGTCCTTCTAAATCTATCTGTAAAGAGATTTTTTTCACTTTCAGTAAGTCAGTACAGGTCGAGAAAAGCTGGGGTAACTGATATGTTAGGTACCTTAAGAGGTCCGGTCTTATGACCTCATCCATCGGAAAAGCAGGAGGTCCCCTAGAAGGGTTGGGTCCCTAGGTTGGGTCCAGAGGGCGTAACGTCCGCTTAAGAAATGGTCCACTCGGTGTTCCCGGTTTTTCGTGTACTTTTTACGAGGTATATCAATCAATAATCTGTATACGTTTAGTTTTATGTTACCCTTTTTTTGTGTTACTCTACAATGGAGTGTGACCATTCTTACCGTTAACAGTTTTACAGATGTTCGTTATTTACGATCTCTTCCATACCTCTTTCCTCTTCGGAGGATGTGACAACCACCCTTACATTTAACCATGTCGGTGATACCTCTTGTTATTCCTCCAAGGAATTTTTTGATTTTTATCTCGATGACATACTAGGTCGCTAGGGTGAGACCCCGTATATAGACCTCTTTTGGTATTAAACTTTTCTATATACGTGGACTTACAAGTATCATCACAAATGTTATCGGTTCTGTACCTTCGTTGTATTTACAGGTAGTTGTCTACTTATCTATTTCCGTTACATAATGTACATATGTTACCTTATAATAAGCCAGTATTTTTCTGACTTTATTGCGGTAAACGTCGTTGTACCCCCGAAGGATGCACCGCGATCACCATTTCTTGGGTGAGCGGTTACGTCCTCTGCATTCTATACCCCCAAGTTCGAGACCCAGTCCTTCTCGGGGACCTCCTCCCGTGTCGTTGGGTGAGGTCGTATGAACGGACCTCTTAGGGTACGTGTCTCCTCGATCGTCCAAGTATTCCAACGTTTCTCAGTCTGTGGTGACTTCACTGTCGTGCGTGTGTGTCTCGTTGTCCTACCTGGGTCTCTGACAGTGTGATTCACTCAGTCAGTCTGTCTCTTTCTGTTATGTTATGGTGCATATGCACCTTGGGTTCTTCTATTACGTTTACTCGAATAAATGTTTTGTATTTGACTGAGTGCCTGAATCTTTTGTTTGAATGTCAATGGTTTCTCCTTTCCGTTGCCCTTCCTATTTAAGCCTCCGACCCTAATTATGTGTGTGTGTGTGTGTGTGTGTGTGTATATATTATCCATTAGTTGTTCCTGGATGACATATCGTGTCCCTTGAGATAAGTCACGAGACATCATTGGATATACCCTTTTCTTAGACTCTTTCTTATCTACGTACATATGTATATTGGCTTACTGTAACGACACGACGACAACGACGACGATTCTGCGAAGTCAGCACAGGCTGAGACACACTGGGGTCTCTGCCGTCGGGTGGTCCGAGGGGGCAGGGACCCGAAGAGGTCCGTTCTTGTGACCTCACCCAACGGTAAAGGAAGAGGTTACGTACTTTCACTTTTCACTTTCACTTCAACGAGTCAGCACAGGCTGAGAATCGCTGGGGTACCCGACGTCGGGTGGTCCGAGGAGGTAGGTACCCTAAGAGGTCCGTTCTCATGACCTCACCCCACGGTAACGGAAGAGACCTGTAACGACACGTGGACTTTGATTCTGTTGCTACGTTTAAGTGATATGAGGTTAGACTTTAAGTTGTGAAATTTTATTAATTCTTTTATTTGTTTTGTTGTTGTCTGTCATATTCTAGTGTCCCCTCTGCTTTTACACTAGTCTGTCCGGAGGGGCTGAGGGGTCAAGAGGACGGGAAGAGCCGGACGCGTACGTCCAAATCCTCCAGGGGTCTCCGTGGACCCAAGACTCGTCCTTGGGTGCGGGTGAGTGAGACTCCAGGCGAGTCTCGATATTATGACATTTCTCTTTTTCGTCTATTGAAAGGACCGGGAAATACCGGTTTCGCCCCTGTCTGACACCAGAACAAAGACATGACTCAGAACTCGACTGTTTCGTAAGGAGTTTGTGGAGGTTCGGTGTCGAGCTCTGAGAGGGAAGGACAAGGGACCGACCTTCAAAGTCAGAAACATGAGTTTGACGACGTCTAGAAGAGTGGTACATCCGGTCGGGGGAAGGGATTACACACCTTCCTGTGTCCGACCGTGGAACGTCTCCACTGATACGACCTATAAGAGATAAACAGGGTGTGGTAGAGACGGGAGGAGAGGGACGAGACCTGAGACTTCCGACCAGAGACCCGAGTGGTCCGAGGGAACGAGAGTCCAATCTAGGTCCGTCGACGAACGTTTTCTGTCCTCCTGTTCTTCTACCTCTCGGACCTGGGTTCTCTCTCCCCAGTCTCTACCCAGGTCCCGATTATCGTCGACGGAAGAGAACGATCGAAGGTCTATAGAGCGTTAGGAAACTACCAAGGGAAGTCACGTCAAGTCAAGTTAAGTCAGTGAGTCGACACAGACTGAGAAACACTGGGGTACCTGACGTCGTGTGGTCCGGAAGGAGACATAGTGGTTGAGGGGATCGAACGAGTTTGAGTACAGGTAGCTCAGTCACTACGGTAGGTTGGTAGAGTAGGAGACAGTCGGGGAAGAGGAGGAGGGAAGTTAGAGAGGAATTGGAAAGGGTTTGGAAACTTTTAGTAGAGAGGTAATTAAAAAGTCAATTTGAGAAGACTAACACAGTAGACAAAGACGATCCTGTCGATCGTCGGAAGTCTCTATCGATGACTGTCGATGCACGTACGTACAAGTCAACGAGTCAGTACAGACTGAGACACTGGGATACCTGACATCGGGAGGTCCGAGGAGAAAAGTACCTTAAGAGGTCCGGTCCTATGACCTTACCCAACGGTAAAGGAGGAGGTCCCCTAGAAGGACTGGGTCCCTAGCTTGAGTGGAGAAAACTCAAAGGACGTAACCGTCCACCTAAGAAATGGTGACTCGGTGGATCCTTCGGGGTGACTCTCGATGTCACCGGAAGTTTATTAGTGAGGTTTTCCCCCTCCGTCTTGATCGACAGATAAATAGTCGTCTTGATCGACGGATAAATAGTTGAAAGGAAGACGGAATTACCCGAAGGGACTATCGAGTCAACCATTTCTTGGTCGGACGTTACGTTCTCTGGAGCCGACCTAAGGACCCTCTTCCCTATCAGATAGGGGAGGTCATAAGAACCCGAAGGGAACACCGAGTCAACCATTTCTTAGACGGAAGTTACCCCCTCTGGACCCAACCTAGGGACCCAACCCTTCTAGGGTACCTCTTCCCTTTCCGATGGATGAGGTCATAAGACCGGACCTCTTAAGGTACCTGATATATCAGGTACCCCAGTGTTTCTCAACCTGTTCTGACTCGAAGTGAAGTGAAGACGGAATTATTATTATTATTTGGGTGAAATAGACATCGACCTGTACATCGATGAGGATTAAAAGAGTCGGAGGAAACGTTAATCGATAATACCGGAATACCGAGTCAAGACGGACAATTCTGAATTCGTCTTCAGTTTACATCGTTAAAGACCCTTTCGAATTTTCTTTCGATCTATCACAGTAAACCGGAAAAGAAGACACAAGAAAGGAGATGACGAACTTTATACCATTACTACCGATCTCAAGGTCATCGACAGAATCTGGTACTCTTACTTCCGATATGGATTCACTACCACCCTACCCTGTGGACTTCCTCGGACCCAGAAACGTACACATCTCAAGGATATGGTCGGACCTGACGGATGAAGACTAGAGAACATGTTGGGTACGAACGAATGTGGCGACAATAAAAACCGACAGACATACTACGTCGACTCAAGTCTGATTTTAACCCCTCACTCTAACCTTTTCTTCACACCAAATCCTCTTTCTTGAAATCCGGTTTTCCGTCTTCTACGACCAAGTTGGACATCAAGAAGATGATTCTCGAGATCTTGTAACTCTTTTAGTGGACCAGAAGGACTCTGAGTTAAGGGATAGGTAATTCAACCTTTTTATCATAGGTGAAGTGTACTAGTAACTCTTCTAGTGTATTCTATTGTACTAAGTCACCGTCGTTTGTCGTTCGCGTACCAAAATTCACATGTCGAGATCTCGATCTGACCCTCAACATTAGGACGGGGGAGAGGAATGATCGACACACGGAAACTCTTTTCGACACACGGAAACCCTTTTCGACACACGGAAACCCTTGACTGAACCGGAGTCAAGAGAGTAGAAATTTTCACGAAATACTATTATGTACGGAGTGTCCCGAAGGGACCACCGAGTCTACCCTTTCTTAGACGGACGTTACACCCTCTTGACCCAAGTTAGGGACCCAGTCCTTCTAGGTGATCTCTTCCCTTACCGTTGGGGGAGGTCAGAAGTACGGATCTCTTAAGGTACCTGTCCCCACGGTGTCACCGTGTACCGTCCGATGTCAGGTGTCACAGTGTTTCTTAATCTGTACTTACTCGTCGCTTGTGAAAGTAAAAGTGTCTTGAAACTCCTATTTTAAGCCCTTAAACACATTAATGGAATAAAATAATGGATCGTGTATCATTTGTAAGTAATTTACTCATTTGATGACCATGACAATAAAGGACCAGTAGTAGGAGATTAGTAAAAATATATAAGAATATTACTAATAAAAGTAAAATTCAGAACCTAACGTATAAGGATACTGTTTCCTTACAGACATATGACAATGTCGGAAATGACGAGGTTCGAGTTGCGGTCTGGGTCTTCACGAACTAATTTGTCGAGTGTTTAGTAGAACGTACTAAGTCAATTCCTCCAGGTCAAAACGTCACTCCAACTCTAAGGACAAGAGTCTTTTTATCGATCTAAATGGTTTCTCCTTACTCTACCCTTCCCCGACCCTCTTCTCCGATTCTTCGACAACTCTAAAGTCTTAATCATCCCGTAATACATTTAGTTCTCAGGAACAACGTCTGTTGTCTTAAGTGAGACCGACCGAATTCATCTTTATTCTTGTACTTTCTTCGACTTTTCGAGTGTTTTAGAAACCCTCCTTGGTTCGAACTTACGTTACGTCGGTCTTTTTTCTACGGGGCGGTGTTGTACCTCGACAAAATTACGTTCGGATGTTTCTTGGTTCACGAAGATGGAACCTCCAAATGTCTCTTAGACGAGAGGAAGGGAGGGAGGGAGAGAGAAAGACCTGAATCGACGGTAGTACGTAGATCCGGAGTATTCGACCCGTCTTTGATAGTGTGAAGAGTCAGATAGACGTTCCCTCAGATTCTTACATCTAAAATCGAAAGAACTGTCTTTCCCCAACCTTATACTCAAATGACTCAGTTGAATATCATAGACGGTATATTTAAAGTCCTGAAAGACAAACGGATACCGAAGTAGGCACACTACACAGTCTTTCTAGTACTCCATATCACTTTTCTAGTGTCCGGTACTATTGTCTATTTACACGGAGAAAGAAAGGAAACCTGTCTGGTTTAGACAAGGATAGGGTCTCAGTAACGTATACAAGTAGAAAATGGACGTTGAGAGACGGGGACACTGAAGAGTACCAAGTAGGTATGAACAGGAGTTCAAGATCGTACTTACAAAGGAGGAGTCTGTCCGGAAGGGACTGGTGGGTAGATGTACTAAGGTAGAGTGGGTCGGAGGGTAGTACAGTAGGAAAATAAAAGAAAAATCTTAAATAGACGATAAAAGAACAAGAAACAACACCAACGAGAACGTCAGACATGAGGAGAATGGAGATTTATCTTACCTTTAAGGTATTCTCGTCTCTGAATCAGATAGAATAAGTGTCGACATGGGGACCTCAGGACTTCTCACCGACTGTGTACTGTTATACATAAAATAATAAATATGTATCTGAAGGGACCACCGAGTCTCCCATTTCTTAGACGGACGTCACTCTCTGGACCCAGGTCAGGGACCTAAGTCTTCTAGGGGACCTCTTCCCTTACCGATGGGTGAGGTCATAAGACCGGACCTCTTAGGGTACCTGTCTCCTCTGACCGCCCGACGTCAGGTACCCCTGTGCTGACTCGGCGAAAGTGGTACATATGAACATACGTAAGTATGTATTCAGACCGAGATCTCGGACTCGCACGATTCATGTCGTCCAATTAAAGACCCATGTACACACGTACCTACAGAAACTCGGTAGAGCAACCGGGAGAGACAATATAAATTGTGACGATTAATAGAGAAAGGGACAGAGGAGTGCCCGAAGAGCAGGAGTTAGGGGGACGGGGGAGGGAAATGGACGAGCACAAGATATCTGAAGGTAGGACACAGTTGACGAGAAAAATGGTGTACGAGAGGAACCCAAAATAAGTCGTGGAACTAACTTACGGGTATAACACACGACTGTTCAGGGTCTAGATGGTTCCGCCTAAGAGGTTCCCCCTGCCTTGATTTGCGAGAACCGAAGGACCTACAGTGGTAACCTCGTAGGAAATACATAGAGTTTGAGTTGTTTGTGTTTCGACTGAAGTAGACGATACACATTAGTCCAATCAGAGTCGGTCAGACACCTCTCCCACGGTAAAGTAGAAGGGGGTTTTATTTTAGACGAGGAAGAGGTGTAGGGGGTAGAGTCAGTTGTAGTGGTGGCAAATCGGTCAGGAGTCCTGGTTGTCGGACCTTAAGTGAAATCTAAGGGGGGCCGTGGGGTGGGAAGAGTATCGGTGAGATACTGGTCGAGGACGCCTAAGATGAATTTATCAAGAGATCAGGAAGGAGAGAAAAATAAGGACGAGGGTTGTCCTAAAGACGTAAAGGAAGGTTCTTGTATATAACGTTGTCACAGGATTGATCAGATGGACAGAGACCAGAACGAGGGAGTTTAGACAAAGACTTGTGGTGACCACACTAGCTTGATGTCATTTTAAAACAAACGAGATTCGATGTGAGACGTCACCGAGACGGCAAGTAACGGCAGCCCTATTTCAAGGGTAGACAATTTTTAGTTGGAGCTGGACCGGGAGCGGGTGTAGGGTTTAGATGTAGTTCGGGGAAGGGAGGAGGGTTGGAAGTGGTAACAGAGACGACGTCTTTACTGGTCGACCCCTGAAGGGACCACCGAACTACCAATTCTTAGGTGGAGGTCACGCCCCTTGTAACCAAACTAGGGATCAGACCCTTCGAAGGTGTGCGGTACCCCGTTGGTTCGGACACGGTGTTTGTACTCGGGTGTACGACCCTGACGACTTCCGCGTCCTGGGTGTCGGACACCAGGTGTCGTTCTCTTCGGCGACGTTGCTCTCCGGGAACGTCACTCTTCGGACACGTGGTGTCGTTTCTCGTCGGGGTCGAGTGGGGTTGTTCTCTTTCGACCGTGGGACGTTGTTTCTGGGTCGTGCACGTTTTTACTTTTATTTATGTAGTTAAGTTTTGTTTACCGGTCGACCGGTCAAGTGACGAAAAAGGGTGGTTTCGGGTGTATATCTCCAGACAAAACGAGGAACTCCTCATCCCTAGTCCCTTTCAGTCAGTTGACCTCTCCTTTCCTTCGCAATACCATCGAAAAGCCAGGGGATCAAAGAAGAACTTCGGGTCGACGTCAGGACGGTAAAGTGAAGAGGTCTGGGAGGTTCTCGAAATATTAAGTCAAGGAAATAAGTGAAGACCGAGTTCAACACAGACGATAAACTTTGGGTTTCTCAAAGTTGTTTACGTGACTACTTTCACTTTCTTTTCCGTCGATAAATGTATTCTACTAAACGTACTCTCCTTTCTTTCTCCTGACCCCTCCGACCGGGTCGGTCGGGCCCCCCTACGCACAGACTCGTCACTCACGTCGCCCTCTTCGACGCTTGTCTACGACTTCTGAGATAAAGTGTCTCGGACACGAGCGAAGCCGTCGTGTATATGATAAAGTGTCTCGGACGGAGGACGTCTTCGTGTCGAAGACCCAGGTTCACTGTTCGTGGTGGGTCCCGTCTCGGAAGAGGTGGAAGACATTCCCTGCGTCGACCCCGTGCAAATCCCGAGGGCCCTTGTACCTTGACGAGACCGTAGAGGTCCTACCGACAGACCCCTAGTGTCTTCTCTACCGTAAGGACCGTGTCAGGAGTCGCAATAGTGGAACGTCGTACCCGTGCCTTTGTGTGGGAGGGGTTTACCGAGTCACCCGTTGTCTATAGAAACTCCCCTCCACTAGTCCCGTGTCCTTCTTCTGCAGTACTTACGGGGAGCCATTGCCATCACCTGTCTGACCGAACGTTATGTTGGTGACCCCTTAGTGTTTTTATTGACTTGCTCTGAACTTACCCCTGTGAGTCCCGAGACTTTGAACTTCTACACTCTACTTAAGTCGTTTTACACCCAATAGTGGTAATCACCCGGGGGTGACGCTGGGGGTCCGGTCCCTTTAGACTCCTTTAACTCCCAGTACCATAATCCAGATGAATTTTTACCAAAATTCACTTCCTTATTTTATTGGGATCCTTTTGATTCAACCTTAATAGATACCCTAAAAGGAAGTTTCGGAACAGATCTTGCGTGTTCTACAAATACTTTACAGTAGGTGATTTTCTTTATCAAAGTATTAAATCATACGACTCTAAAAGGATGATTGAGTCGTCTCATCTCCTCCTGGTGTCTTTCGAATATAAGGTCCCAATGTTCAGACTTACAGGGGAAATATTTTAGTCCTAGAGACCCACCAATCGGTGTCTCTAGAACAGTTAATAAGAGCTAGAGTAGACCCTTTCTCCATCTGTCTGTAAAAATATTGGAATGAAAATCGAGACGTAAAGTGTACCTCACGAACTGGGTTAACACTTTACTGTGCAAAAGGTGTCGGACCAACCCTATTTGGACCGACTTGTCTATCGTCTAGTCAAGTGGGTACTTTACCTACCTACAGTTGGATCGGAATTCTCTTTGAAAGAGAGATTTCTTTGTAACTTGATTTAACTATGAGTTATGTAGAAAGGCTAGAAACCAAGAGAAAGTAAGAATATTCACTATTATGACTCAAAGTGTGACTTCAACTACTCAATATTTTTGGAAGTAAATATTGTAGGATTGATACAAATGTCTGTAACAATATTGTGAGTCCTCTGTATTTTACGTCCTAGTAATCAAGTAACCTTCTACTTCTGAACCCCTTAATTTTACAAAGAGTTTGTATTTAAAAGATCATTTACTTTAGGTCTTTAGTTTGAAGGATACACTATTCTTAGTAAGTTTCGTTAATTGTTTCGGAAGACTCTCTCGACAGTAAAAAAGGGATAAAGTGTCTACTCCTTTGTCTTCGAACCCTGAAGGGACCACCAGGCGACCGATTGTGAGGTCCGGGGGTCACGTTCGCCCGACGTAAACTGGGGACCAGTCCGTTGATCTTGGGTGTGCGTGTCGACTTTCAAGTGCACGGCGTTGTCTTCTCAGGTGCACGACTTGATTTTCTAGGACGCACGGAGTTGATTGTGGACACGTTCGTTATTCATTTATCTTTATTTTAAAAATTTGACTCTTCCTTTCTTTGTCTTCAAACCTCTTGAATTCATTGAACGGATTCTGGGGTGTCGATCATTCTCGGTCCGTCCCTAAATTCTGTTTGACTGATCTCTCTGGTCTACACTATAGCCTTATTCATGTGTCACAGGACTGAAGAAGATCGAGGAAGAAATCGGTCATACACGTGGAAACCTGACAAAACCACGGTTGAGACTAGGGTGGACATACGTTAGAATAGGAAGTTCGTACATTGACGAAGAGATCCTTCAGATTGATTGGATCCTACTTAATCACAGAAGTGATACCCAAAAAGTAAAAACTGTACTAGTTCGTTAAGGAATTAAAAGTCGTCTGTGACCGACCCAGGACTCACAGGATTTAATTGAGTAAAGACCGTGATAGATGGACCTCTACCGCACTCTAAGATGTCCAGTTCCCGAGTCAGTTTTTGTAAGGGAGAAGGGATGGGGGGTCGAAGTCTACGGTTAGTGTTCAAGTCTAACAGTGGACTCGAAGACTAAATGATCGATCTCTAGTGTCCAAGGACACTGGCTTAAGAACCCAAACTAATTGAATGATCTCGTTGAGTGTATTCGTAAAATGGACGATCTAATGACCGAATAATCCTTTCCTATATTGGGTCCTTTTCGGTCTACCTTTTCTAAGTATCCCGTTCTCTACACCCTTCCCCGAGTCAGAGGATCGGGGAGGAACACTAGTGGTTAGATCTTTGAGGTTTGGGGTAGGAAGACCGAAAAGATAAACAAAGAAACGGTGAGACGTACCGGACACCCTAGGACCAAGAAGTCGGTCACTAATTTGGGTCCGACGTCGTCACTTGCGTGGGACAGGAAAACCAAAGATACCTCCGAAGTAATGTATCGGTACGAACTACTTTAGAAACTGGTGACCTCTTGTTAAGTTGGAGGTCAAGGAGAGAAGAGGGGTCTCCGCCCCTTCCCTCTCCCTGACTTTCAGGGAAAGAAGTTTCTTCCCCAATCTACGAACTTTCTATTCTGGTGTATGTCTACCCAAGTCTCAACTATGGTTTTATCCGGTTTGTCGTCACCAGGTAAGGGGACCGTTGGTGGCAGGTAGGAATCCACGAAAGGTTTTCAGTGAAGTAATCGTATTTGAGTACACACCGAGTTTTCCCAAACAACACTTGTAACTCTGTGGAAATAGCGAATCTCTTCAGGTTCCCAAAATCCTCGAGTCACGGTCTTTCCTCCTGTTTCTGGGTTATATATAAAGAATAATATTTAGTGTCGAAAGTACAAATTCAACATCTCCGTAGTTGACCTTTTTTGGGAGTTTACGTGGATGATGTAAAGTCACTCAAGAAATATTAATTCTGAACTTTTTATTGCTTTTTATAATCCCTTAGTGTTCCGCCTCCTAATGGTCATAGCTACTGGATGTTACACGGTTCTTCACTTTCACTCTCAGCGAGTCAGTACATGCTGAGAAACGCTGGGGTACCTGATATGTCAGGTACCTTAATTATAACCTCACGCATCGGAAAGGACAGAGTTCCCCTAGAAGGGTTGTGTCCCTAGTTTTGGTCCAGAGGGTATAACGTCCGTCTAAGAAATGGTCGACTCGGTGTTCCCTTCAGGTAATACACGGTTCGTGACACGATTCTCAAGATTTACGTAATGGCGTAAATACAAACATTGTTGTGTTCTTGTTTCTGGTAGTTTCCCAGTCAATCTTGTTAGCTGTCACAATTTCTTGTCACTGTTACGTTCTATAATCTTCTGAAGTTGTCGGATTCTCCTCTGTCCTATCCTTCTACCAGGAACCCTTCTCGGAGTTTGGTTACCTAAATTTAAGAAGAATTAAATATAAAACTTACCCATAATATACGTTTTAAGTTTTCCATGTATCTTTCAGAAAACTGATAAAATAGATTAGTTTTATCAAAAAACTAACCCTGGTATTTGCAAAGACAGGGTTCTCAAAATATCCTGTAAACTATAAACACAGACGAGGTGTAGAAAAGAAACATCAAGAAAATATAACACTTAAGAGGAAAGGTATCTAATTTTTTTTTTCTATTGTGTATAGGACTTTGGGAAACGACGATCCTATATCTGTACACTGATATAAGGTTATTTGGGGTTTGGATTCGTGCAGACCTTTATGTTCGCTTTTTTAATGTGTAATAAGAGGACCATTCATACCGGGACCCCTTAAACGGAAAGACGTCCTTGACGTCACCCAGGTCCGAAATATCTACGACTCGTAGGGGACGGACCGTCGGTGTCGTCCTGAAGACGATCTTGTGAGGCTCCCACACAAGTCTGTAAACCCTACAAAAGAGGACCTGACAAACTATAAGTCCGAAACAACAACCGGAAGGGTCTTTAAGATCAATTATAGTATGTTACTTCAAGATGACTTTGATCTATCTTACCTAAGAAAGAAACTTTCTCTAGTGTTCCATGACCCTTAGACCCTATCTAATCTACTGGACCAACCGATTCTTTCGTCATTCTCCTGAAGGGAGTACCAAGTCACCATTTCTTAGGCGAACGGTTACGTCCTCTGTGTCCAAGTTGGGGGACCAGGTCCTTCTAGGGTGTATGACGTCTCGTTGATTCGGGCACGTCGTGTTGATAACTCGGACACGAGGTCTCGGACTCTCGGTGTGATGACTCGGGTGCGAGACGTCGAGGACTTCGGATGTGCGGGATCTCGGTCGCGAGGTGTTATTCTCTTCGGTGACGTTCCTCTTCGCACGTGTGGTGATCTCCGTTCGGGGACGAGCGGTGTCCGTCTCTTTTCGGACGTGTCAGTGTTTCTGGGTCGTGCCAGTTTTCATTTATTTAATTTATTAAATTTTTTTTATTTCGTCATTCCTACCCTACGTCCATTTTGTCACCGTGGGTCACCATTTTCTCAGTACTTTTGATAACGTTATGTTCAATCCTACTACGACAAAGAAGGAGTCAAATCTGTCTGTGTAGTGATCTAATATAGAGTCCTACGGTGTCAATTTCACACCGACCGGGGATAAGGGGTTAGAGGAGTGATAATCCGTCCTAAACATCCCGACTTTTTTGACGGGGTGTAGAGGACTCGAAGAGTCTCTTTAGTTCTTACATTTGTACCGATTCTAATAAACCTCTTTTACCGACTCTTCTAGAAAAAACTTCTCCAAAGTCGAGATTCAGAAAAGAGGAAACCTGTTCCCACCTCCCACGAACCACGATAGAGGGTTAGAGTTCGGACCACTTTCTTTAAAGGTCATCTGGTGACTCATTCAACGTCGTCGGAGGACGTAGACCTTCTGTGCCTTCTGGTCCCAGACTGATTACTGGTTCTTTCACACTAGGTCAGTACCTTACTTCAGGTCAAAGAGGTCGTTTTACAACTTACAATTCTTTCCGACCAATTCACGAGACCTCTCTTGTCTGGGTCCTCCACGAGGCGACCTTAGTAGCCCGTGAGAGTCTCGAACGACCCCGGTTCCCTCCTCTAAAGAGTACTGATGAACGCCCAACGTGTCCTCTTTCGGAACCTAGGATTGTTATCCAGAAAAATCTGTCTAGAACTGTTAGTTTCGACTCGCACATGACAACCTATAGGTCCCCGATTCCTTTCTCAACTTTCCTTGGTGGGTCTTGTCTCTAGACAGGATAATTCCCTTTACGTCCTCTCCTCCTGACGTCCCTCACAGGTTTTAGGGATCCGGTCATGCGACTCCCTTCTTAGGAGGACTCGGATTGATGCTGGGGGACCCCCAGTGGTCGAAATTAGTAGAGGTTCCGGGTCTCTTGTACTTCGGTGTCTAGTTCAGTATTGAGTGACCGGAGAAAGGGAGAGTAGAATGAAATAGAAGTTAGACTCTCTTTTTCTTTTACCATCGATCGTCCACCTCCACTTCCAGTAGCCCCTCTCGTTCTCTTCGACAGTCTTCAAAGTAGACCCCCCTCTCCTTCTAGTGGAGAGGAGGAGGTAGGGACTTACTTTAACTTTCTCAACCACCATTTGTATTTTCACGTAAAACTAATATGGTACCATACAAGTATGACCCCGAAGGGTCCACCCCGAATCACCATTTCTTGGTCGTACAGTTACGTCCTCTGTGTCCAAACTAGGGACCCAACCCTTCTAGGGGACCTCATCCGTTACCGTGGGGTGAGGTCATAAGAACGGACCCTTTAGGGTGCCCATCTCCTCAGACCACCCGATGTCAGGTACCCCGGTGTTTCTCAGCCTGTGCTGAGTCGGGTTCGTGTGTGTGTGTGTGTGTGTGTGTGTGTGTGTGGGTCACCGTTTTGATGACAACACGTCTTACTTCACAGTCACTTTCGTCCCGAGACCGCCCACCTCTTCCTTTCGTATATTTCCGAGAGTCCACTCTTCAAGGTAGATTAGTGTCTTTTTTTTTAATTTCTTTTTTAGTACCCGAATCCTCAAATTAAAAGTGAAGTCTCGTACCAGTCACTTACTCTTTCCAAGATACTGGAGGGATTTTATGAGAAGGTAGAGTACTTCCGTGTCTCGATTACTTCGACTTTTCAGTCTCCGTCTCTGTCTCGGACTTCTAACTACCTAATATTTTGTCTGACTTAGGTGTCAGAATGGTCCAGAAAGTCCCGTAAATAACCCTTTTTCACTGAGAACGGGACTCATAACCTTACCTGTATAAAACCTCCACAGTCTATCGGGGGTTTTAGATTTCAGGGTCTTGTCTTGAAGGACCTAGTTGTTTTTGTCGGGGAGGAGGGTAAGACTACTCCGACCAGGACAGGACAAGTTTCTGTGGTTGAAGTGAACCACCACTGGAACGTTCCCCTACAGGAGTACCAGGTGGGGATGGAGACGAGTGACTGAGGTCTGGGTGTCAATTTCAGACTAAGATCGTACGGGACTTTAGTTTTAGTCTGGACCCTTCTCGTCCGACCGTGTGGCTTTCGTGACGTCCTGATACCCTTTCATAAGACTGTAACAATCCTTCTCTTCCGGTAGTAAAATCTAACCTAACTACAGTAGAATATCCACGGGAGTGGTTTTTCAAGACCTAAGTTACACGATCTAATTTAGTAGTCTTCTCCACAGTCAAAGAACGGGCCAACAGACTCTGACTCAGAGTCACCGTCGGACGCGTACGCTTCAAGTCTACGGTGAGTAGGAACTACCTTACATGTGGGATTCAATAGAGTAATCATTTCTATGTCCACACGAGTCTTCCCAAAGGAATGCTTATTGCTTTCTGATAGTGTAGTGAGTCCTTTAAGGTTCCCAAAATCCTCGAGACACGGTCCTCGGTCCTTACTTTTGGTTTATATATATAAGGAATTGTATTCAGTATTATAGTGTATATACATGGGGTTACAAATATCGTCGTAATAAATGTGAACGGCTCTACACCTTCGTTGGATTCACAAGTAGCTCTCTACTTACCTATTTCTCCTACACCATATGTGTGTTGTCTTTTGATGAATGGGTAATTTTTTTTTTTTTCTTACTTTAAAACGGTAGACGTCGTTGTACGTACCTGGACCTCCCATAACACGATTCACTTCAATTCAGACTGTTTCTTTCTGTTTATGACACACCATAGTGAATATGCACCTTAGAGTGTTACTTTCATCACTGTTTTTCCTTTGTCTGAGTATCTATGTCTCTTGCTTGATCACCAATGGCCTCCCCTCACCACCCCCACCCGTTCTGTTCTTATCCTCTAGTTCTCCATGTTTGACAATACATAATTTTTTAATCGATGATCATATATAACATGTTATGTCCGATCCATCGGTTATAAAATATTATTTTTATGTACCTCATATTAGAAATTTTAACATTTAGTGATACGATGTATGACCTCTTCCGTTACCGTGGGCTGAGGTCATGAGAACGGACCTTTTAGGGTACCTGCCTCCTCGGACCACCCGACGTCAGGTACCCCAGCGATTCTCAACCTGTGCTGACTCGCTGAAGTGAAAGGGAAAAGTGAAAGTACGTAACCCCTTCCTTTACCGTTGGGTGAGGTCACAAGAACGGACCTCCTAGGGTCCCTGCCCCCTCGGACCACCCGACGGTAGATACCCCAGCGATTCTCATCCTGTACCGACTCGCTGTGTCGTCGTCGTCGTCGTCGGACGAAGTACGGACATTGAATATATTATAACATGTAGTTCACACGACAGCAACAGGTCAGTGGGTCAACACAGATTGAGAAACTGTGGTACCTAATGTCGTGCGGTCCGGAGGGACAGGGAGCGGTAGAGGGTTTCAAACGGGTTCAAGTAGAGGTAGCGTGGTCACTACGGTAGGTCAGTAGAGTAGGAGACTGTGGCAGAAGAGGAAGACGGGAGTTAGAAAGGGTCGTAGTCCCCGAAAAGGTTAGTCAACCGACAAGTGTGGTCTACTGGTTTTTATGTAGTTGATATGGAGTCAAAATTTTTTAGTGTTATAGTCTCAATAGGTAAAGTAATCTGACATTCCAGGTACTTGTAGGTAAAAAAAGAAGAAGTAGTGTCATAGGGGTCTTGACCACGTCCCAAGAGACATGTACCCTAAAAGAGTTATTTACAACCTTATTTACTGAGTGACTAAAAATTATACTATTGACATAACAGTTAATAGATAACGATCTATTGTTTAACGAAGTCAATCTTTGAATCTTGTCGTGTGTCAATAGTAGAGTACCAAGGACACTCGGATCTTAGGTCCGTTCTGACAACCAAGAGATGAGGTCCCGGAGTAGACTTTCGACGTCAGTGGCAGAACCGGTCCCGACGTTATAATCGAGTTCTAAACTGACCGCTTACTAGGTGAATATTTGAGTGTGCTAACAACCTTCTTAAGTCGAAGAACTCCTAACACTCCGACTCCCGACGTCAAGGAAGGGCTGACAGTCACCCTTCAATGGGAGTCAAAGACGGAACACCCGGGGAGGTGTCCCTCCGAGTATTGTGCCAGTGAACAAAGGAGTCTCGGTCGTTCCTTCTCCCAGATAATCATACTCCCTGTAATTTTGGAATACATTATTTGACTATACACTATACGTACATTAGTGTGTGTAAGGTAATGGATAACTAGGCTTTGTTTAGAGTCCTGGGTGAGTGTGAGTTTCCCTCTCTTAATGTGTTATAGTACCTATGGTCCTCCGTTTTCAGAAACCCCGGTGGAATGTCGGACAGACGGGGTCACTACGTGGTTCATGGGAATAACTTAGTCGATTCGACGTCGGTAAGAGATTTCTTCCAACCTGTCAATTACAGACACTTTACGGTCTCCCAGGAGTAATCGAGTCGGAAGTAATGAGTTCAGGGTCGATAACAGTCCAATGTATCCCTACGTTTCCAGTAGAATTCTACTTTTATAAGTGATTATAGTTTAATCAAGGGTAAGCTTTTTGTAAAGAAGAGAATTACGAACATATACAGGAGAATCTAGTGTAAAACGGTCTCATGGAGGACGATTAACCCGCTCAGACGTTACGTTTATGTTAGTTTTGGTTAACGTACCCGTGAAGTTTTCTTTGAATAAACTTATAGTCTCCGAATCCTCTCCGGGAACCCTTTTGGTTACCTAGGGATTTTATTGAAACATTCTTATAAGAATAAACCTGGTGTAACCCTTTAAACTAGTACTTTATAATACACAGGACGACGGTATGGTCAAAACCTCTTTATAATACTTTTTGATGGTCGTTTTATAAGGAAAAAGAATACGATTCTTTTAACGGATCTACGTTTTATTAATTCATTTGATTGGAATTTATATTCTCTTTTATTGTATCAGGGTATTAAAATAAAAAAATGAATGATATTGGAACTCAGAAAACACCGGACTCAAGTTTAGGATCAATATAATTAATGATCGACACTCTATCCGTTCGATTATAAAGACACGGAGTCTGGTGTACAGATATTGTACCTCTACGACCATTATTATGGACTTAGTGGATCGAAAAGTAAACTGGGATTACTGTTGTGTCCCTCCGGTTACAATTCCGTCCGTGAGAACTGCCCTAATTACTGACACTAACCCCATTCTACTAACCTACAGGTAAAAAAACGGAAGTTTTACGACCCGGAAGTGTCGTATTTAGTATCTCCGGTTGATTAATTCCAGTCCCCCTAGACGTTCAAGTCCTATTGAAGGAGTAGCTTATCCAAAAAATTTTTCAGGTATGTTGTACTTAGGTGGTTTTTGTTTCTGGTCTACTATATAACGTGGAGTATTCTATATTCTCGTAAATTCATTGAAAGGTATCCAGTTATCTAATTTTCACTACCTAAGTTTCGGGACACATTGATTGACGTTTCGGGTGAAACTACGAAATAAGGGTATTGAAAGAAACACATGTCGGGACACCTATCCTCCTACTCATCGTCCCTCCTCACCCGGTCTCACCCTCTTTGTGGGTCACGAGTCTAGGGATCGGTCGGGGTCTTTTAGTGGTCGGGGCGAAGGGGTGAGGGAGAAGAAGGAGTTCCTTGGGAAGTACGGAATCGAGAGGGGAGGGAGGGGGTGTCGAGAGCACAAGGAGGTCCGACGACGAATTCTTCCAAAAACTTGTCACGGGAACTCTAGAGTCCTTTTCTCTTTGTTAGATTTAGTTTTTTCGTTTATTTGTAACTTGGTAGAAGGTCGACGAGACAAACTTGTCTCTCTTCTTGGGCTTCGTTCCGGGTCCTCACAATTCTCAAGTAAAAGTTTCGTGTCGAGTCTCTCACGAGCACGAATTATTTGGTTGCCTCACTTAGTCTTACATCTCTGACCCCTTTCCCAGTAACGAACTGTCTAGTTACGGTGTTTGTATTTGTCGGCTCAGGTGTGTGTACGTTTATGTCTGACTCCACGACGAACCCCGATCCTTCGTAGTCGACATAGAAACCTTGCACACCTAGGTTGGTGCTTCGGACCGAAAGGGTGAACGATCAGTGTCGTAGAGATGAAGAAGTGTACACTCCTTCTCTTATTAGTTTTAGGAATCTCTAGCTCAACCCTTACCGTTTCTTTTACTTTACGACCCTGGGTTCACCATAACGGAACCTTTTATTAGTGACACTCCCTTCCTTTCATAATAAGGTATCGACCACGACCCACGTCAGACTTCTCACTTTACTTAAGTAAGGTGACACCTTTATAAACTGACTTTGTTTTTCCTGACATCTATTGTACGATGTACCATAAATTACTATTCCAGACTCTCCGTTTAGAATACTTGTTTTCATGTGTCTCTTAAGGTTTGGGACTCCAATATAATAGTAGAATCATTTTGCTACTTTCTCCTAATCACTTATAAGTGTGGGGTCTTTGGAGTTTTTTGTTCCTTATTATTTATAGTAGGTCCACCCAGTTTATAGAATTTAAATTTTAAAGAATAGGGGTTATCAGGACGAATTATACAAATATATATGTGTACATATATTTATATATATGTACATATATATAAGTGTGTGTATATATCACCAAAAAAGTCTATAATTAGCTTTAGAGTTTTTGTATATAAATTGGTTGGTTCTTTTTGTTTAGAACAGAACAACAAAATCAGTGAGTCAACACAGACTGAGAAAACACTAGCGCACCTGACATCGGACGAGATGTCCGTCCGAGGAGACAGGTGCCCTAAAGGGTCTGTTCATTCGACGTCACCCACCGGGAAAGGAAGAGGTCTCCTAGAAAGATTGGGTCCCTAACTTTGACACAGGGGACATGACGTCCACCTAAGAAATGGTGACTCGTGTATATGGTATTTTTCTATAGAGTTTCTTCCAATACTAACTAAGTAACTAACTAACCGACTACCCCCTCAAATCCATGAAATAGAGGTTAGTAGTATTTTCGAGGGTTACGCGAAATGTCTTCCCTTTTGTCCGAGTTTTATAGATTTTAATAGGTTGACTATCTCTACACGAATCAAAGTTTCGAAGACAAGAGTCTGACGTCGAAGGACCGACCTTCTTCCTTCCCCTACTCGTCTCTAAGACTACCTTTTGGTCTCCGACCGGTCCCTCCTCCGGTGGTCCGTGACCTAGACCACCCTATCCAAATACACCAGTTCGCGTAGTCCTTCGTTTTCGAACCGGTGAGACACGACAATCACCCAGTCTTATACTTATTGACCGACTTATAAGGTTCACACCTGACAATAGTCATGTTACCGATCGGATGTTCTTCCACAAAGAAAATTGGTGGGGTCAAATGGGGTCAGGGGGTCACTCTTGTCTGACTTCCGAGTATAGTCCTGGATGACTTACTCTGTCTTGTAACAGACTCACTCAGAATGACTATAGTCCTTGATGATTTGTGACGGGTATCAAGGTTCACAATGTGTAAAAACGGTGATTATGAACACGTACTTAATCGAACAATTCCTTTATTCGTTTGATTACTGAAGGGTTCTGGTCTTCTTTCCTCCAAGTCTACTTATTCAAAACATTCCCTTTCCCTGACACCAACCCTTCTGTGCCTCCCGTCTTGGTTTCACCCGTCTCGGCCTCGCTCTCAACCTGCCTCCAGTCCCCCTGCCTTCCGGGACTTTATTGTTCTCCCTAAGTTCCTTCTTTCGAGTCTCCTGTGTCTGCTACTCTAGAGTCAAGAAAGGTTTGGAATGACAACAGGCACTTTAACTCGGTAGGTACCCGTCGACAGGGAAGGTGGGATTCGGTCCCGGGGGACCCTACCCAGACGTCAGTATCCGTTTATAGAGAAAACAAAAAGACAGAGTCTACTCATAACTATCGTGTCATATTACCTATCTCCTTTCCGAAGCGTGAAACCTCGACCACAACCTCTACTTACGACGGAGAAAGTGGATTACCGAATCTTTAATGAGTGGAAGGTACTCTCAGTTCAAGGAGTAGATATGTTTTCAAGTGTCGTCAAATAATTCCATTGTGGTATACGGCACGTTATGAACAATCCACTCGTCCACTGTGGATGATTCCATTGTGGAGTCGTGTGTCAGAGTACAAGGTGTCTACTCACGAAGGAAGGGAGTCGATATTGAGATCGGGACGTGAGACGGGTGGGGTTCGTTCGTCTTCAGTGACTCAAGTAGGTAAGGCGACGGACCCAGACTCGGTAGGCTCCAGTCGTGGAGAGGAAGGGGACCGATCGTGGGACTGTCAAACGAGAGAAATAAAAGGATGACGGGGACGAGACTCCTGGAGACTCCTGAACCGTCTGAGGTCTCCCCTTTGTATTTGGTAAAGAAACAATAGTTCTCCCTTCAATCCTGTGTTACTTTTTCTTCACCTAAAAGGTCTTTTGTAAACTCTCTTTAGGGTCTAACAGTAGGAAAGGGTAGTAGGTGGGGTGACAAACTTGACGACGGGACCTGTGGCCTTCTTTCGTCGACCGATAGTCCCTGACTCCAGGTGTCCCTTACGAATAGTTGCCGACCAACCCCAGTTTAAAAGTCCGTAGAGTAGAAGACTTCGGGAACCTTTCACGGAGAGGACTTACTGCCGTCGACGTCGTGGTCTCAGTAAAATAGGACTTTGTTAACGGTTCGTGGTTCGCATGGGTCGAACACCGCGACCTCTCCACACTCACTGTGCGAAGGAGCCTAATACAGGTAGGGAAACTCCTTTTCGTATATCGATCCACTATCATTGGAGACCATCGTCGGAGACAAAAATCAGAGGTTCACTCACTACTTAGTCCAAGATTAGACTGTCACACGAGTTCCTGTATAATTTCAGTTTAATTTAATGTCACGGAGTCTGTAGTGTGTGTAAAGATTTCTTGTCTCGGTCTTCCGTAATTTGGACGGGTCAAAGTTGTACGTGGGTAATATTGGATTTAATAAGAATAATGTATAGGGTAATATGTAGTCTTCCAATTTACACTGAGATTCTACTTCATTCAAAGGAGATTAAAATTAGTTCGGAGGATATAAGACCATCAAGTAAGGTTTTCGATCTCTATCTTTACTAAAGAGAACTTATAATAGTAACACGACACTCGAGTCTGTGACGACCATCTTAGTTATGAGAGTTAGTGACTCTAGTTAGACCTTGTGAACACTGTAACCGTCTGTGACGGAACCCGTGACCCCTCTGTTCCCACTTGTTCTCGTTCTTAATAAGAACGGGAACACCTCGATCAAATCCCTCTTCTCTCTGTTGTTGGTTTATTAGTTTATTCATTTACCAATCTTAACTCACGACTTTAATACAATGATCCAGAGACTAGAATAGAGGAGGTAGGTAGAGAATCGAGACGACAGAAGATAAAGTCGTGGAGAGAGATACACTGATTCTACCGGTGAACGTCGAGGACTGATGACACCACGATTACTTACTACTAGGATTTCCTTGTTAACAGGGATCTCGAGGTCGTACAGGACCTCTCCTACGACTATCCGGACCTAGTCTAGTGTACGAGGAAGAGTGTTACGGTACCTCTGGACCCTTTCCTTATAAGACTAACCGGTCGTGTCCAGTGTACACGTGAGTTCCACCACTTCCCTCCCCACCACAATCAAAGGACCATGGTGTACGCATTCGTCCTAAGGATACCGTACCCTCTGTCATCGAAGGGTTCAATTTCCTACTACCCGGTTACTTGTAAACAGGTACTTCACAGTCTTCCAACTACAAATTTCAATTCAGTTCACTTTCTTCTTTTCTTCGTTGTTACATGCAATACGAAAGAGACGTAAGGAAGGACGAGGAGATTCCCGGTCCCTGACTCCGTACGTTGGCCCATCTTTCTCTCTCCCGAAGTCCTGGTCTGTCTGTACCTCAGTTTAGGACAGTGGTAGCGAAGAATCTCCGACACACCGGAAGTCGTTTAGTAGATTGGAAGATTTTCTCGAAGAAGTGACCATCGTTCCCCTACTATCAGGGTATCCTGACTGTCCCTTTACTTTAACAGGTCACACTTGTTCCTCCATGTCGTTACCCCGGTAACCTCGATGAACTACCTACCCCCCATAGATCTTTAGAGGGACTCCGTGGTATAACGCATTGTTTGTAATATCTGTCTGTTCCAGGATTATACCTTACCTCCCTCCTTTACCACAAACCTCTGTTCTCCTTCTTTGTTTTATATTTATTTATTCGAATGTAAGTATAAAACTTTCACGGGACTACCTTTATTTGTTCCATCTTTTTTGTTCTCTTTTTGTTTATGTAATCTCATTATTCTCGCCTCCGGAGGAAATCTGCCTTAGCCGGTCCTTCCGGAGGAACTCTTCCACTATACACTTGATTCAGGACTTCCGACTCTTTCTCTAACCGTGTGTTCCTTAGGTCCGTCACCCAAGACCTGTCTCCCTTGTCGTTCACGTCTCCGAGTCTTCGTCCTTTCCCCACCCTAATAAGTTCCTTGTCTTCTTTCCTGTCTCCACCCTTACCACTTTAATTTCTCTTTGTCCTTTGTCTAGGATCTTCCGGAAAGTAAGTCAGGTATCATTCCATCAAGTTCAAGGTGTGACTTACTATATAGACCGATTTTTAAGATTATTCTATTAATCCCAACAACCCACCTTTTGTCTTGCCTTTTCCGTACGCACCCCGTTGATCGACCCTCTGCTAACGTCAGTAGATCCATTATTCTGGTCTCTTCCGTTACCGTGGGATGAGGTCACAAGAACGGACCTTTCAGGGTCCGTTCTTACCTGCCTCCTCGGACCATCCAACGTCAGGCACCCCAGCGATTCTCAGCCTGTGCTGACTCGCTGAAGTGAAAGTGAAAAGTGAAAGTACGTAACCTCTTCCTTTGCCGTTGGGTGAGGTCACAAGAACGGACCTCTTAGGGTCCCTGCCCCGTCGGACCACCCGCCGGTAGATGTCCCCACGTCTCTCAGGCTGTGTTGACTTCACTGAATCGTCGTCGTCGTCGTCCATTATTCTGTCACCCCTGGATCGGATGGGACTACTGTCACCTCTACCCCTATTTACCGACCTAATTTCTATATAAAACCAACATCTTGGTCCTTCTACGTCTCTACCTAAACATACACCCTCCACTTCCTTTACTTTCTTAATTTCTATTTAGAACGGAGATCCCTAACTCGTTGATGAACCCGTTTATACCCGGTAAATCACTTGACCCCTGTGAAACCCTTCTCTGTCTAAATCCTATGACTCTAACTTCAGGGATATCTCTGAGTCCCCCACTGTTTTACCTAATCTGACAAACTACTGTTTAGACTCAGAATCCCCTCTCCGGTCCCGATCCCATGTTTGGACTTTGGTATCTTGACCTCCTCTAGTAGGTCCTTTCTCCCCTCTATTCTTCTCTTCCCTCTTCCAGGAACGTACTCGGAACTCTGAGTGTCTCCTTCTCGGTCACTCTTTCTCCCCGGTACTAGGTCCTCCCTTTGGTCTCTCAGTCTCGTTGTCTCCAGTCCTCTCCTTTAATAAAGTACTCCTTCCTTCGTCAGTTAAGACCACTTTTGACAACTCTCTAATCATTTTACTCCTGTTCCTTTACTTGAAATTTAAATCTTTGTTCATTTTACTTCGTCCTATTTCCGATTGTCTCAAAACAGTTCTCTTGTGTAACCAGTATCGTTTGTGGGAGAAGGTTGTTGTGTTCTCTGCTGAGACGTGTACCTGTAGTGGTCTACCAGTTATGACTTTAATCTGACTAATATAAGAAACGTCGGTTTCTACCTCTTCGAGATATGTCAGTCGTTTTTGTTATGGGCCTCGACTGACGCCGAGTCTAGTACTTTAAGAGTAACGTTTTAAGTCTGAATTTAACTTCTTACATCCCTTTTAGTGATCCGGTAAGTCCATACTGGATTTAGTTTAGGGAATGTCAATATGTCACCTTCACTCTTTATCTAAGTTCTCTGATCTAGACTATCTCAAAGACTCTTGATACCTACCCCCAAACATTGTAACATATCCTCCGTCACTAGTTTTGGTAGGGGTTCTTTTTCTTTACGTCCTTCCGTCTTACCAAGACTCCTCCGGAATGTTTATCGACTCTTTTCTTCTCTTCATTTTCCGTTTCCTCTCTTCCTTTCTATATGGGTAATCTTACGTCTCAAGGTCTCTTATCATGCCTCTCTATTTCACTTGTTACGTTTCTTTATCTCCTTTTTTCATCTTAGTCTTTGTGATTTCTAGAGAAGTTCTTTTAATCTCTACGGTTCCCTTGTAAAGTACGTTTCTACCCGTGCTATCTCCTGTCTTTACCATACCTGGATTGTCTTCGTCTTCTCTAATTCTTCTCTACCGTTCTTATGTGTCTTCTCGATATGTTTTTTCTAGAATTATTGGGTATATTGGTACTACCACACTAGTGAGTGAATCTCGGTCTGTAGGACCTTACTCTTCAACTCACCCGGAATCCTTCGTAGTGATTCTTGTTCGATCACTTCCACTATCTTAAGGTCGACTCGACAAAGTTTAGGATTTTCTACTACGACATTTTCACGACGTGAGTTACACGGTCTTTTAAACCTTTTGAGTCGTCACCGGTGTCCTGACCTTTTCCAATCAAAAGTAAGGTTAGGGTTTCTTCCCGTTACGGTTTCTTACAAGTCTAATGGTGTACTAACGTGAGTAAAGTGTACGATCGTTTCATTACGAGTTTTAGGAAGTTCGATCTAAAGTTGTTATACACTTGGCTCTTCAAGGTCTACATATCCGACCTAAATCCTTTTCCCCTCCTTATCTCTAGTATGACAGTTGTAGACAACCTAGTATCTTTTTCGATCTCTTAAGGTCTTTTTGTAGATGAAGACAAAGTGACTGATGTAATTTCGGAAACTGACACATCTAGTGTTGTTTGAAACCTTTTAAAAATTTCTCTACCCTTATGGTCTGGTGGAATAGACGGAGGACTCTTTGGACATACGTCCAGTTCTCCGTTGTCAATCTTGTCCTGTACCTTGTTGTCTGACCAAGGTTTAACCCTTTCCTCATGCAGTTCCGACATATAACAGTGGGACGAATAAATTGAAAATCCGTCTCATGTAGTACGATTTACGAACTGACCTACTTCGTGTTCGACCTTAGTTCTAAAGCCCCTTCATGTATAGTCGAAGTCTATACATCTACTGTGGTGGGATTACCGTCTCTCACTTCTTCTTAATTTCTCGGAGAACAACCTCCACTTTCTTCTCTCACTTTTTCGATCGAATGTTGAGTTGCAAGTTTTTGGTTTTAGTACCGTAGACCAAGGTAGTGAAGTACCGTTTATCTACACCTTTGTTACCTTTCTCTGTCTGAAATAAAAGAACCCGAGGTTTTAGTGACGTCTACCACTGACGTCGGTACTTTAATTTTCCACGAACGAGGAACCTTCTTTTCGATACTGTTTGGATCTCTCGTGTAATTTTTCGTCTCTATAATGAAACGGCTGTTTCCAGACAGACCAGTTTCGAGACCAAAAAGGTTACCAGTACATACCTACACTCTCGACCTGTTATTTTTTCTGACTCATGGCTTTTTGACTACGAAAACTTGACACCACAACCTCTTCTAAGAACTCTCAGGAAACCTGACGTTCCTCTAGGTTGGTCAGTCAGGATTTCCTTTAGTTGTCACTTATAAATAACCTTCTTGACTACGACTTCGACTTCGAGGTTAGGAAACCGGTGGACTACTCTTCTCAGTTGAGTGACCTTTTCTGGGACTACGACCCTTTCTAACTCACGTCCTCCTCTTCCTCTACTATCTCCTACTCTACCAACCTACCGTAGTGGCTGAGCTACCTGTACTCAAACTCATTCGAGACCCTCTACCACTTCCTGTCCCTTCGGATCGCACGACGTCAGGTACCCCAGTCTTTCTCAGCCTGTACTGACTCCTTGACTTGCACTGTTTATTTGTCTTCAGGTGGGAACTGTCACCACGAGAGTTTGAGTAGAAAGATTTTGTGTAGACTATTACAATGAGGAGTCTAACGTTTTGAGTCATCGAGTAGTGGTTTCGGAATCGTCCCGTGTACCCGGGTCAGGAAGGGTCGTTCCGGAGGTAGACGACAGTAGGTGAGGGATGAAGAGACGGACACGAAGGACACTCGTCGCTGGTGTCTATCAGGACGGAGAGACCCTTCGGGGACGAGAAACCCAGACACCTGTGTCGAAGAGTCTAGACGGGACGGACGTGACGGAAAGGGAACGAGGGCCGCCTACGGTATGGGACTAAGGTAGAGTCACAACGACCTCGGTGTTTAGGGGAGGAATCGATTATGTCGTGAAGAGTCCAACACAATCTTAACAAAGGGATAAGTACCGTGGGTGATCTGATACTCACTCTAGGAAATGTCGACCCTTGAACGAAACAAGTAGAGACGTGAGTCGTGTTATGGATTACGTATCATCGACGGACGATCCATAAACAACTGATTCAAAGGATTTCTGTTTATCTTCAAAATTGATGAGAAATTTTTCGTTACAATTTTATTTGGGGAACTTGGACTTACGTATATGTTCAAGGGGAGTGAGTTTTTTAGTAGAATGTCCCATGTCTTTACACTGGTGAGGATAATAGTGAATTTGACACAAGAGGTGGGGAATGACTTCAGAATTGAGAGTCATGGAGTTTTGCTCTGGACTCAACCTTTATCCCAGAAATGTCTCCATTAGTCCACCGTCACCCCACCCCGATCAGGTTATATGGATCATAGGAGTGTTTTTTCCTTTTAACCCTGTACCTCCGTCTGTGTGGGTCCCCCTTCTGGTACCCTTCTCTCCCTCTTACGGTGCACTTCTGTCCTAATCTCGTTACGTAAATGTTCGGTTCCTTACGGACGCCGACGGTCTTCGATCCTTCCTCCAGACCTTCCCAAGGAAGGAGTCGTGGAAGTCTCCCTCACACTCGGACGACTGTGTGACTAAAAGTTGAAGACCGGAGACCTTGACTCTTTCATTTAAAGACAGTAAAATTCGGTACATCAAAAACGACGCAACGAAACCGTTGAGATCCTTCAATAGTTGTCATGTAGGGGACTGTACGTCCTTCGGGGTTTACATAAAAGAAAGAGGACAGGGAAACCGTGAGGTATTCAACTTGTGTTGGGTAATACGACTTTTACAAATTTTATGTCTTTTTTCTTTTTAGTGAAAGGAGTTAAAACGGATTGTCTCTTACTTCTTAGGGGTTTCTACACTCAAATTAGTATAAATTTAATTAGATGTAAAACATAAACATCATTATAATTTAATTGGTTTACGTAAAAATATTATTATTACATCAGACTTCTACCTTTAACCTAATATAATTAAACTCGTGAGATAAAAATAAATCATTTTCTTTCAATACGTAAAAGAAGACGAGTAAAATATTGGGACTCACTCGAAGGAATATTTTATTATATCAGATAGTTAAGTTTTTATGAGATACTTTTGGTATTTCAAGACCTCACTTTGTCACTCTCTCCACCAAAGTGACTTTTAATTGATACAGTTGAACTGACCTTATTCTTTACAGGTTTATCGACCATTTTGTAATAAAGACCTATACAGAACACTCACGAAGGTCTTCCCTAATCGTAAACTTTACCTTCTCACTCATTTCTTCTGGTAGGAGTGGTCTCGTGCACCCGTAGTGAGTTAGGTGACTCTCGTACTTATCTTGTCTTTCCTTTTCCTTCCCGTTTAAACAAGAAACGAACTTGACCCCACTGGTAGAGGAGGACGGGAGTCTGTTACTATGAATAACCAAGGACCCTGAACTTCAGTCGGAGGGAATATGGTGACCGAAAGAACCTAGAGGTCGGACGTCTGTTATCAAGTCCCCTGAAAATATATATAGATAGAGAGTGGATAGCCAAGACAAGGAGACTTCTTGAGACTGATTATGTCTACCCCTCCACCGTCTCTTTCATAGTAACTAAATCAACTCATCTCTTCTTTTTTCATTTCTTCGACTCGACTTTGAAACCCTTCCGTAATCAGTTAAATTGGTTTTTTTGTCTTCGGTGAAATTCACAAATTTGTCTTCCTTAAATTGTATCCCCTAACCACTGTGTACTGTCTTCTCTACCCGAAGGGGTTTCCGAATCCACCAGTTCTTAGACGGACGTCACGTCCTCTGGGTCCAAGCTAGGGACCCAGTCCTTCTACGGAACTTCTTACTTTACCGTTGGGTGAGGTCACAAGAACGGACCTTTTAGGGTACCTGTCTCCTCGGACCACCCGATGTCAGGTACCCCCAGTGTTTCTCAGACTGTGTTGACTCGTTGATTGTGATGATGGTGATGATTACCCTTTCGATTCGTGGTTTGTCTTGTTACTCCGCTTGGGCTCTACTTGTTACCTTCCTCGGTGATAACGGAAATCCGACCTCGTCCGAAGAGTTAGCCCCTGACGACCACAAAACCCGGTCTACTGGGAAACAATAGTCCCCGATACGGGACACATATATCCTACAAATCAGGAATAGAGACCGCAAGTCGGTGGTCTGCGGTCATCATGGTGGGAGGGTTCGACATTGTTGGTTTTACAAATGTCTGTAACGATTTACAGGGAACTTATGTCCCTCACCCCTAATCCTTCTTTACAGGGACCCCACTCTTGGTGACTTGACCTCTCTTTTTCCTCCTTCACCATAATGACTTTGAATCCATGTCCCAGTGGATCCTTTGCGACCTAGGTGTTTCATTCTCCAAACAGGTCACTCTTAATCTCTGTACCTCTTCTCCGAAATCCGTCTCTCCCTCTCCCTCTTTATGGGACCGAAAAGGGGACGGGGGAGTTAAAGGACGTCCAACCATAACCAAAGGTCTCTATACGTACGTTCGTACGTACGGTTCAACGAAGTCAACATAGACTGAGAAACGATATCCGGGGTACCTGACATCGGGTGGTCCGAGGAGACAGGTACCCTAAGAGGTCCGATCTTATGACGTCACCCAACGGTACGGGAGAAGGTCTCCTAGAAGGGTTGGGTACAGAGAATACAGAGGACGTAACCGTCCACCCAAGAAATGGTAATCGTGATGGACCCTTCGGGGCTCTATGTCTCTTCTGGTTCCGTTTCCGTTCCTTACCGGACTCCCCCGTCTTAGCCACGTCTCTAAGGGAATTTTGAGACCAAGACTTATCTTGTTCATAAATTTAGACTCCAGGTGGAAACTCCACAAGGTCTAGTGGTCTACTGGTGGTGTGCAGTATGTCTCCATTGAATGACACTTTGGTTTCTTTAGGGAACAAACGTACCCGGGGAGGTTCCATGGTCCTCCTGAGATCATTACACAGGTTGTACCAGAGTGTAAAATCATTTTACGTATAGTGCGAGGGGGAGTACAACCCACCTGGACTTCACCCACACCCGTGAAGTCTCTCGACCGGGTACCTGGACTCGTTCTCCCCGAGGACGGGATCCCGGGTGTGTAGTCGCTCGGCGTACCGCGGAGGAGGACGACGTGGGAGGGGAGATCTACTCTTCAGACGTCCTAGACCCCGATACGGGTGCCTCTTAAATATGGGAGGAGAAAACGGGTATGAAACTCAAGTCAAGTCAGCGAGTCAGCGCATGCTGAGTAACGCTGAGGTACTTAGTGTCGTGCGGTCCGGAGGGACAGGTAGTGGTTGAGGGCGTTAAGTGAGTCTGAGTCCAAGTAACTCAGTCACTACGGTAGGTCGGTAGAGTAGGAGACAGCAGGGGAAGAGAAGGACGGGAGTTACGGAGCGTCGTAGTCTCAGAAAAGGTTACTCAGTTGAGAAACGTACTCCACCGGTTTCCTGACCTCAAAGTCGAAATCGTAGTAAGGAAGGTTTCTTTAGGGTCCCGACTAGAGGAAGTCTTACCTGACCAACCTAGAGGAACGTCAGGTTCCCTGAGAGTTCTCAGAAGAGGTTGTGGTGTCAAGTTTTCGTAGTTAAGAAGCCGCGAGTCGGAAGAAGTGTCAGGTTGAGAGTGTAGGTATGTACTGGTGACCTTTTTGGTACCGGAACTGATCTGCCTGGAAACAACCGTTTCATTACAGAGACGAAAAGTTGTACGATAGGTCCCGATATTTTAACGGACAGGTATACCAGGACTCGGTCGACGGTCCCAGATGTACCCGGAGAGGAGACTCAGGTCTGAAGGTTCTGACCTTACGTGTGGGAATCCTTATCCTTACGTGTGAGGATCCGGGTTCTCCCTCGGTTCCGTACCGTCAAACGACCTCCAATATCTATTTCGAACCAACCTACCTGACGTCACAAACGTGTACACTACTCCGGGACGTCCCACGCCTTCCCTCGAGCTATCCTTATCCGTCTCTTCCCCTCAGGATTTATTCGTTATTCTAGTCATATTTAATAAGGTTGTAATTCTCCGTTTAACATTCAGGAGGCAAAAATAAGTTTAATATAGGTTTCTTTATTAAGTGTTTCTTCTCTCTTCAAAACTTATCTTCTCAGTCGAAAATATAACAAACTATAGACAAAGAAGAACTAGATCGTACTGTATGACTATAGTATTAGATGGGTTTGTTACTGTTTGACCAATTACTCCCAGGAGTCAAGTTTTTCATAACTTGTAATCAGGGACACGTTCTCTTAAACTCTATACACACTTAAGAATGTCGAATATACATTTTCTTTCAACTACATCCTAGAGGGTTTAAACTGTTAAACTTTTTTAATGTACTGAATAGTTATTGGTCAATACTCCGACTTTTTGAAAAAGATAGTATAGTTATTTTTATAAATAAGTTGGTCCGATCTTCTTTCTGACTTATTAGAACGATATTCCACATGCCCCTGAAGGGACCACCAGGTCACCGAGTCTACGGTGTGAGGGTTACGTTCCCCGGACTTAAGTTAGGGACCAGTCCTTTAATCTAGGGTTTACGGTGTTGATTCTTAGGTGTACGACTTTGTTTGTTTGTTTTTTATAGGGTATACGGGTGTGGTTTCTATAGGACGTACGGTGTCGCTTCTAGCTTCTAAGGTACACGACGTTGGTTCCGGATCGAGTCGGTTTATTTATTTACCTATAATTTATTTGATTTATAAAGAAATTATAATTTTAAATTTTTCTTCAAATGTCTCCATACAGTGGTTAGTGATATCTCTCTTCCTATAATTTCTCTACACAGTTCGGTAGTTTATTACTTCTATTATAATAAAAAGATCTAAAAACTTCATAAACAGTCAAAAATTTTAAAACACTGAACGACATCAAGGAAAAGGGTAGAGTACATTTATAAGTTGAAGTACAATAAACAAGTGTTAAAAAGTAAGAGAAGAGATTTCTTTCTCGGGCGGAGGGAGATTTAACGTTTCGAAACCAAAGGTGGTTTAGATCGAGAAGGGGACCGTAGTATTAAATAAGATACTCAACAAACGCACGCCTCTTCACTTCATTCTCCCCGAACTCCCGATACGGACCTCTATAAATATCTTTTAATAGACTTACCCGTCGAGTAGGACTGAGGGTTTTACAGTTCTGCAAAATAAAGGTCCATTCACTCAGTCATTCACCGCGAAGAGCTTATGGCAAAAGTCTACCGACTTAATGCAGGGGAAACGAGGCACGAAAACAAGACATCAGCACCACCGGCGACTACCGTCCTCTGACTTCACCCACTCCCCGTCCACAAATCGATACTGAGGAGGCAGAGAGTGTACCATCTCTCGTTTTTGTCTGCTGGCTTTTTCTTTTCTTTTTTTTTTCTCCGGTGGTCTTGTGCGGAGGTTGGGACCGCTTCTCGACCATAGGTAGACCCTCGGGGTTCCAGTTGGGTTTCACCTGTTTCGGCCTCGCACCCACATTCCAGCACCCTCGGTTTCAAGTCCCCGAAGTAAACACTCGGAGATCCGACGTCTCGGTCCTGATAAGTAGGGTGACTTGCTTCGTGTCCCTAATTAAGAATCACACAGTAAATAATAAAGAAAATTTTTCTTCGATAAAATAGAACTACAATAATCCCAAGGATTCACAAGTGTAAAAGAGGCTCTGTCAATAACCCTAAACGACTACATTAAGGATGTGTTAAGGAACCACATCAATACATCAAGGAACGTTGTCTTCTCGACGGGACTCGTCCCGACGGTCAGGTAAAAGGTCGTTTCCACAAAATTAAGGAGTATTTGAAAGAGCAATTTCACCCAGCTTGTGGTCGAGAAATAGAGACGAGGGAAGGTACTAGGGTTATTGTGCTGACTTTTTCTCACTTTGTCCTTTTGAAGTGTTCCGGTTCTTCTTACTCTCTGGCACTGTCGCCTTGACTTCTAAGTGGTTAGGACCTCTGACGTCAGGACCTTTCGCCCCGAGTCGTCCTCTCGCCTAGTCTTCACGAGCGGGAGGGGATGGTGAAGATCCGGTCCTGTCTCCTTGAAAGTGTTTCGTTAAAGTTTGAATATATAAGACCCCAATAAAAGAAAATATTTTACCTAGTGAAGTTGAATATTTTATCTTCGAAAGTAACTGAATTGTCCCTCTCAATTAACCCTCGTTCAGTTAATAATGGGGGTCTAGGTAGGAGGTAGGGACCAGTCCTTCAAGAGAAAGACCTCTCTACCCTGGTCGGTTAGAACCTAAGTCTCTCCCGAATCTACTCTACAATCTAATCAGTTCCACCTCAGTCGACAGAGACTTTGTGTCTATGACCTCCCTTCCTCCTTGTTAAAGGGGTTTACTTCGACCCATTATCACCGTTGTCGACTACGTATGTGAGACACACTCCGTCAAAGACTTTGTGAAATACGTATAATTGAGTTAAGAGTGTTGTTGGCATACGATCCCCAGGTTAATAGTGAAATAAAATACATGTCCCTTGAGTTCCGTGTCTCTCAGAGTCATGTAAGGGCTTCCGGTGTAGTCGGTTAATCCCCGCCTTGTCCTCTACTTGGGTCTGTCAGACCGATATGACTCTCCCCCTGGACTTTGGGTCCCCCGTTTTGGGTGCTTCCAAATGGAGTCCCTCTTGACACCGAATACAAGGTTTTAAAAGTACCTAACACATCCAATATACGTCAATTAAAGACCATCGATGTTACACTCTGTTCGTTTGTTGTTACGGTTCGAGTAAGTAAAACTCGTCTAAGAAAAGACGTCGTCGTCCAGGGGGATTACTGGTGGGGGTGGAGGGGTTTTCTGCCGTACAGAGTCAGGGACCGTGGACAATGTAATGTGCCATTTGCCCCGAGACACCCACACCTAGAACTCTAGATTTACGTCCTAGAACTCTACAGCCAAGAGGTCGGGAGTGTCCTCCGAAGTCCGGAAAACATGAATGGGTCGAGTCTCATGATCCACTCTTCGAGTGTCTGATGTGTGGGGAGACGATTATGGTGTACGTCGGGTGTAGTGTTAAGGTTAGTGGTCATTCTTGGACGACTGTTTCCACTCACCCTCACCTGAAGTCTATCTAGACAGAGAATTGACCCTATGATTGACTTTTAGTCATGACTAATGTGTGGTGTATGACTCGTGTATGGTGTATCCTATGGGTACATTCTTTACCAAAGATTAGTGTCTTATCTTTTGAGAAAGTAATTTTTGTCCTATTTATATGATACTGTTTTTTTTTTTCATGATACTGTAAACGTCTCGAGCTTATCGTCGTGTTTACCTAAAACACGTCCTTAATCTTAAAGATCTCACGGTTTCTACAACGACACTAAAGTTCCTTTCTTGACTTATTTCGAACCGAGTCGGTACAGACATCTTTCCTACTTTGAAATAATCAGTACCTTCCTCTGACCACACCCTAGTTGTCGAGTGGACAAGAGAACCATCTTTAGTAGAGATAAGGACAAATCTGTCAAAACTATAACACTTAACCATTAGGATTTTACTAGAAACTTCGAATCCTACCTCCTCCCTCCTCCCCGAATCCTTCCTCTCTCCTTGTGGTACCCCCGTGGACTTGCTCGGTGGTCTTTGAACTCGTCTACCTTCGTTGGTTGTTATATTCTGTCCCTCCCCGGGTTCGTTCAGTAAAAAGGTCCCCACACAGTTAGTACAGCCCAGACGTTCTCTTGATACTTGGACTACACTAGGAATCTGTTCTTCATCTTCCAATAACCCACATATTCAGGATTTGGTCCTTTTCTGTGTAACTCGGCCCTCGACGTCTCTCTGTAGACTTTCCGATACAGTGACAATCTCCTCCGATCCGAGTCTGGAACTGAATCTTGTCACTATCGTTTTCGTGTCAATGAGAGATGGGGTACGGGTACCGTCTGTAGTGAATGTGAAAGAACGAATTCAGTCACCGTCGGAGTCTTAGAAAGAATCGAACCTAGAGTCAGGATTATGAATGACTAGTCTCAACTGTCTGCTCTACTTTAGATAAACGACAGGGACCAAATCTTGTCCCTATGTTCTTGTTCTCCATTTTCTTGGTTCACAACCAATCTTTCCGTATGTGTAATCACAGAACTTTTGTGTGGTTCCCGTTCGACTCACTTTATCTTTCTAAACCCGTTCTTTCTTTCCTTCCTGAGGTCCCAGACTCCGGTTCCCCCGTAGGTCCTTCGACGTCCTCTACTGTGATCGGTCCGACTCCAGATCTCCCTCTTGAATCGTTTACAAAGGAGTACAGAGATACCGGAATTACCCTAATACCCGGGTAGGACGTGACTAGTGACAGTAGTGTGCACCGAGACGACTAACCAAATTCAATTATTTCGGGTGGACATCTCGTTTCCCGTAAGGGTAGATTTGGAGTACTGATTGTCAGTCGTTCTCCACCGAGGGGCTTTCTTGGTCCCATGGGGAGGGTACTTCCTTCTCTGAATTACGACCCCTTATTTGTTGTCCGACATGGATGTGACCCATCCTAAATGTTCCTGGTCTAAACCTCTCGAGAATATCTTCCCGTCACCCTATAGGTAGTTCATCCACGTCCCACCGAGTTTCGGGTGTCTTTATTAAAGACCCCTGGTACATCCTTAAAGAAAGGAGGAGATTCCTCTGGTTTCTTAAGTATGGACGGTGTCTTTACTCCTTCGTTCAAATCCAACGTTGAGTCTTACAGGGGTCTGGATCATCTCTGTGGTCGAACTTAAAGGAACCGATTCGTAAAGTCCGGTCGAAAAGTTACAGTATATTCCCACTGTGGAACCTTGGTCGGTCCTTGATCTAGGATGTCGAGTTTCTGTTGTTATCGTTCACGAAAGACGTTGGGACTTTCGTAGGACACAATCATTAAAACGAAGGTACTTACAAAGGAGGTCCAGCACTGTCGGTTAAGGACTCCAGACTTTCAGGGCTCACTAACGGAAGATCTTTTCTTTTCTTCTTCCTTTACTTCCCTAACACAGGATATAGAAACAGTGAGGACCTTTGTCTTTTAAGGGGTCCCGACCTCTCCCCTACCGTCGAAACTTTTCTTTTCCTCAAACCTACAAACCCTATGTATCTTTTCTTCTTTCCACGTCTTTCCGTCACTACTCTTCGTCCACACCCAAGTTTCCCGTCTTTTTGGGTACCCAATATCTCCTCTTTCTTAAACATTTATTCTTCTTTCGGTAGTCACCTTTCTTTCCACAAGCAAACGACGTCAAACAAGTGTTTACCATAGTTGACACAATCCATAGACGGTCCACATTCGTAATCCTTTAGCAAGGGTTTAACCGAAATCTTTATTTTTCTTAAATAATCGAGTACATAAACTTTCCCTCCCGAAAGGACCACCGAGTCACCATTTCTTGGGGGGATGGTTGCGCCCTCTGCACCCTAGGTAGGGACCTAGCCCTTCTTGGGGACCTCTTCCTTTACCGTTGGGTCACGTCATAAGAACGGACCCTTTAGGGTACCTGTCTCCTCGGACCCTAGTGTTTCTCAGTCTGTGTTGAATGTCTAGTTTGTTGTTATTGTTTTAAACTTTCTCTGTTTACATCTTACCTGAAACCCGTTTGAGACTAGGTCATCCCTGAAGGGGTCACCGGGTCACCGATTCTGAGACGTGAGGGTTACGTCCCCGTGACCCAAGTTAGGGACCAGTCCCTTGAACTAGGGTGGACGGTGTCGATTCTCAAGAATACGACGTTGACTTTCTAGCACGGACAACGTTGTTTCTACCTTCTAGGGCACCCGTCGTTGATTCTGGACCGTGTCGGTTCATTCATTTGTTTATAATTTTTTGTCTAGACTACGTCGTTGAGTTTCCTAAGGTGAAGAAGGGTGGAGATGAGAGAAGTAGGATTCCGACCGAGCAGAGTAACGACGTTCTACGGATGGTCGTCGAGGACCCTTTTTCCTTGTACGAAGGAGTAATTGTAGTTGTCTTCTCTTTCCTGAGACATAGGGTCTTAGGGATAGTTTCCTGGAGACTAACCTGAATGAATTCAGGACACTGATGGAAACTTGGTTAATGACACAAATCCCCTTCCCTTTAGTCCAAGATTAGTATCCATCGATGTCTCGGGGAGTGTAGTATAGACGTACCGACTCTTACCAGGTTCACCACCAAAAGAATTTGTCCTATTACAATAGTTCTTCCCTCTCTTGATCTCCGACCTCTCGGTCATCGTCTAGAGGAACATAGTCTGCACACCTCTTTCCTCCTTACCTGAATTATGTATAAAGATTTAATTTCTATTTCCGTTTATCGTTTTCAGAGAGAGGATCTTCGCTGAACCTGAAATTTCTTATTTGGCTACTGGTCTTCGCTTTCCGAGGGTGCCAAACTGACGTCGGTGCGAGCCGACCGACCGTCGACGAGGTGGTTTACTTTACTCCGAGTGCCAGTGTTGAGTGTACCCAGTGGAGATTTCTCCCTAGAACTATATGTATGAATTGGGGTGTAAGAATCTCCCTGAGTGCCCCGTGTAGCGTTTCTCCCTCAATTACAAGACAATTCAAGAACGACATAAATAAGCGTTTCCACCAAAGAAGGACTTTGGGTCGTGACATAATTGTAGGACCTTCAGGGAGACCAAGTTCATTCGGTATCCTTCTACCTACTGACAAGTAAGTGACTTCTTAAAGGGTTCAATTCTTCTGTATGTTAATTATTACCATCTTGTTGGGTCGATCTTTGAGAGTTATTCGGTATACGGTACCTTCTGTCTCTTATTACTCTTGTAAGATGACACGGGTCTTCTCTTATCACTTTATCTCAGTCATCGTACTATTGACAAGTCATCTAGAGAAAGAGAAGGACCCGATCGACAGGAACCAAGCACGGTAACCGGGTACCCCGACTCTCTCGGTTTTGTGAGTAGACTTTGTCTTAAGAGGTCGGAGATACAGTCTGACATCGTCGTCTAAAGTTTCAGAACTGACCATTACTCTACTAAGAAATGTGTATAATACAATATAGGGATGTTACCTTAAGATAAGAAAGTGAATTTTACTACGACATCTACTTTTACATAATTGAAACGAAAAATTTATAAATAAATAGACCGACACGACCCAGAATTAACCCCATGTACCCTAGATCAAGAGTCTGGTCCCGAGTTTGGGTCCGGGGGACGTAACCCTCGTACCTCAGAATCGGTCACCTGGTGTGCCACCTCTTCCTTAAGTATCCCGGACCTGAGGTAGAATCCGGACAAGTACGACTAGTCCGAGCCGGTTGAAAGGTCACCCGAGAGACACAAATCACGGATACTTTTGTTGTTGTCTTCCTATTCTGGGGGAGGTCTGTCCCCTTGGAACTTCTAGCATAGATCCAATGAGTAGCGGATTCTCTTTTGTATGGGATTAGTGGGGAAGGAGATCTGGTATTTAAAAAGACATAGATATCCTCACAAGTCAAGTCAAGTCAAGTCAACGAGTCAACACAGGCTGAGAAACGCTGGGGCACTTAGCGTCGTGCGGTCCGGAGGGACAGGTAGTGGTTGAGGGCCTTAAGTGAGTCTCAGCGCAGGTAGCTCAGTCACTACAGTAGCTCGGTAGAGTAGGAGCCAGCAGGGGAAGAGGAGGACGGGGGTTAGGGAGGGTCGTAGTTTCAGAAGAGGTTACTCAGTTGAGAAGAGTACTCCACCGGTTTCATGACCTCAAAGTCGAAATCGTAGTAAGGAAGGTTTCTTTAGGGGCCCAACTAGAGGAAATCTTACCTGACCAACCTAGAGGAACCCAAATAACTGATGACCGATTAACAAACTGACAAACTCGTGTATCGTGTATCGTGCACTTACTACCCCAATAACCCTAACATAAAAGGAACCAAATACATTCAGAGTTTCTTAAAGCTCACCACCCAAGTCTGTGCATGTGTACCCCATATTTTCTAAAAGTGTTTACGACCACCCCCAGGAACCGACTCTCCTCTGAGACGGGACCCGGGCGACCACATTATTGGACGTGCGGCGATAGACGTAGCAGGAAGACTCACTCAAGCAAAGGGCCTTGCGTACCGATGTTGTGTCCCTTCGGGTTTTCACATAATTGAACTTTACTACAAGTTTTATATAACAACCCATTTTTTCGTTTAATTTTTGGTGTACCTCCAATGTTGGCATGAAAAGTTTTTATACTTTTATAAAGTCGTGTCTTTGTCACTCTTCTATATAAAATTTCACAAAGATCAATCAAAGGAGACGTACTACCTTAGTACTTATAAGAAAAAAAAAAAAATTTGACCTCCTATTGATGAAATGTGATAACACAACCAAAAACGGTACGTAGTCGTACTTAGTCGGGTCCATCTGCATACAGGGAAGGGAGGACTTGGACGGGGGGGTCGAGGGAGCGGTAGGGTGAGGAGATCCATCAGGCTCATGTCCTAACTCGAGGACTAGTGTGTCATACAAGGACGCCCGATAGACAAAATGTATACCATTGTCTAAACAGAGGTAGATGCGAGAGTTAAGTAGGACGGGAGAGGAAGGCACGACACAGGTGTGCACGCGAGACACAGACGCACAGGTAACAGTGGGGCGTTTATCCAAGTAGTCATGGTAGAAAGATCCCTTAGTACTTATAAGAAACACCTAGAAAAAAGAAAAAATATAAGAGATTTAAAAGATATTACAAATAGATACCGAAAACAATATTTTTATGTCGTCTCTATAAAACTTGATTTTTTGATATGGACAATGTGGACATTGAGAAATTAACATGAAGGTAGAATAAGAAAATTCTCACACCATAAGAACATTCGTCGGTGTCCAGGAGACACCGTACTCCGTCCCCTTCTTTACGTACGCACGTATATATTTGCTCACTTACTTATTTGTGCCGGGGTTAATGTCGTCCTTTCCTTTGAGACCCCTTAGGATTCGGACTGGGAGACAAGGGAGTAAAACTAAATCAATTGTAACTTTACTCTAGGTTAAGGTCCTCTTATCAGGGTCGGGACCGGTGCACTCTGGAAAATCACGAAGACCCAGACGACTACCTCAAAAGAACGAGGGTCCTCTCCGTAGAGTTCTTGTATCTAAGAGTTTGACCTCAGTCCCCAGGTAGTGCGGGGAGACCCGGGGTTCTCCGGAAAGAGTAGGGCATTAGAGATCTAGGGTGAGAGGAGGGGTCCTTCCCGGTGTAAACCGGAACCTCCCTTACGGTGGTGACCCTTGGTCTTCATAAGGAACTGGAAGTGTGAGTGTAGTTCCAAAGACCACGACAGGGGACGAAGTCCGTGGAGATCAGGACGGGGGGAGACGTCGGTCGTAGTGCCGTCGTTCGGACGAGTGTTATACAATCCTTAGGGAGGGGAGACGAAATCAGGGCTTGTTTCGACGTTTGAGGGGGAGTTGTCGACGGTCGGAGATCTTTGTGTTTCCGGAGAAGTGTCTCGACAAGAGTCCATCCTTCTTCCACCTGTGTAGTTCCAAGTTTAGTCAGGGTGTCATGGGGGTCAAAGACGAGTCATCCGACGATGTGAACCCCTGTGCTTCACTGTCTTCACCTCCACTCTCTTTGAGTTTTCGGACGTTCATTGGGCCATAGATGTTCGACGACTCGACGGTATTAACAACGGTTCCCATTATGTCGGGACCATAACTATCCAAACAAAAAAATTCTCTTTCATCTTTAAATCCAATATAATAGACATTAGAGGGTCGAAAATTTATGACCGGTACACGACGTGAATTAGAAACAAATATAAACAAATATATAAATAAACGTGGTCCAAATCAACGTCACACCCTAGATCAAGGAACTGGTCCTAAACTTGGGTCCAGCGGACACGACCCTCACGTCTTAGAATCGGTGGCCTGGTGGTCTCTTCAGGGTACACAAGATATAAAAATTAGGGTTTTATTTAGACAGGACCAATCCTTAAGACAGGTCAACGTTACTGTCTCTACTCTTGATTATGCCGACTACCATCTCCGAACCAAGAGAGAGTGGACTTTCTTTAGGTCCCGTCCCGTCCCGACACCCGTCGAGGTACTCATAGTGCAAACTCAGTGGACCGAACCGAAAGACGGATCACCGACGATCTCGTGACCCTGAACTTAAGCTCTAATTGATCGACTTTCAGGGACCCGTGTCGGTAAATAGAAAGATACGACCAAAGGAGAAAACATGCCACCTGATCTTGTCATGGACGGAGTGTCCTACCTACACTCTCAGTTTACTGTATTATGTACTTTTCTCGGGCCTCGTGTCACTCGGGGCATTCACAACATATTCTGTGTCATGTGGGGTAGGATCTGGGAAGATGTGCCGTTACTGTTTCATCGGGAATCTCTCGACCCGTGTCCTATCTATTCTTGACTTAACAAGACATGCAATTTTACTCTTCTCAAGTTAAAGGATAGAAAAAGGAGGAGAATCTCGTCCTTTACTGTCCTTCTTTTCCGTCCTCTCTTCGTTCGTCTTTTCGTCTCCCGTCTTGCTGTAAATGCTTCTAGACTAGAATTAAAAACTGTGACTAATAGAAAAAACTTTGTATTCGGGCAGACAGTGGGACTTAGAAATTTCAGACGATCCGTGATTTTATAGATAACATTCATTTTAAAATTTCTTTTATACTCTTCCCCTACTCAAGATACCTATACCTGAATCCTATATTCACCTGTCGTACATATCCTGACATATAAGAGTACTTATTGATTGGTTGTCTTTACTCTTCCCAAACCTCAAACCCCAATCGTCTACCGTTAATCATACATATCCTAGCTATTTATGGTTCAGGGTGAAGTCTCGTGTCCCTTGATATAAGTTACAGAACACTATTTGTTCTATGACCTTTGTTCACACTTTTGCTTATATTTATGCATATTGATTTAGTGAAACGTCAAGTCGTCTTGACGTCGGTAATTGGAGACCTCGGTCTCCAATTACACATTCTTGTACTTGAGATGGGAAGGGGTTTAGGAACCTATCTAATCACCTGAAAGAAGTTTACACTTTCCTCCCCACTCTCAAACTCAGTTAAAATAATTATGGAACTAGATTTCGTCGTCCTAGTGGGATTATCTGTAAACTAAACGTATCGATGATGGACGGGAGGAGGTCAGGAGTGGTGTGAGGACTACTGGGAAGTGTCTTGACTTCCCCTTAGAAGGCTGCGACGGAGACGTAAATATTGTGAGAAGAAGTTTAGTCCTTCTCGAACTCAACTGACATTAAGATTTCCTACTTACCTACGACTACCACAAAGGATCGTTGTTGACCTTTCTTTGGTTCTAATTTACTATGTCACGGTACTCATCTTCGTTTTCTAGGTGACTTTGTGTCAGTCTTCATTGTGTCCGAATTCCTACCTGGCAGTCTGGTTTTGACCGTTAACGTGCGGCGAGGGTAATCCTACGACGTGTCTACTCTGTTGTCGTTCTCTGTTCCGTCCGATTTCCTCCGGAGCACTTTTACTGGGGCTAGTGTCACGAGCTTTGGGTCCAAACCGCGCTGTCGGAATCGGTCTCTTTTGGTAAAGTAGGTATCTTTTGACTTCCAGTATGTTCCGACAGTTTATTTAGGGAAACTAGACTAATGTTACTGTAAATAAAGATATTTCGGTACATCATAATTTATTCTGTGATTGTTAGTGTAAAGTCTTCTTATTTTTGTAGAGAGAAGTGATGACATAATCATTTAAACTGTTCGTGACTAACAATTGGTTCATGGTCGACTTCTTATGATCATATAGGATGACGCAAACAGTCTCCATAAAAATGACGGTTATGTTCTTTACGTCGAACTTGAAGTGAACTCGTTTTTCTCCTAAACCCCCTTCCTCCTTCAGCATCTTAGTTTCTTCTGTAGGTCCTTAGTCCCGTCGCGCCTCCTTGGCCTTTGGTCCCTAAATTGCGTGGACCCTGAGATAGACGAGACGACTGAAGAAATGAAGGGACCCGAAAAGAGACTCCGATGTTGTACCGACCATTGTTGGGACCTCCTCACATATCAAGACACCAGGGTCCTCCTTTCTCGTGAAAGGAATGATCAAAGTGAATCCTTTTTAGGGTCCCAGCCTACACAATGGGGTGCGACCCGACGCACAGAAGACCCGACAAGTGATCCCAGCCCTTCTTCCACGCTCGTACCCAGTCCGGACCCAGTGGACGAGTGCGGACCACAGCCCTGTCCTCCATCCTATGTGACCAATCGTCCCGACCCTACCCTTCTTCAGGGTGTTTCTTTCCCTACGATAAAAGGTTTTCTCTTTTTGGACCGTGGCTCGTCTTTTCTTGTGTACAGGTAGTGTAAAAAACTTAACCACTCCTCTCCCTAAAAGTATTGGGTGATGATAGGAATCGAACAGATTCAACAGAACCGTTTTCCGTTTAGTAATGTCTTAGGTGTCGACAGACCTTACATAACACCTAAACCAAATTGGAACTTTTTAAAGTTAATCGGTGCCGTCCTTCACCCTAAAATCAACAAGTAGAGACTTTTATAGTTTAGGGTAAAAGAGGTATTTATTTTTCTACTATTTCTATTGTAGATTACATTATCGATGTAAGACTTGAGACAAAGGTTTATCTTATCAATGTAAACAATTTCTGAAAAATCAGTCATTTTATTACGTTTTAACTTAAAAATAATTGTAAATCTCCTTATAATGTGTGTTATCAAAAAATTTTAATGAGTAAGGATATGTCACTAGTCCGAAGGACCATCGAGTCGACCATTTCTTAAGTGGACCTACGTCCTCTGGGACCGAGTTAAGGACCCAGTCCTTCAAGGGGACCTCTTCCCTATCCGATAGGTGAGGTCATAAGGACGGACCTCTTAGGGAGACCTGTCTCCTCGGACTACCCGATGTCAGGTATCCCACTGTTTATAACTATAAAATTATATTCTAAATCAACTTGATCAATTATAAATGTTAAGATAAATAAATTTTATTCGTTGTCATTTTTCCGGATTGCAACTAATTCTCAAGTTCTTGATATTTAGTTATTTAATAATGATACATTTTAAACAATCCAAAACGGAGAAAACGGATACCAAGATGGTTCTATTAATTCCATACTACTATTGTCACGATTACAAATCGTATACAGTCTACGAAATGAACTCTTAAGACATTCCTTCAAAACTAATAGAGATGATGTCTACTCCTTTGACTCCAGGACATTCAACAATCGATGGGTTTCGACTTCATCAACCGATTTTCAGTTGAGATCTCAGTTAATACAGAGGTCAGATGGTCCGACGAGGGGACTAAGTCGTGTCGACCTTTTTTCTTGTTTTGACACCCTATAAACAATTATTTGATCCTCGCATTGTTAACTCACCCGAAGGGTCCACCGAGACACCCATTTCTTAGACGGATATTACGTCCTCTGTGTCCTCTGTCCCCAAACTGAGGACCTAGCCCTTCTAGGGGACCTCCTCCCGTACCGTTGGGTGAGGTCCTAAGAACGGACCTCTTAGGGTACCTCTCCTCGGACCACCCGATGTCAGACATCCCAGTGTTTCGCAGCCTGTACTGACTTCGCTAACTCTTGCGTGTATGTGGTTGACAGAGTTTGTTAATAACTTAGTATTTAACGTATTTACACAGAGTATAAACCCGTTTCTTCGATTAGAGAATCTAAAGTTTTATAAGAGGGTTTTGTTCTCTTCTGTGTAAACGTCACACGTTTTACTTTGTCAACGATTAAGATTCACTCACTTCACTTTTAATACAACCTGAAATACACTTGGGTACCTGAGATCGGGCGGTCCGAGAAGTCAGTTACCCTAAAAGGTCCGTTCTTATGACCTCACCCAACGGTAAAGGAAGAGGACGATTAAGATTCTGGGATTCTCTTTAGAGTTGTAGTTTAAACTACACTCTTTGGTGGCTAGTTGTTTTTTGCTTCCGTTCTTTCAACAGTAGGTCAGTTTTTAGTTCCTTGTTGACACGGGGCTTTCTGGTGTTCTCTTTTACACTCTTATTCTAGAATCGAGAAGAAGTGGTTACCCTTTGATCTATTCCCCCAAAAATTCAATCCCACACTCCTGTCAATCCCTCGAACCCGTTCGTGTCAATGTACTGTTTATAATTGCCGGCAGAGTTAAGAGTTTGACCTTTTAAGTCCAGTCAAACATATCCCCTTCGACAGAGGTTTACGTTGTCGGAACAAACTCGAAGTGACCATTTCGGATGGATTCGTTCCCTTCAGTAGACTCGAGTGTCTCTTCATGTCCTAAGTCTTGTTTCACTACAAACAGTTATCCCATGTATGAACACCAACGGTTCCACTCCCCCAGCACCCCTCCCTTCCTAACCCTCAAACCTTATCTACGGTTGGTCATACATATCCTACGTATTTGTTGTTCCAGGATGACTTATCGTGTCTCCTGATATAAGTCATAGAACACTATTTGGTATTACCCTTTCTTTTACTTTTTCTTATATGTATATACATTTTGACTTAGTGAAACGGGATGTTATCGTGAACAAAATTTCAGCGATTCAGTACTTACTAAGAAAACTCTGGGGTACCTGACATCGGGAGGTCCTAGGAGACAGGTACCCTAAAGGGTCTGTTCTTATGATCTCACCCAACGGTAAAGGAAGAGGTCCCTTAGAAGGGCTCACTCCCTAGCTTGAGTACAGAGGACGTAGCCGTCCACCTAAGAAATGGTAACTCGGTGGACCCTGTTCGGACGCCATCTTTAATTGTGTAACATTTAGTTGATATGAAGTTATTTAAATCTTTTTTCTTCTCTACAAACAATTTTGTAGGGATGTAAAAACCTGTTTCAAGGTCGTCTGACCATCAAAAGGGTCACCTGTTCTGTTGAAAAGAGGTGGCCCTTATAATTAGTGTTATGTCATTCTCGACCAGCCTGTGGTGGTTCGAACCTCATCCTAAACGGTACTGTAGTAATTACGGTTGGTCCTCAATAAGGAGGTCGAAAACAATTGTCTTAGAATCAAAACGAATGGGAAGTACAGAAAGTTGTTCCGACTCAGGACCAGGTCGGGGACCCCTACTGGTAACTAATTATTTGGTTTATACCCGTAGAGTACTCGGAACGGTCCACTGATCAAATCTGTACCCGTACTCCACGTTAAGACGACGTTCAAAGACCCTTCTAAAAGTACGAAAGTTTTTCCCTGTATTCTGTCCCCGTAGGGGGAAAGGACTGAGATCTATAACAGGAGACGCACACTACGGGTCTTGACGTCATCGATAAAATACTTTCCTCGGTCTGATTCTCTTTTTTAGGGGTATAACTCCTACCGTCTCACCTCTCTACCCTTTTGGGTCTTAGGAACTCTTACAATAACCCGGTAACTTGAATCTTTGATGTTTGATGAATTCAATGAATTTAGAATTGATGTCTAAGAAATATCCAAACAATAATCACATAACTTCCGTGAAAACTTAACCAAAAGAAAGATTCGGTTTCGAAGAACTTCGAGATGGGGTCGGTCTCCGTAGTTTTAGGTTAAAGTCCTGTACTGCCAGTCCGGTCGGAAGGTTCGGAGGAGATGAACGACGGGTTGAAACACACACTCGAAAATTGTAAGTTTTTGAACCGTAGGGGTAGGAGGAAATGGAGGGGAGAGAAAGAAAGGTAGGGGAGTTGGGGGGTGGTCTGGAAATGAAATTTGGAATTGGTGGGAGTTCAGTGTGACGTGAATTGACGTCCATTACCTTAAAAATCCTCAGAGTTGAGTCAGATATAATTCGGGTTAACGTTTTTCCACCTTATTAGTATACCACGAACGGGTTCCTACCCCATCAAAAATTTACCATCATCCCACTGACAGTGAAAGAAAATACGACTCCTATGTCATATATTGGGTAATCTTAACTCAAAAATTTAGTAAAAAATTTTTAACTCTGTTTTCAGTGATCGTGTTTTAAGTGGAATATTTGGTATGACTTTACACATTAAGTTATCAAAAATCATATAAATGTTATATCACGTGGGTGATAGTGATAGAGTAAGATCTTACGATAGACTAGGGTAGTAAGGAGGGGGGTTTTTAGGGTCCGGACAATCACGCGCACACGTACGATTCAGAGAAGTCAGTACAGACTGAGACACTTTGGGATACCTGACATCCGGTGGTCCGAGGAGACGGGTACCGTAAAAGGTCCGTTCTTATGACCACACCCAACGGTAAAGGAAGAGGTCCCATAGAAGGACTGGGCCCCTAACTTGGGTACAGAGACTGCAGAGGACGTAACCGTCCACCCAAGAAATGGTGATCACGGTGGACCCTTCGGGTCCGGATAGTCACTTTCGCTTTCAGTGAGTCAGCACAGGTTGAGAAACGCTAGGGTATCTGATATCACAGGTACCTTAAGAGGTCCGGTCTTATAACCTCACCCATTGAAGAAGTCCCCTAACAAGGTTGGGTCCTTCACTTGGTCCAGAGGGCGTAACGTTCGCCTAAGAAATGGTCGACTCGGTGGTCCTTTCGGATAATCAACATTTGCATGTACAGAATTATCTAAAAGTGACTAAAACAAAGAACATCAAACATAATGTTTTTATTATACCACCTAACAAAAATAAGTGAAAAGGTTACGTTTTAATACAAAATGTTGAAGGGACCACCAGGTCCCTTCTTAGACGGACGGTTACGTCCCCTGCACTCAAACTAGGGACCAAAGTTACGTCCCCTGCACTCAAACTAGGGACCAGACCCTTCTTGCGCGTACGACGTCCCGTCGACTCGGACCCGCGGTGTCGACGACTTCGGGCTCGCGAATGTCGGGTACGAGACGCTGCTCTCTTCGGCGACGTCACTCTTCGGGTGTGACGTTGATCTCGTCGAGGGGTGGAGGTGGTAGGGTCGTTCACCTCTTTCGGACGTGTGTCCTTGCTCCTGGTTCTGTGGGTTTTTTACACTTTTTTGACCTTTCTCCTTTGAGAATTTTTTTATCTTAGTGTTATGGTGACACTAAATACAGAATAACAACAAACACGAAAAAGTTTGGTATCTACGGAGGGTCTAAGACTACCCGTTTGGGTAGAGACGTCCGTAGGAGAGAGCCGTTCGTCCTTATACGACAATCTCCCATGGACATTCTACACACATAAAACACACGTGCCGAGATTATACCGGTTGACGAAGAAGGTACTCACTCAAGAACAAAAAAAGGTGGATCGAGTTCAATCTCAATTACCAAGATCACTAAATTTACTTTGAGAATTGTAATGTTTAAATGACTAGGATAGACGTTTATTAACGAAAAGTATTTACTTTATCAAAAATTTCTATTGAATTATAAATTTAAAGTTTAATCCTGTGTCTGAAAAAGACAGGGTATGAAAAGGTAGGAGAAGGATAACGAAACTTTCCTCATAGTAAAGATTACTCCACCAACTTTGACCTCGGATAATATGTCTCCGTTTCATTCAGTCTTTCTTTTTGTGGTTGTGTCATATAATTGGGTATATATACCTTAAATCTTTCTACCATTGTTATTGGGATATACGCTCTGTCACTTTCTTTGTGTCTACATTTCTTGTCTGAAAACCTGAGACACCCTCTTCCGCTCCCACCCTACTAGACTCTCTTATCGTAACTTTGTACATATAATAGTATACACTTTGTCTAGCGGTCAGGTCCAAGTTACGTACTCCGTCCCACGAGTCCCGACCACGTGACCCTACTGGGACTCCATACCCTACCCCTCCCTCCACTCTCCCCCCAAGTCCTACCCCTTGTGTACATATGGGTACCGACTAAGTGTACTTATCTACCATTTTTGGTGGTGTTATAACATTTCATTAATCGGAGGTTAAATTTATTTAAAAATTTTTAGTAGTTTTTTTCTTTTTTTCCTCATAGTATTTAGGGAATTTTACACCCCCAACTACAAATTGGAATAAATCAATCAATCCAGCGAGTCAGTACAGGCTGAGAAACGCTGGGACACCTGACATCGGGTGGTCCGAGGAGGTAGGTACCCTAAGAGATCCGTTCTTGTGACCTCACCCAACGGTAAAGGAAGAGGTCCCCTAGAAGGACTGGGTCCCTAGCTTGGGTCCAGAGGATGTAATTTCCGTCTGCGAAATTGGAAACTCGGTGGTCCCAAATCACTGTATTTTTACTACAGATAAAAAAAAATGGTTAAAATAACACCGGGTCAAGATAACAAAAGGAGATAAAGAAAGGTTACTAGCAACTCCTTCCGAAAGAATAGAGAGGAACGATAAGAAACCTTGAGACGTAAGTTTACCCATATAGAAGGAAAAGAAACGAAAAGTGAAGAGAAGAAAAGTGACGATAAACATTCCGGAGGAGTCTGTCGGTAAAACGAAAAAACGTAAAGAAAAAGAACCCCTACCAGAACTAGGGACAGAAGACATGTTACAGTTCTTGGAGGTAAGTATCAAGTAGTCCGTGACAGATAGTCTAGATCAGGGAATTTAGATTCTCGTTGGACATACGTCCAGTCCTTCGATGTCAATCTTGACCTGTAGCTTGTTGTCTGGCCAAGGTTTATTCTTTTCCTCATGCAGTTCCGACATACAACAGTGGGACGAATAAATTGAATATACGTCTCATGTAGTACTCTTTACGACCCGACCTCCTTCGTGTTCGACCTTAGTTCTAACGGCCCTCTTTATAGTTATTGGAGTCTATACGTCTACTGTGTTGGGAATACCGTCTTTCACTTCTTGATTTCTCGGAGAACTACTTTCACTTTCTCCTCTCACTTTTTCAACTGAATTCCGAGTTGTAAGTCTTTTGCTTCTAGTACCGTAGACCAGGGTAGTGAAGTACCGTTTGTCTACCCCTTTGTCACCTTTGTTCACCGACTGAAATAAAAAGACCCGAGGTTTTAGTGACGTCTACCACTGACGTCGGTACTTTAATTTTCTACGAATGAGGTACCTTCCTTTCAAGACTGGTTGGATCTGTCGTATAATTTTTCGTCTCTGTAATGAAAGGGTTGTTTCCAGACAGATCAGTTCCGATACCAAAAAGGTCACCAATACGTACCTACACTCTCAACCTGATTTTTTTTCGACTCGTGACTTCTTAACTACGAAAACGTGACACCACAACCTCTTCTGAGAACTCTCAGGGAACCTGACGTTCCTCTAGGTTGGTCAGGTAGGATTTCCTCTAGTCAGGAAATCGTACAAGTGACCTTCCTGACTACAACTTCGACTTTGAGGTTATAAAACTGGTGGACTACACTTCTCGACTGACTAAACTTTTCTGGGACTACGACCCGTCCTCCTCTTCCCCTGTTGTGTCCTACTCTACCAACCTACCGTAGTGGCTGAGTTACCTGTACCCAAACCCACCTGAGGCCCTCAACCATTACCTGTCCCTCCGGACCATACGACTCCAAGTACCCCAGTGTCTCAGCCTGTGTTGACTCGCTGACTTGACTTGACTTGACTGACCGGGTTTCAAGGTTAAGTCCGATGTACGTCAGTCTAGACGTCTGGGAAGATTGACCTTAGTAGGTCATCTCAGTATTGTATGTACTTAACATTTCTGGACCTATATAGGAGTTTACGTGTACGTCTACGGAATACCTTACACCCGTAGGTGAAATTGTGTTTGAAATTCCAAAATTTTATCTCCCCAAAAAAAAAACACACACACACAGAGCATTATTTAGGATTTTTTGTGGTGTCCGGAAGTTATGGGTATAAATATTTAGTTTTTAAGTATTAGTCTCGATACGGATTATTCTTTCTACTATGTCTGATCATTGTTTGTAATAATGTCTCCTCTTCACTACTTCAGTATTCTTACAATATAGGTGCTCCTGTAAGTCAAGTCCGTTTCTTTAGTCACATACAAGTCTTTTGTTTGTTTATTTGTTTTGGCCACTTTAAGTAACCAAAGTGATTTTTCCGATACACTTAAGGTGGAAGTCCGTGTCAACCTCAACCCTCACTTTGTGAGAATTATTCGGACCGGAAGAGAACCGAGGTGAAAGGGAAAGTGACGAGTGAAAGTCCGAGGAAAGGCACCACGTCCCCGAGGGTCGGTGCTGGCCCTAGATAGGAGGCTCGAGTTCAGAATCCACACACGCACACACAGGTCAGTACAAGTTGACACGTTAGGGTACCTGACATCGGACGGTCCGAGGAGATGGGTGCCTTAAAAGGTCCGTTCTTAAGACCTCACCCAACGGTAAAGGAAGCGGTCCCCTAGAAGGGTTGGGTCTCTAGGCTGGACGCAGAGAACGTAGAGGACGTAGCCGTCCGCCCAAGAAATGGACGACTCGTCCCTTCGGAATATCTTACTCCTTAGGATAAAAGGTCACAAAGGTTGATTTCGGATGATCAACTCAAAGTGACCAGACAGAAATCAGTGGATAAGTAAGGACTTGGTCACTGACTCCGGTCACTTTGTGTTATGAGACTCTTATAAATCTCTCACCAATGTTTGGGTGACTGGGTATACCTGATGTTCGTCCCCATACTATCAGGAGTTCCATTCAGTCCTAAGATACTGTCTTCTTTCCTTTTCCCTACGACCCGTAGGGGTCGTTGTCTACAGGTATGTATACGAAGGGTCCTTGACCCAATTGAGGGACTGTACAGGACCACCTATTGGGTCTTGATTACACACCGTGTCGAGGTCCCCTGTCGTGAGTATGACATAAGTGCACCCACTTTTCACGTTGTGTCATCGATAACACGGGTTGGAAGCGAAACCTGCCCTCCCGACTTAGTTGTGGTCTCTACTTGGACCCTCTGTTAAAAACATTCCGGTCAAGACAGGGTTTCTTAGACAATCTGTCAGATGGTGGTGTAGGGACGAAGCCATTAGGGTAAGAAGGGGACTCAGAATTCTGTCTGCAATGGGAAGACCTCGACCACGATTGTTTACACGGGACTAATGTCCCGTGAATACTCCGTTGACGTAAAGTAAGAGCACCCGTGAACCGTGGTCGACTACCTGGTAAAACATAAACTCTTCTTACAAAATTCATCGAAAGAAGACATGTTCGTACTAAATTTTGTCCCTACGTCCGGACCTCCAGAGACGTTTGGGAACTATATTAGTGATTAGAAAAACCTTTGTGTCGTGTTGTAGGACCGTTAATCGCATGAAAAAAGGAAGAAGATATTTTTGACGAGTTACTTTGTAAAAGTCAAGAGATTGATCAACGTACGAAATTACGATAGGGGGTGTCTAGGAAAGTGAAGGATTTTAAATAAATTAAAGTCAATAGTGTGGAGATAGTTTTTATACTTTAGACTAGTTATGATAAAATGAAATCCACAAGTCAGTCACGACTTATGTGTTAAAGGACCTTATTAAAACAAGTAGAACAAAAAGTTTTTCCTTGCTATTTATGATGCTTCTTTTATTTTGTTCGTTTAAATATATTTATCTTAAGAATTTATTCTCCTTCAAAGTTCTCTCAAGGAAATCTAATCTGTCTGTCCCTCGTAGAACGACACCTTCACTATGACCAATTCACTCTGTAGTCACTATGTTTTCTCCCATCTTGCGCTTCTACAATGACAAGGTCCGGCTTCCTTCTCATTCACGTTTCCGGGGTTGAGTTCTTACTTAGGACAAGACTTTTCTCCGACCACACTGACCGTATACCACACAATGTCTCCCTTTTTGTTCCTTCTATTCCAGACTCTTTGTCCCCGGCAGTCCTTGTGTTCTGTAACGAGGGTCTCTGTAACCAAGTAACGGAGAAAACCACTTCAACGGAGATAAAGAACTCGTGTTCGTGAGAAGACACATACTGTTTCGTCTTCCGTAAGATTCGGGTACTTGCAATCACGACCGGTTCCATCCTGTCCTAGGTATGAGTCTTATTGACAGACAAAGGTACCCTTGTCTAGTGTCGAGGTGGATGTTACCGTCGCCAGGTTACTTTACTTGAACAGTGGTCCACCGACGACCTGAAATACGACCCAAGGGAGTCTCTGACCGTGATCCAGTTCCTAAACACGAGTCCTCCACTAGGACCATTCATGAATCGACGAAACGAGATTAGAATTTAAGATCCAGGGTAGGAGTTCCAACTAACCATTTTAGGAAGGATTTTGGAAATGTGGGCAACAGTTGTAACGAAAAAAGTCCTGAGACTGGTATATCGGTCACTAGCAAAATCTCGGACCGAGTCCAGTACAAAAGAAGTTCAGTTTCATATACCATTTTCCGTAACGAACCTTGAAGGGACCACCAGGTGACCGATTCTGAGACGTGAGGATTACGTCCCCCCGGGGTTCAAGCTCGGGACCAGTCCCTTGATCTAGGATGTACGGTGTTGCTTTCTAGGACGTACGACGTCGATTCTGGGTCGTGTCGGTTTATATATATTTCCGTAACAACATACCGTCTTTGGTTGTGTTGTAAAATTTTGTTAATAGGATGTTGTTTTTTATTATTATATTTTTTTCCGTAACGAACTTCAGGGCAGACGACCCTAAACGGGAGGTACCAGGAAGTTCTAGTGACACTTATCCCCGACGTCATACGACGTCATATGTCGTCATATGAAGGTGGACCATTATGTATAACAAGTTGTTATAGATATTCGGTCCGAACTGAAAAAGGTAAGAGTTAATTAACCGGTTGTTGAGAGGTGGCCCCGGTTCCCTGTCCGACTATCCCCGTGACTCGCCCTTGTCCCATGAATTTCCGTGTCTCACCCCTCTTTAGACGAATGTGTTTCAATCTCACGGAAGTACCAGACGAGACTAGGGTAGACGAAACCCTTACGATGACCTTTATCGATTGAAAAACTCATCCACTTAATGTGTCGTGGACCCCAGTGTCCGAGAGGTGGTATGGTCGTCGTTTGCCCTCGGCATAGTGTTTTCCTTTTATCAGTAAAAAGACTTCCCCTACACGGGAACAAGGTTTTAGGACACCCGAAGGTAACACTGAGAGGGTCTCCGAACAAAGACTGAAATCATTTCGTAAAGTTAGAGAGTCTATGAAACTCTCCCGGCTCGTCGTCTCGACGAACCAGATGTCGGACCCACCCGGTGGCTCTCTCCGACGAAAACGTGACGGTTGAAAAGTCCAGTGAACCCTTTATTTATGTACGTTTTGTAGACTTAGGGACTCTTTTAGTGATTCCTTGGTTCAGGGAGGTAAACATATTATGAGTCCAAGGTAGGGACCGTATACAACACAGAATAGTCCCGTAAACCCATAGACTATACAGTACGAGACGTCGTTGTGTCACCCGATTACACTGTAGGATGTCAAACTACTCCGTAATTTACAGGAGTACATCGTTGACCGATCTTGACTGTAGGTAAGACAGGGACGGTCCATTTTCGTTTGTTAACGACTACCTCAGATGGTTGGTTTTACCCATTTTTATGTCATCAATCTGGTTGTCAATGTATAGTTTACGGTCTCCGACGTGATTCAACGAGGTTACTTCTCTGGTAACCTATCATAGATGTTAAGTTTAGTGGAGTTCCAATTCACACTAATAATATCTGACGACAGTGGGAGGTTCCGGAAAGAGTGACCAGTTTACCTTCATGTGACATATAAACCCCTACTATCCATACAGGTGTAAACATGGAAAGAAGGGTGGTTACCAACGTAGATTGAGACAGTAATGGGGTTTCTGTATGACGAAAAAGTGAAACGTTTCCCACAGGTTGGTAGATATGAATCCTTGACTTCTTTATTTCGTACCCCATCTCCTTTCCCTCCTCCTCAAGTCGAAAAGGGTACCCGAATATCACTTTACCACGGTGAGTATCGGAGACAAAAATAGTCACCCGGTACCACAAGAGTTAGAAGGGTTTCAACCACGATTAAACCTTGTTCACAGGTGACTTTGTGACTATAAAGAAAAAAGATTCATATGTATAGATAATTATATCGTGTCGGGAACTCCCAAATCGGGACACTTAATTGAGTCGACACTTTAGCTCTCTCTTCGACACTAGATCGAACTCAGTTCACAGATAATAGGTCTGGATATTTCAACCGAAGTTCTTTTTGATAATTCTTGATTCCATCGACGGATAACGAAAGTAAGGATCTTCGTGATTCGATTTTTAGTTGTCTCTAGCGACGTCTAGTCTGGTAAAGGATCAATGGTAGAGACAGGTGGAAGGGGGAGGAATACTCTTGGTGCGGGTGAAAGGAAGATTGTCCACTTGGAGGTCGTTCGTGTCGGTCCTGTCTTGAAGATTAAAAAGTGTTCAAAGCGAAAAGTCAGACAAGGGTTGACGTGATCTTTCGGTACGAAATCCGTGACTGTCTTTGCAGTCACTTCACCATGTGTCTCGTATGTTTCAGAGTCAGATCGTGTCCGATCGAGAATCGCGAACCACGACGAGATGAAACCAGTCAGTTGTTTGACGTCTGTCGACGGGGGTTATTGTACGACTGATAGTATGGAGGACTCTCGTGGTGTAAGTTGGACTAGGTCGATTCATCCCTTATGAGTCGTCGCTTCGATACCCTTTTGGAATTAAAGAATACTAACTCTTTCAAAGTCTTGAGGTAAAGAAGTGTTGGTCGAACCACACAAAAGGGGAAGTCGAGTCATAAGGTCTTGGAACCGACGTTTCTTTCCACTCGGAAATTGTTTGTGACTACGGATATAGGGTGGGAGTCTCCACGACCAAATTATCGAATCCGGTTATCTCGAAATTTTTACGAAGTCCACAGAGATTAAACGTCGGTTTTCTATAAGATTAAGGAAGGCCGATGGAGACATGGTTTTCAATCCTGGGGTGAGATAGGGAATTAAAAGTGTATTCTTTGGACTCCTTAACCGATTCAGTACATTAACGGGACTCAAAGTGAGTTGTGGAACTCACCTCTAAACCCCTAATTTCAAGTAAGAGAGGGAATTCAATAGGTCACAGGAACTTTCGTTGGTGGACTGAGGTATTGGAAAAAGGTAGTGATTTAACAAGGTAGAGACAAGACGATTTGATGAGATACCATCGACGATTGACCATAGGTTCCCGCAAATAGGAAGTCCCCGAATACCTAAGACCACTGATTCCTGTTCTCGAACTATTCGACTAGTGACGTCGACGATCGAAGGGTAGGTCTTATACTTCTCTCCACCACCACGGAAAGTAGAATGGGTAGTAGTCACACCTACCACTGACGTCGGTACTTTAATTTTCTGCGAACGAGGAACCTTCTTTTTGATACTGTTTGGATCTATCGTATAAGTTTTCGTCTCTGTAGTGAAACGGATGTTTCCAGGTATGTCAGTTTCGATACCAAAAAGGTCTTCAGTACATGCCTACACTGTCGACCTGGTATTTCTTCCGATTCGTGTCTTCTTGACTATGAATACTTAAGACCACAACCTAAAGAGATGAGGGAACCTGACGTTCCTGTAATTCGGTCAGTTAGGATTCCCTTTATTTGGGACTTATAAGTGACCTTTCTGGCTACGACTTCAACTTCGAGGTTATGAAATCGGTGGACTACACTTCACGACTAAGTAATCTTTTCTGGGACTACTACCTTTTCTAATTTCCGTCCTCCTCTTCCCCTGCTGTCTCTTACTCTACCAACCTACCGTAGTGGTTCAGTTGACTGCATTCAAACTCGTTTGAGACCTTCTACTACTTCCTGTCCCCTCGGACCACACGACATCAGGTACCCCAACGTTTCTCAGCCTGTGTTGACTCGTTGACTTGCTGTTATATTGGTCAAGGTTTCTAAGGAATAAAGGGAGTTCTAGAAAACGGATGTTAGGTAAGAAACCTTGGTTAGACCTATACTCAATTTCGAGAAAATAAACGTTCGTTTTTCTCTTTTTACAGTCACTGGAATGAACCGAATTCCTTTATTTTTATATAACCTTACCTAGGACCCCATCAAATGTCTAAGTTTGTCTGATACTTTCTTGGTTTTGAGTCCTTTATCCTTTGAAGAATATTGGAAGAATGTCCGGTGGTATTTTCAGTTGGTTGAAACTACAGAGAATCAGAGAGGTAAGTGGAAAGTTTGAGGGTACTCTTCTAGACAAACCGAGTTGAGTCACAATCCAGAGGGGACAGTTAGTCGATACCGTCGTTCCGTCCCGGTGTTTCGTGTCTGTGTCGGTGTGTCCTCTACCCCCTGACGTGTGGTGTGTCGACGGGGTCGTCTTCCGATGAAGGTCAATGGGGGCAAACATTCGAAGATAAAACGTCCACTATTTATTGTTTCAATTCCCGTTTTTTCGTGTTTTCTGTGACGAATTAGTTTATTGAAATTAGTTCAATTGTCATTCGTGATGTTAATATCCTTTTCGGGGTATAAAATGTACATTTAACGAAAAGCAACAGAAATGAACTTTCCACAGCTTCCACCCTGGGTGAGGACTTAGAAGAAAGATCACCACCTTATTCCATGCATGACAACACCTCACGGTGAGTCTAACTTAAATACCAAACAGGTTTACTTAAATGCTCGTCATCCACCAAAATGACAACCTCCTAGTAGTCAGTATGTCACTTCGGTTGCTACGGAATTTCTCTCTCTCTCTTTTTTTTTTCTGTCAATACTTCTCCGTCGGATCACATCCTCCTCCTCTAATTCTCTCGTCAAGAGCTCAATAATACAACGAACTCGAGTTTAGAGTCGAGATAGTGATTGATCGACTTGGAAGGATACGGAACCAACGAAGTAGACTTATAAGAATGATTCTTTTCATATTCCTAATTTAGTTTATGGATCTTTTTAAGGACACGTACCATCCATGAGTTGTTTACAATCGATGACGAAAATACTAATAATATACAGTAGTTTAGATCCTGGGGTAGTTAAAATTCTATGTGGTAATAAAATACATAGTGATTCTTTCTTTTCTTCTACGACGATTAATTTAACACCGTGATAACTAATATTGTACATAGAATTAAAATATATATTTTTGCATCAAATCTTGACTACTGTATGTCGTAATAAGATAATCTACGATCTCCGACGGAGGCGTCAAAGTCATACGAGTCCTACGAGACCAAGTACTTCGAGATCAAACTTTGGGAAGTCCGAGGACAGCTTCTTCTCCCAGAGACGTACGTAGAATTCAGTTTCGAATTCAGACTCGTGATCTCCTGTATGTCAAACAATATTATTTTAACAAGTTGATGTCGGGTTTCAAGTCCTCACAAAGTCGAAGTTCACAAACATTTTTCTATGAACCCCCCTCCACGGTCTTTAGACCGGATTTCTTCCTTCGGCCCTTAAAGGAACCTCATGTCTTTTGAGAGATTATTGTCTTTTCTTTCTTTGATTCAGGTTCCCTGTTTGTCATCTTGACTCGTCTTTTGGTTCGACTTAAATATACCCTTTCCTTCCCCTCTCTCTTAAGTATTGTTCTGAGCTCGAGTATTCTGTTTCTACTGAGATATTCTTTTCCCTTACTCCACTGTCCGTGTCTTAACGTCGAGGATCCCTTTTTTTCCCGACCCCACCCCACTCCCCTAATAGGTCGATCTCTCCTTTCCCGTTCAGTTCCTTCAAAGTCATTTTATTGACTGATTTCGATTACTCTTTTTACGTACTACGATACATTCAAATTCTTATAAACGATTGTCATTAACTGTCTATGTCGATCCATTAACAGATTCTAGTTATTTTATAATAATGTCAACGACATACACACAGATTTCTATTAATATAGTACTGGTCGATTGTGTTACTTCTTACTCCTTCAGACTTAGGTGGTCCGACGAAAGAGAGAATGTAGGAGGTTTCCTTTTACCCCTAATCACTTTCATTGGACCTGGTTATTTGGTACTGATAATACTCTGTGGACACCACTCTGTGCGAGGTGATCGGTGGACTTCCTCCCTAATCGACACTTTTGGTCTCGAGAATGAATGGTTCCCCAAAATACATTCAATTCCGTGTCGTCTTTATAAATTGAAAGCGGAAAACTCAGTCGGATTGATGTTTTTTCACACAAGTTTTTTTGCAATCAACGAGGCAGTACACTGAAAAACGTCGGTCCGAAGAGACAGGTACCTTAAGAGGTCCCCTTAGAAGGGTCAGGTCCCTGACATTTGGTCTAGACGACTTGGCGTCCGTCTAAGAAATGACAGACTCGGTAAAAATAAGTTTATTAACAGTAGTTGTGAGGACTTTCAATTTTACTATAAATTTCTTCGTCTCAGGTTTCGAAAATATGCGGATAAGTCATTGAATTGACTCTCGAGTGTCTCTCTGTCTTTTACGATTTTACTCCATCTTTTGATTTTCTCCTCCCTTAGGAGACCACCAGGTTGCCAATCCTGAGTCGTCAAAGTGACGGTTCCCGGGTCCAAGTTGGGGACCAGTCCCTTGATTCTATGGTGTCTGACGTGACACTCCGGTTTTTTTCCCTTTCTTTTGATTTTCTTTGAAATTGGCGGTTGTCCATTTTAGACTTTTACAAGTAGATCATTCTGATAACTGACCTCAGTCTCTTACTCATTTGTTATTAAATAAGAGTAATACAGTCTTATTCTTCGATGTTCTTTATTCTTTTACAAATATCAGACGATCGGATTATATGTCTCTTCCGTTACCGTGGGGTGAGGTCATGAGGACGGACCTTTTAGGGTACCTGTCTCATCGGACCACCCGACGTCAAGTACCCCAGCGATTCTCAGTCTGTGCTGACTCGCTGAAGGGAAAGTGAAAAGTGAAAGTACGTAACCTCTTCCTTTACCGTTGGGTGAGGTCACAGGAACGGACCTCTTAGGGTCCCTACCTCCTCGGACCGCCCGACGGCAGATACCCCAGCGTGTCTCAGCCTGTGCTGACTTCACTAAATCGTCGTCGGATTATATTGGGAAGACAATATTGATATAATAATTTATTTCGGATTTCTTTGCTATAGAAAATCTAAAAGTGTGGCTTCTCAAACACGTTTGTCCAAAAGTAAACCCAGTAAAAATAAGGTTAATTAATTTCCGTGGTTACCTGATTCTCATGACGGATTTTTTGACACAACTCGACCATAGTCTGGGTGAAGTTAAAATATAGTGACAATAATGGAATATCCTGTTTTATATTTGAATTTGAACTATTTCAGTCATTCTGATATTTATTCCTCTGACCGTCTTTCCGTTTTTCAATATTTATGTTTTCTCTATTTATAAACATTACTTTTGTCTAATGTGAAACCCTTTTTGAATCATGAGTTTATATAAGTTCATACATTTTTAATTATTGTTTCTGTGATTTGGTATTGACGTTGTGTTGAGTTCACCTTTATTTAGGGTGTCCACCAACTAGGTTAAAAGTCAACAATTACTCCTTTTGTCTTTCTGACCTTGTGTTTTTCTTCACATCTTTCCTTGTCCTTTTCTGCTGGAAAAGAAAGAAACTTTTGTATGATGAAGTGAATTCAAACTCCAACAATCGGTGACATTCATGTTTTACCCCCCTAAATAAAGACTTCTTTCTTATTTTGTCGGATTATCCTTTAAATTCTTTATTTTTATATGTGGTATATTTTGTCTAACATTCTACCATTTGTTAGAAATTCTACCTATAATTATTGTTTCTATTTTTCAAATTAAAAGGAAAAGGTTTTATTTTGTAATTGTTCATTGTCGTTGTTTTTATATCCGTCAAAACTTAGAAAAGGAACCTATTTTTCGTAATAATTGAAACCCTTAGTTCCGACCTCAGACACAAGTACAAAGTCTATAAAAATGGATTGTAGTGACTCGGATCTTTGTTGTTTCTAAAAAGTTGAAAAGTTTTTTGTCTGGTTCTTTTTGGTGTGTGTGGGGAGGTCTAACAAAAAACTCCATTCTTATAAGTAATATGATTTTGATAATAATGAGGTAGAGTGAAATCAAATACTTTGTAAGAGTACGTATAGTGAGGTAGTGAATTTAATTATGATTCATAAGACATAAAAATTTAACTCCTTTGCTCAACTTTGGTGGAAGGGTTCCGGGGTGTCGTACATACAGTGTGTCGACTCCGGACTTGTTAAAGGGTCGTCGACTTTTCTTGTAGAACTAGTCTCGAATTTATGTTCGTTGTCTACTTTTGACCGGCCCTACTACTATCGTGAATTCATAGACAGTTTTAGGACTCTAGGCAGGTTGGTATCCTATTCCAACTATATAAATTGTTTTATTTTTGGTTTCTGTTAAGTAATGTTCTATCGGTTGAGTTTGAAGAAATCGAGTCATTAATGACAAAAATTAAGTTACGTTAGACTTAGTTTTAGAGTTATCCCAAACTGTTAATATTAGGATTCCTAGTCGACGTTCGGATAGAATTCTTGTGAAACTTTTGTGTTGTTAGTCCTTCCGACCGTTATGGTCTGAAATTTCAGTGTCTATAATTTTGTTATATTTTTAACCATGTTTTTGAAACATGATTCTTAAACCATGTTTTCATGTTTTTATCTTGTTTTAGGGGATCTGAATTCCTATATATTCCATTCCGACCGTATAGTTTAATAACCCCTTTCATTTAAAAAGAGTTATTTAATACGATACTGTTAAAACAACTCTTTTTTCAAGTTCTTATAAATATAAGTATTCTACATAACTATGATTGTCTTATACTTCCGGGTAAAGACTCGAATTGTAGTTTCAGGTTTTCGGTATTTCTTTTTTTTGCCATTAAAATGATGTATTTTTAACTTCATACAAATACAGGATTTTGAGACTTTTTATTTTCTTTGCCCCTTTATATGTCTTTTCCTCAAGTAGATAGTGATGTTTTGTCTTTTTCAATTTGTAGGCTATCGTTTTGTCTATTTACTACAATTCTCTACTCAGTATTTTTCTTTTTTCTATTTGTTGTTTTTTCAAATTGGTTCCCTTATTTTTAATTTTGCTCTATGTTGAAAAATGAACGATTCGACCATTTCTAAATTTTTATTTTATCATAGATCATAATCACTTCAATATCTCTTTAGTTTGAGTGTATGACACTTACATAAATGGGGCTCTTACAGTTAACTCCCTTTAAACCGTTGTCCATGGTTTGTGAACGTTTTGTGCATGTGAAGGCCTGAGTCGTTAAAATGAACATCCTTACACGGGATCTTTGATCCAACACACCTATTTGCGAATGTATGTTCCTATGACTGGTTTCAAAATGAATATTGTCACTTTTGTGTCTTTCTTGTTTTGGTTCTTATTATATCCCTTATGAAATTGAGTCGCGTATAGGTATACTGCCTTCTAATTACGGAATCATTTATAATACAATTGTCTCTTACGAGTGGTTTACAATTCGGATTTTTCGTCCAATAAATGAATTAAATGACTTGCTATGATCTATCGTAAACATTCACATTCAGTACCGTGACAAGACTTGTTAAATATTTATAATTGAGTAAATTAAGAATTTTCTTGAGATACTCTGTCTACAATAATTGGGCTAAATTATTTAGTCCTTTGGTCTCGTGGTTCTCAAATTTTTATTGAACGGGCACTACCACTTCGGTCCTAAGTTTGTGTCCGATGGTGAAATTTTTTAGGTGAATGTAATTTTTGTTTTTGTTGCCTATATATACGTATCCTTTTCCCCTTTACTCTTCTTATATATAGTTTTATAGTTGTCATCAAACAGAGACACACCATCCTATTATCCAATGAAAATAAACGAAGCAATAAAAGACTTAAAAGACATTGTCTGTACATGATGAAACATTCTGTTTTCTTTCGATAATTTTTAATTTTAGGCTTAAGTTTTGTTGATCTCTAAGTTTTGTTGATCGTCCCAAAGTTTAGGAGGAACTTCAGTAGACAGTAAATAAACTCTGATATTCATCCAAGAATATCCCGAAGGGACCACCGAGTCTCCAATTTCGTAGACGGACGTTGCACCTTCTGGACCCTAGTTAGGGACCCAGCCCTTCTAGGGGACCTCTTCCTTTACCGTTGGGTGAGGTCATAAGAACGGACCATCCGATGTCTGGTGTCCCAGCGTTTCTCAGCCTGTGCTGACTCGCTGAAGTGAAAGTGAAAAGTATTCATCCAAGAAGATGAAGATTGAGGTAAAGTAGGGTGAAATACGGTAGTGAATTTTTTTTTTTTTCAGTGAGAGAAAATTCATGACTTTACAAAATCATCGTCTGTCTGACAAAGAGAGTCAGATGGAATTACCTTTAAAAAGGATACAGTGAAGGTGTCGTGTTACAGAAAGTGATATCAATGTATCTTTTCCAAGTTTAACAAAAAGATTAAATCTTTGGAGTCTTTAAAGATGTATACTGATACACACCGTGTAAAATCTGAAACTATTGGACACTTGTAGTTTATCTAAGACAGACCTTTGACGTCTCATCAAGAAACAAGTGGTTTGATGGGTCAAATAAAGGTGTTAGTCCATACTTTAAAAGGTTGTTGTGTAGAAACACTTTACAATGTGACTTATCACTTATTTTACACAATAAATAATATTTCGTTATAAGACATTGTGGATTTATAGATGCATTTGTACGTCAAATATCAAAGAATTTTGTATCGGTGGATTATGAGTAAAAGACTTTGTCTTTTATTTGTAATCCTTCCTTGATGAAACTTTTATTGGACGTTGGGTGACATGACTCATTGTGATTAAAGTTAAGTCTCATAAAATATGTTGTGATAGACTTCTTCCTGTCTGACCCGTCCATATAGTTCTCCTTGTGTTATAAGAGACCGTAACTCTCTACCGTTAAATAAATCCTTTTATTATAAGATTTTCTGATTCTATGCTAAGTCACCCTGTTCTATAATTTTTCCTGTCCGACTTCAATCTCACCTTGAGTCTCCATTTATATAATGTCGAAGTTTAAGTATGTTTTCGATAATTTTTTTTCACGTCTATATGGTAAAAACCTAGTCGATCGTCTTCGTTTATTTTAATGACATAGGTTTTTCGTTTTATTGTCAACAAAGTTCATTTTGTCACACAGGTGTAAGTAGATTGTCTTCAAATGGCTCGTTGATGATACACACTCTGTGACTAAATCCGTAATCGTTGTGTTGTCACTTGTTCTAAGAATGGTTCTTCGTACCGTCGACCTCTTTGCTCGGCACCCTCTTCCTGCCCCGAGAAAGTCGACCCCGTCAGTGACCCTGTCTGTGTACTTGATGGACGCCCGTACTCGGCACGTTAGACCCCTTTGTGGATCACGTTTCATTGACTCCATCCTCACACCAGTGAGGCACTCCCTTTCGGTCTTCCGGTTGCACCAATGATTCAGTTCTCAGTCGTCCCACCACTTGACCCGTCCCGTGTGTCTGGACCTTCCCGGTCCTATCGTATACCGGAACGTCTGGCTCACTTCACTTTCAACGAGTCGGTACAGGCTAAGAAACGTTAGGGTGCCTGATACGTCACGGAACTTAAGAGGTCCGGTCTTATGACCCTACCCATCGAAAAGGGAAGAGGTACCCTAGAGGGGTTGGGGCCCTAGCTTGGGTCCAAAGAGCGTGACGTCCACCTACGAAATGGTCGACTCGGTGTTCCCTTGGAGTTCTTATGACCTCACCCATCGGATAGGGAAGAGGTCGTCTAGAAGGGTTGGGTCCTTAGCTTGGTCCCAGAAGACGTAACGTCCAACTAAGAAATGGTTGACTCGATAGTTCCTTCGGGACGTCTGGTTACCTCTCAAGACTCGTCTCATGACTATATTAGACTCAATTGTAAAATTTTATCGGTGAGATTAGTGAATTAGTAGAAGGGTCCACCGTGTGACCATTTATTAGACGGACGGTTACGTCCTGTAAGCTTCTGTGTCCAAACTAGGGACCCAGTCCTTATACGGGACCTCATCCTTTACCGTTACGTGAGGTCATAAGAACGGACCTTTTAAGGTACCTGTCTCTTCGGACCGACCGATATATCAGGTATTACAGTGTTTCTCAGTCTGTGCTGACTCGTTGACGTGCACGCACACACACGTGTTTGTGTGTGATCTAGTGAGTCATACAACCCTTATGACCATATAACATTCTTACATTCGGTTGGTCAATTCACCAACGTCTTCAGGTCCGTTCTGTAATGACACAAAATCTGACCCTGAAGGGACCACCGAGTCTGCCGTTTCACAGACAAATGTTACGCCGTCTGGGCCTAAGCTAGGGACCCAACCCTTCTAGGGGACCTCTTCCTTTCCCATTAGGTGAGGTCCTGATAACGGACCTTTTAGGGTACCTGTCTCCTCGGACCGTCCGATGTCGGGTACCCCATCGTTTCTCAGTCTGTGCTGACTCACTGAAGTGAAGTGAAGTTGTCGGTATCTACGTCACTAATCCGTACCCTATATAAGTCTTTTATTTCGTCTTTCTTGTACGACTATTTTATCAATGATCTCTTTCTCAAATTTTCCTGGGAATTTAAAAACCGAACTTATTTGTCCTCAGTAAATTCCCGAATCCTTGTAAAACGAACTATCTAAGTAATTAGATGGATGTGACCCGTAGACTTCTATAAATTTTTTTAGTTTATATAATGTAAATATTTACACGGGATTTTACGAATTTCCCTACATTAATTGATTGTAACGTTCACCTCTATTGAGGAACGACGACGACGATTTAACGAAGTCAACACAGGCTGAGACACGCTGGGGTATCTGCCGTCGGGTGGTCCCGAGGGGGCAGGGACCCTAAGAGATCCGTTCTTGTGACCTCACCCAACGGTAAAGGAAGGGGTCGCGATTGAGGAATCCTCTTACATTAAGAAAGGTAATCGCAAATAATTGGTAAGTAGTTTCTTGTTCTCTTATATTAACGAAAAATAAAAATACGTGTTTATAAGTTCAATGATTAGAACGATAGGATAAGTATTTGTTTAGGAGTTTCGAATTCTCGTTGATGTAAAATTTCAAACGTCGATATCAATTATCTTATAAGTAAAATTTGGGTTTAACGGTAATCAGGACAGATATAAGTTTCGGGGAGATGTGATTTTGTGAGTTTGACTGTTCGTCGTATAATTCACTTTTGTAAACACGATATAATTCACTCCCCTCCCCCTTCTTTTTGTTTTATACCATATATTGTTTATATAAACATAGGTGTGTAAATAGATATATGTCAATAATTATAAATATTAGTGTTTAGAAGATTTCTTCTGCGTTGGTTATTTGATGTTGGACAAGAGGTGTAACACCAGTAAACTGTTGTAAGGAAGAACTGAGTTTTCGGTTGTTTGACCATAGACAAGTTAGTCACTTGTTTTAGAATTGTCACGAATAAAGAACCGATTCCTTAATCAAATAAAAACAAACAGGAAGATACCTAAAAGGTTCAAAAGATATTGTTGATATGTAGAAATGTTAGTACTAATATTCCTAAGAAAAATTATTGTTCCTTTTAACGAATATAATATCTGACCTTTTTTTTGTCATTCATTTTGACTTGTTAATCCTTGTGTTGATTGTATTTGTAAATAAAATTTTCTGATTTCCTTTATACCGTTTACGACTGTCACCAACGAAGAATCCCCACATACACCTAATAGGGACGGGTGGATTGTCTAAAAATTTTTAAAAAGACTAGAGAAGTGTAAAAAAGTTCTTGTCTAAGGTAAATCTAAGTTACTTTAAGTATGACGGTTTACGTGCACCTGTGAAGAGACAGGAATATAATGAATTGGAGAGTCGTTTTTAGTTGTGTCAATCTGGAGGATACTAACAACTTTACGATTAGAGAGAACAGAAGGAATGAGACGACGACGACGACGACGATTCAGCGAAGTCAACCCAGGCTGAGACACACTGGGGTATCTACCGTCGGGTGGTCCGAGGGGGCAGGGACCCTAAGAGTTCCGTTCTTGTGGCCTCACCCGACGGTAAAGAAATAAGTTACGTACTTTCACTTTTCACTTTCACTTCAGCGAGTCAGCACAGATTGAGAATCGCTGGGGTACCTGACGTCGGGTGGTCCGAGGAGACAGGTACCCTAAAAGGTCCGTTCTCGTGACCTCACCCACGGTAACGGAAGAGGCGGAATGAAACGACGACGGCGGCGATTCAGCGAAGTCAACACAGGCTGAGACACGCTGGGGTGGTCCGAAGGGGTAAGGACCCTGAGACGTCCGTTCTTGTGACCTCACCCAACGGTAACGGAAGAGGTAGGAATGAAACGATCATTGATGAATAAGAAATGACCGAACTGGAGACAGGATTCGATGTCTAAGTAGATAGGACGACAAATGAATTGTATTAACAAGTCAACCTAAAGACCGTACAATAGAGTTTAAAGGATGTAGGTTTTTCCTCCGAAGACTAAGGATGAGAGGTAGGAGTGTCCGATGAGAAGAGGTTCAGAAGGGTAGGATTACTTTCCATGGTGGTGGGTGGGTCAGAGAGTTCGGGGTTCATTAGTGGAGGTCCATTAGGAGGGGTGGACGATGGAGTGAAGAGATGTTTCCGAAGATCTTGTAGAAGACAGTTCACTTTTTTTTTTTTCGACTGATTTTACTACAACACACATACAATTCAACGAAGTCAGTACAGGTTGAGAAACGTTGGGATACCTGACACAGTCCATAGGATTTATTTAATTGGGATGTCCTCTTTTTGGTAACAGTTGCAGTGGTACCGTGATTTTTTTAGAAGTTCCTTTTTAATAAAAGACAATTTTTTTTTTTTTTTTTCGCTTTTGAAGACTTGTATTCGATATTAAAGAAAATTTTTCATGACTACATAATGAACTCATTAAATTGGTAATTAAAATTATTCTTTTTAATTATATACTCCTCCTCTCTGGTCACGTGATGTACCTTCTTCCTTCCTGTACAATGAAATTTTACTTGTCTTCCACGGTGGTTCACCCTTTTTTCATATAGGTGTCATTTCTTTTTAGGTCCGTTCGGTACTAAAAAGGAAAAAATTGAACCGAGTTTCCTAAAGTCTCAAGTTTATAAAGTTTGGTGTGTGTTTGTTTTGAAACAAAGAGGACTACATTTACTTTTGTCGTTAAAATATGATAATACGTTTTTTTGACGGGCTTAAAAGAAAGGTAACCATAAGTTGTAAAATAGCACAGTTTAAAGTACATCTATGACTAATAAATTAACCAAATGATGGTATTTTCACTTTTATTAATAATAACACGTAATAACATATCTACCACCGTTAATCGATTGAATTTCTATTTTAATTCCCATGAGGTTTTGTCATATTCTGTCATAAACATTAGGTGACTTTATTTCTGACTCATAAGATAAGTCAGTTCAATTTCCTCTTTAATTTTAGATTAGCAACTGGGGTATTTACTTAGTTCCTGAAGGGACCACCGAGTCTGTCATTTTCGTAGACGGATGTTACGCCCTCTGGGTCCAAACTAGGGACCCAGCCTTTCTAGGGGACCCTCTTCCTTTACCGTTGGGTGAGGTCATGAGAACGGACCTTTTAGGGTACCTGCCTGACCCCTCGGACCATCCGATGACAGGTACCCCACCGTTTCTCAGTCTGACTCGCTGAAGTGAAAGTGAAATTTACTTATTTTGTCCATTCTTTTCCTTCCATGACATTGTTTCTTTTCATTGTCATTCAATGTTATGTCATAATCGGATGGTCGGTCATGAGTAATTAACTGATATTTGAGGTCCTGTCCGAGAATATATAAAAGTAGACATATTTACATCTTTGGGTACTCATGGACTTTGTATCACCCCATGAGTTATTTATAAGTAAGTGAGTTACCGTACTTGACAAGTATTCGACCCACGACACGACCCGAGATTCGTTATTAAAAAAAGAAATTAAAAGTTCCGAACTCACCGAGGTGACAGGTAGGTTCTACAAACGTGGTGGTACCTATGGAAAACAAATAGATGACGATCTGGAATGGCTGACGACTGTGTAAGTTTCTTTTACTTTCGAAACTCTGTTCTGACTGTTTTACTTGAGTAAAAGGGTGTGTTAAAGAGTACAATGGTGTTCCTACCCCTCGTAATTCACTCGGTGTCCAAGTAATTTTTATACGGGACCAAGATGGTTTTTGTGACTTTCATACGGAGACTTCCCTTTAGGAAGGGGTCCACTCTGATACATTGATGAGTTGCCTGAGTCTCTGACAGTCTCCGGTGTCACCCGGGGACTCTTGAGTCTTCCCGGCCCGTGTCCCTGGTGTCGGACTCCTCGTGTCCCTGTGTAGTCCACAGGGAGGGTGGCCCTCAGAGACGTCATCAAGCAGGTCCCGTGTACCGAGTGGGTCTGTAGAGATCTACAGTGTCGTGTCCGAGTTCCCTCCACTCTTGGTGTGCTCCGTCCACGACCTCGACGGGACTGAAATTTCGAAGTACAGGTGTTTTCGATTGTAGAGACGATTGTTGATGTGTCCGTGTCGAAGTCCTGACGGCAAGGGTCGTCCCTGTATGGTCGAGATTCTCGTTGTTCTGTCCCCTCGGGTTTGTATCGATTGAGTAGTCCGTAATCATTCAGGAGAGTTAGATCTACGTCAAACGGTTAGTTCCTAGTCAAAATAGGTCGTTATACTGACTATGTTAGATTGGACCAAAGGTCCCATTGTCTCGATCTATAAATTGGCTTCTAGTCTCAGAGAGTTGGGAAAATGGGTATTAAATACTTTTGACGTATGATACGATCCATTTTAGTGTGAACTTCAGGATAGACGTCGTGGTTGAAGATAAGGCTGGAAGTCTGATTACAAAAGTTGATAGATGGGTGGTGTGAGTGAACCGACAGATTGTCTGTTGAGTCTACCTTGAGAACTAATGCGGAAGGTTAAGACGAAGAGGGTAGGACGGACGAAGAGGAGAAGGGTCTATTATATGGTGATCATCAAGTCCGGTTTTAGAACTTCGATGGGAAAAGAGAGTTTTAGGCTAGATAGGCGTTTAGGTCAAATCAGGTAGAATGAAGTTTTACGCAGAGACACCACCCGTCGGAGATTCTACTGGAGGTTACTGGTGTAGGAGGACCACTTGTGTGGAGAGGAACTCACACCCGATCGGGCTGCCTAGTTGAGATTTGTTGTCTTATGTCGTAGTCACACCCCACAGTGAAGACTCTAATCCAAATTTTTCTGACTCCGAAGGTTGATGCCACGAGGGAAAGTAAACGAGGACTAACATTGAGACCCTTTTGGTCGACGGCGGTGAGACAGGTGTCAGTGCATTTACTTAAACTGTCACCTAGGAAGGTTTACATTTGGCGTTATACTGACGTCGGAGTGTACCGTTTCTCTACCCCTTTGTTACCTTTGTCATTGTCTGAAATAAAAGAACCCGAGGTTTTAGTGACACCTGCCACTGACGTCAGTACTTTAATTTTCTGCGAACGAGGAACCTTCTTTTCGATACTGTTTGGATCTATCGCATAATTTTTCATCTCTGTAATGAAACAGCTGTTTCCAGGTATATCAGTTTCGATACCAAAAAGGTCATCAGTACATACCTACACTCTCAACCTGATATTTCTTTCGATTCACTGTTTCTTAACTACGAAAGCTTGACACCACAACCTCTTCTGAGAACTCTCAGGGAACCTGACTTTCCTCTCGGTTGGTCTGGTAGGATTTCTTTTAGTTGGGACTTATAAGCAATCTTCCTGACTACGACTTTAAGGTTATGAAACCGGTGGACTACGACTGAGTAATCTTTACTGGGGCTACAACGCTTTCTAACTTCCGTCCTCCTCTTCCCCTGTTGTCTCCTACTCTACCCACCTACGGTAGTGACTGAGTTACCTGTACTCAGACTCGTTTGAGACTCTCTCCCGCTTCCTATCCCTTCGGACCGCACGACGTCAGGTACCCAACGTTTACCAGCCTGTGGTGACTTGTTTACTTGTTGTTGTCGTTTGTGCACCACAGAAGACACACCGGAACACTCTCTAAGAATCGGTCTCTGTAGGTCGATTCGACGTGAGTTTGAGAATGGGTGTCTTTGACATTCTATTACAAATAACAAAATTTGATTTCAACTTTTTAGACAATGTGTCCTCATCTGTTGCCACACACGCACGAGTCGACACGGACTAGACACTGGGGTCCCTGATATGTCGGGTGGTCCGAGGAGACAGGTAGGAGACCCTATTGGGACCGTTCTTATGACTCTCCCCAACGACAAAGGAGGAGGTCCCCTGGAAGGACCGGGTCCCTTACTTGGGCGCAGATGACACCCAGGACGTGACCGTCCGTCTAAGAAATGGAGACATGGTGGTCCTTTCGGGGGTTCTCGGTAGTCGACCCCGATTCGTTTCATTCGTAGACAGACGAACCGTGTCACCCACCTCTCCTCCTCACACCACCGTCTCGGACGTGCCCCTGTTCTTCCGTAGGTGCACCCGTCCATCCCCCTCAACGGTTCGAATACACCCCACGACCTTCGTTTCCGCCCATTCTTCCCGCAAGTCTCCACCCCTCACCCTTCCTTCGTTACTCTTGAAGTTATGTGTCTCACCTTAAGTAGTTTATTCATTAAGATAAATTTTTTTCTTCTTCTTTGTCTTTATACCTTTCTCTTTTAGATCTTATATTGGACTCCACAACCCGACCTAAGTCACCGTAACGACACCTACGTACCAAAAGTTATACATCTGATTTTTTCTGTCTCTATATCTACATATGTGTATATGTGTGTCAACAATCTCGGTTGATTCGGACAGGTGACTCTTCCGGACCCTCGTCACTACAGGGTTGTCGTCACTCGTATGGAACGTGAATCTATGATAATATCAAAGATTTATGATGTGACTTTTTATCGTTCTTTTGTTGTGTTTGTGTCCCGAGGAGTTTCTTTACCGACAAAAGTACCCACCCCACCCCTTTTGTATTCTACTTGCACCTTTTTCACAACAGTCTTTCTTACGCGAGGTTCTTACGACCTCTACAAAATTTTCCAGGTGTTTTCGTCTGACTTACCTGAGGATGACCAGTTTACACAAGTTAAACTCGTTATTTTCTTGTTTAATATAATTGTCTAATACGACGACGACGTAACGAAGTCGACACAGACTGAGAAACGTTGTGATACTTGACGTCGGGTGTGACACCTGTCTCCGGGGAGACGGGCGCCCCTAAGAGGTCCGTTCTTAGGACCTCGTCCAACGGCACGGGAGGAGGTCCCCTGGAAGGGGTACGTCCCTGCCTTGGACATAGAGAATACAGAGGACGCACCCGTCCGTGTAAGGAATGGTGACCACGGTGGACCCGTCGGGTAATTACCGGATATTGGGTGACTAATTTCATTGTCAAGTATGACGATACTTATTTACCTTCAAAGAACTCATTGACCTATCAATATATTGAAGTTTCAAAGAGGGGTGTTTTACGATTGACATTTCCCTTTTACTCATTGAAATCTTACGTCTTTATACCCCTTTAGTCTTCGGTAAATTATTTTACGTTCTTCTTCTTGGACTGTAACGAAGGCACTGTAAGGACGGTGTCTACGTATCGAGCGTAGCTCAATACTCCTTTGTGTGACTCCCCGTGAGCTGTTGTGTCGACCGGACGTTAGAAGATTCACAATTCTAGTATTTTTAGTTCCTTTTTGACTACTTGGTTAGGTCACACGTTCTCTGATCTCTCTTTACTCCAAATGTCCTTTCCGTACGGGTCTGGGAGAGCGATATTTCCTGTGACAACCCTTGTGACTACTTTGGGATTTGGCATCACCACATAGTGAATTAAAGGATGGAAACTACAATGTAGCATCGGTACATACATCCTCTTACATGAACAAACATCCTCAATATATGATTTCAATTAAGACAGCCTTATACTGTATTAAAACCTTTGAATGAAACTTTACTAAGTTCATGAACCTTAAAAAGTCTTTTAAACCCTAACAAGGGTTAAAAAATTTTTAACATTTTGTCCTGAAGGGACCACCGTGTCACCTATCTTAGACGGACGGTCGCGTCCCCTGTGACAAAGCTAGGGACCAGGTCCTTCTAGGGTGTACGGTCCCTCGTCGGTTCGGACACACGGTGTTGATGACTCGAGTACGAGATCTCGGGCGTTCGACATTGATGACTTCGGACGCACGGGCTCTCGGACACGAGGCGTTGTGTTCTTCGGTGACTTACTCTTCGGGCGTATGACGTCACTTCTCGTCGGGGGTGTGTGACGTTGATCTCTTTCGGGTGCGTGTCGTTTCTTCTGGGGAGGGTCGGTTTTGATTTATTTCTTTATTTTAAATTTTGGACATTTTGTCTAGTGTGAGAAATAGAATGGAAGGTCACCGAAAGATTCTTGAAATTTTTTTGTCGGTTTCCTAAATGGGTACTGCATGTTCTAGGCGTACATACATCGATGACATCCGGGATCGATCGATCAGAGGACTGTAGAAGGGGAGTGAGTAAGGTAAGGTCGGGTTGACCGGTGAAACGACAAGAAGACTTATGTTCGTTATGTAGAGTCTATGTTGCCCGGAAACGTGGACGCCAAAGACGACAGACCTTGAGAAGTAAGGAGGGGGTGGAGTTAGGGGAGGGGAAAAGTTGACAGTGAAGAAGTTCTTCGGAAGGGATTGGGGACATAGTTTGTCGGTGGAGGGGGTGCTCTCTTCCAGGAGTGATACTTATAGTAGAGGGAACATAATTGACAAAGGATTTTATGTATTGTACGAAAAAAAGACGAAGGAGAGTACTGTCGTTCCCGAAACAAAGTGAGTGAACAACATAAGAGTCTCGGGTGTTGACAAGAACCATGGGCAATCCATGCGGTATCCAAAAGACAAAAAGGTGGTATTCATAAACTTACTTAGTTCTACTGTCTGACATCAAGTAATGAGATATGTATTATGGACCGAGAGATTACTTTCTTTGTAGTTGGGTTGAAGTCTAAATGAGTATCCAGTTTAGTTTCCATTCTAATCTCAAGATGTTGCATGACGTGAGTGAGTCTTTTCCCCAAAGACTCTTTGTTTGTCGACTCGATTAGGTTTGGCGAAAGAGGTTGCTTCTGAGTAGTGTTCGGAAATTCGAAGGAAATGTTTGTTCCCAGTAGTTTCCACGAGTCTTGAATCCCCCGAGGTGAGGTGTTTCTTTGGGTCGAAACATAAGAGTTGACGGGAGTCCGCCGTGGGATCGTCCACTGCAATAGAAGATGTCGAAAAGTCGAAGAAAAAATACACTAGAGTCTAGAATGTATATTTCCTGACCGAACCGACTTATCATGAATAGTAAAGTCTAAAAATTGATAAATTACCAAATTCTACACAAAGTAGGGTGTATTGAATTTAGTTAGGGGAGGGGGTTGGGGATTAGATCTGTCCATGAGATTTCTTCTACCGGTAGGCAGACTTGTTGTCGGGTGTCTGGAAGATGTGTGAGAGTCCTGGTTGGGGAGGGGTTTTGTTAGTTGGTTTATTTACTTTTGGCGTCCTATGGAGCAGTGGATTTCGGTTGTGAGGTGAAACTCTAGCACCAGAGTTTCTTACGGGGAAATCTCTTCCGTCTATCGAGGTCTGGATTTTAATGTCGATTAGTGTAAAATTCTCTGGTATCTAATAATAAAGGGTAATTTTTCTCGTGGTTTTAGGTCGGAGTTCATTGTAGTCACGACGAAAGAGTACAATTCTCGGTTACTCAAAATAATTTCTGTGTGAGGTTATGGTATCAGAAGTTTGATGTAGTGACTGTCCTCATTTACCAGGATTCCTCAGGTTTGTCACCCGGTGTTCAACTCTTGACATACATGCACTTTGGAATATCTGTATAAAAGGGATCGAGTGTATTATAAATTTTTCTGTTTTTTTGATGAGACAGATCAGTTCATCTGACAAGTTAAATTTATTCCATAATCTAATCAAGTGAAGGAATCAGTGTAATCGGTGTAAAGTTCCGTGAGACCCGATGTACGCCGACCACCAAAACAACATCAAGTCAACGGTTCAGCACAACCTGAGAAACACTGGGGTACCTGACATCGGGCGGTCCGAGCAGACAGGTACCCTGAAAGGTTCGTTCTTGTGACCTCACCCAACGGTACGCGAAGAGGTCTCCTAGAAAGGTTGGGTCCCCAGCCTGAACGCAGAGAACGCGACCGTCGCCCTCAGAAGTAGTGAGTGACTCGGCGGTCCCTTCGGGGTGACCCCTCGCATCGATGTCTGCAAAGGTAGTAGTGCCCTTGAAGATGACCTGTCACGACATAGATTTGACTGTCCGTAGAAATCTTATTTGTAAGTTTTTGTTTCTCTGTCTTTTGTTTAGAGTATTTCTTCACGTCTAAACGTGAAAGAGAACTCTTGAGGATAGACCTTTGGGTACCGACCTAGGGGCGGACCACCTTGACCTCTCCCTCGTCGTGCGACGGGAGTGACTACCTCGCGCACGCAAGTCGAGGGACATTGCGGGTCTTGGGGACCGTGAAGTCGGTAAGTGAGTCACGGATTTAAGGATGAACTCGGAAATCTTACTTTCACTTATGATACTCTAATAGAGTCAAAGATGAGTCATCTCGGGTTTTTGATAAAGACTACTAGTTCAAGTTGATTTTCTAGTGTTAATTGGACTATGAAATAAAAGTCCACACCAACAAAAACCATTTTAAAAGATCTGGTCCTAGAAGATCTTTCCGAGAGATCTCATATAGTTGGTCGTTAGATGCTTTATTTATGAAAAAACTTGATAAAATTAATTTTAAAACCATTAAGTTCCTAAACTTTAACGTAATTTTTTTATCTATATAATTTTTTAGTATCAAAAATCTCTGGATTCCTTAAGCTCCCTTAGAGTAAATTGTCTACTCTTTAGGTTCGAGGTCTCTCCAATTCCTTACACGAAATTCAACTTGACGACTTATTCTCGTCTCGGTCTCGCGAAAGTCGGAAAGAGAAGTGATGCCGATTCACTATGATGTCGGGGCAAAAAGGAGTTTCTGTCGGTGCGTAATACAGTGGGTTGTATATTATGCTAAGCACTGTGGAGAGGTAGTTCTCTCTCAGATGTGGAGAGGACAATTTGTCTCGAAAGATTGACGGAACCGGTTCCCCTACGTCTGAGTCATGACCTACTCAGGTTGTGATTGAGTCTATTATACCGAAGACGGACCGCGAGGGAGAGTCTCGTAAACGGACTCCTCTGAGTCCGATGGACTCCCATAAGGTTGGGTTGTGAGTCGGTACGGGGGACGATTTTCGGTCGTAGTTAACGATCTGCCTCTCTCTTGTATAGACGTCTGACAACAGTCTCGACGAGGTCCAGAAACGAGTTTGGGAGGTTGGGGTGGAAGCCGGTCCAACAGGAACGAATTTTGGTCGGTTTGTTCGGTGATGGAGGTGGGTGTGGAAATCATTTTCACTTGTATTTAAAAATTCAATTTCCCAGGTCTCTATTCTTTCCTTCGATGTTCGTTTTTGAGTCTACCTTGGTCTACTCTGGTTGGTCACTGAGACTGGAGGTTGATATTATTGGGACTCAGCAGAATATGTAACTAAAGATACTATAATCGTATAATTTACCGTGGGGATGGTTGTGACTACTGGTCTGTAATTATTGTTTTTTTCCTATTTTTCCCTCACCGTCGGGTGAGGGACTCCTACCCCCCTCGGGATGGAAAGGACCGTCTGATTGCGTATACGGGGGGTAGTAATCGGAGTGAGGAGGAGGGAAACAGAAGTGAAAAATTTTATTTTAGGGAGAACGGTGACTAACTCATTCGACCTCCTCCTCTTTCTGTACACGAGTAGATGAGGACGTTCTTGTGGTTCTAAGGTTGATCGACGACTTATTTGTCCTTGGATGGTTTTTTTCTATGGGGTGTGGGTTCCTGTTTCCTCTTCGGTGTTGTTCTACCATCCTCCCCACGTTAGCTCAAATTTTAGTTTGGAGTATGGTCGGGTTCTACGAACCTCTTATGTGGTTTTTTTGGGAACACACGTGGTCCTGGGGTCCCTTTCCTCGTCTCTGACTCGGTCTGGACGGACACAAAACTCTCAGAGGAAGGACCTCTCCGTACCCCAGAGTCCTTCGTAATACTGTTTCTTTCGGTCATCTCCATTACTTTAAGGTCGACTCGATAGAGTTGAGGATTTTCTACTACGACACTTTCACAACGTGAGTCATTGTACGGTCGTTTAAACCTTTTGAGTCGTCACCGGTGTCCTGACCTTTTCCAGTCAAAAGTAAGGTTAGAGTTTCTTCACGTTACGGTTTCTTACAAGTTTGACGACATGTTGACGTGAGTAAAGTGTACGATCGTTTCATTGCGAGTTTTAGGAAGTTCGATCCGAAGTTGTCATACACTTGGTTCTTGAAGGTCTACATGTTCGACCTAAATATTTTCCGTCTACTTGGTCTCTAGTTTAACGGTTGTAGACGACCTAGTCTCTTTTTCGTTCCCTTAAGGGTTTTTTGTGGATGAAGACAAGGTAACTGATAAGATTTCTGAAGCTGACACACCTAGTGTTACTTGACACCTTTTGAGAATTTCTCTATCCTTATGGTCTGGTGGACTGGACGGAGGACTCTTTGGACATACGTCCAGTTCTTCGTTGTCAATCTTACTCTGTATCTTGTTACCTGACCAAGTTTTAACTTTTCCTCATGCAGTTCCGACATATAGCAGTGGGACGAATAAATTGAAGATACGTCTCATGTAGTACTCTTTGCGACCCGACCTACTTCGTGTTCGACCTTAGTTCTAAGGACCCTCTTTATAGTTATTGGAGTCTATACGTCTACTGTGGTAGGATTGTCGTCTTTCGTTTCTCCTAGATTTCACGGAGAACTACTTCCACTTTCTGCTCTCACCTTTTCGACCGAATTTTGAGTTGTAAGTTTTGGATTTTAGTACCGTAGGTCATGGTAGTGAAGGACCGTTTATCTACCACTTTGTTACCCTTGTCACTGTTAAAAGAACCCGAGGTTTTAGTGACGTCTACCAACTGACGTCGGTACTTTAATTTTCTGTGAACGAGGGACCTTCTTTTCGATACTGCTTGGATCTGTCGTATAATTTGTCGTCTCTGTAGTGAAAAGACTGTTTCCAGGTAGATCAGTTTCGATACCAAAGAGGTCATCAGTACATGCCTACACACTCCACCTGGTATTCCTTCTTACTCGTGACTTCTTGACTACGAAAAATTGACACCACGACGTCTTTTGAGAGCTCTCAGGGGACCTGACGTTCCCCTAGTTTGGTCAGTTAGGAAAGGACTTATAAGTAACCTTCCTGACTGCGACTTCGACTTCGAGGTTAGGAGACCGGTGGACTACGTTTCTCGGTTGAATGACCTTTTCTAGGACTACGACCCTTTCTGACTCCCGTCCTCTTCCCCCGTTGTCACCTACTCTACCAACCTACCCTAGTGATTGAGTTGTCTGTACTCAGACTCGTTCTCAAACCCCTCTCTCATTTCCTGCGTTTCGGACCGTACGACGTCAGGTGCCCCAGCGTTTCTCAGTCTGTACTGGTTCGTCGACTTGTTTTTGATAACGGTGGATCCGTTCTTCAACTAGACACTTGTATCAAGAACGAAGAGGTGAGAAACCGGTCACTTATTTCGAACACGACTCAGTTAGAGTTAGTCCCAGATACCCTACATTAGTCATTGTTCTACTAAGGTCGTAGTCGGGAGACTCAGAAGAGGAACTTCGGATCCTGTAGGACCTCGTCTCTATTCGGTAGGGACGAGACAGAATAGACTTGAGGACTGGGGTTTTTTGAGGTTCTATTTATGAATAACAAAATTCGATGATTCAAGATCCTATTGATCAGTGTACCGGTAGTGTTAACCCTGGCTACGAAAGTCTTGTGGTCACTAATTGAATCCTTATATTTAATCTGTTTATAAACAGATTATGACGGTTGAATTTATTTTATTTTACAATTACGTCGGATGGTAAGTCCCCCGTGGTACGAAGGTAGGTGTAGGGTCTTACACAAAAACGGTAAGTAAAGTCATCATATATATTGGGTAGCCACAGCCGGACCTACCTTTTTAGTTGCACATCAAATCTCTCTACACTCCTCTATTTCTGGTCGAAAGATTTTGTCGCATTAACGTATCATAGTTTCATTAGAAAAATAATTCTTTTCTGAAAATATACGAGAATACATTCTCTTTTCAATCTCTTGATATCTCTGGGCCCACATGATGACTTCCATTTGAGTTCTTCATGTACCGTTCCAAATAGTTTTTGGATCTCCGGTGGAGTCCTTTTGGGGAGATCCCGTTACTTGAGTGAGACACCCACCTCGAGTCCGGAAAAGGTGTCACGTCTTGGGAACGAAGGGGGGGTCCAGGGGACAGTTCGTCCATATTCTCTCCCTTCCCCTTATACAAGGGTCAGTAAGACCCATAAGTCCTCTCTTTTCACGAGGAGGACTTTGACCCCGTTCTCTTTGCATAAGTGTCGTTGATGTGGACTCGATGTCCAAAGGTATATTTATAAAAATTTAATGGTAGTCTCTAAGAAATCCTTTAACCACCAATAATATATTATTCGTTTGTAATATATACTACCAATCCATTCATCTTGTCGAGTACAATAGTTTTATCGTACCGACGTACAAAATTGTTTAAAGATACTTTGTCGACTGTCGGGTTGGTGTTGAATGTTTTGACACTCCGTTTCCGGACATAAAATTACTTGTGACAGTGAAAAAAAAAGAAAATGAAAAATGACCCCATATCAACTAAATGTTACTACACAAAGTCCACATCTCGCTTCACTTAGACAAAATATAGAGAGAGAGAGAGATGAGAAAATTCTGAGAAAAGGGGAGATTCGGTAATGTCTCACAATTCGTCTCAAGGGACACGATATGCTCTGACAGTAAATAATAGTCTCCGACAATCCGTTCAATACTCGGAGTCAAAGAAATAGATAATTTTCACCTACTAATATAGGTGTAGAATTGTAACAATACTTTTAATTTACAGAGTGTGTGTATGTGGATCAAATCATAGGTCGTGCATTCACGTATGATTTGTAATTAAAGAAAGTAAAGAAGGAGTGACGGGAGTGTAAAGAAAGTAAAGAAGGAGTGACGGGAGTGGGGGTGTTTCCCTTATAACTTAAGTAGGGACATTACTTAAAATTCGGTTATCCGTTTTACTACGGTACTATCTCGACCCGAAATTGTTAAAGTATTAGATATGAATCGTTTTAAAATTTACACGTATGAGTCTGAGTCGTTAAGGTGAATGTTCTTAAATGAGAATCTTATGAAATTGTTCGCTTACACCGGTAACAATGTTAGTTCAAGCGACGTCGTAACAGAGATTGTCGTTTTTCGACTTCCGTTACACACATGGTTGTCACTTGATAAGTTCTTTTATTTCCAAGAAGGTATGTCACCTTATGTCACAACGATAATTTTTCTTACCATACTTTTAGACATTTTGTTCTTTTGTGTTTTGTTCACAAGTTTGTCTTTTCTTACGACATCTATGGAAGTTGAATGATACCCTTTTTACTGAGTACTAAAAATACATTTTAATAAAGTCAAATGTTTGTTGTACGTATTAAAAATTTTTACTTACAAATGTGTACATGGCTCCTTAGAACTTTATATATATAATATGATAATTTTACCCCATTTTGATACTCTGTTCCTTCGAAAGGAAAAAGTGAAGTATGTGATTCAAAGTTACAAAATGTTGTTTTATATAGTAAAAAATTTAATCGTTTTCATTTCGACCGAATTTCGAGTTGTAAGTCTTTTGATTCTAGTACCGTAGACCAGGGTAGTGAAGTACCCTTTATCTAGCCCTTTGTCACTTTTGTCACAGTCTGAAATAAAAACCCCCGAAGTTTTAGTGACGTCTACCACTGACGTCGGTACTTTTATTTTCTACGAATGAGGAACCTTCCTTTCGATACTGGGTTGATCTGTCGTACAATTTTTCGTCTCTGTAATGAAACGGTTGTTTCCAGGTAGATCAGTTCCGATACCAAAAAGGTCACCAGTACACATACCTACACTCTCAACGTGACACTCCTTTCGACTCGTGGCTTCTTAACTACGAAAACTTGACACGACAACCTCTTCTGAGGACTCTCAGGGAACCTGACGTTCCTCTAGGTTGGTCGAGTAAGATTTCTTCTATTCTGGACCCACAAGAAACCTTCTTGACTACGATTTCGACTTTGAGGTTAGGAACTGATTAACCTTTTCTGAGACTACGACCCTCCCTGACCCCCGTCCTCCTCTTCCCCTACTGTCTCCTACTCTACCAACCGACCGTAGTGGCTGATCTACCTGTACTCAAACTCACTTGAGGTCCTCAACCACTACCTGTCCTTCCGGACCGTACGACGTTAAGTACCCCAACGTTTCTCAGTCTGTGCTGACTCGTTGACTTGACTTGACTTGACTTGACTTGGTATAAAGGTTACACTCCGTTTTTACCTCTCTTCTTTTCCCCTTTTTTACTTCCTTCAAATTATAATATGATCAAACATTGTTTCGCTACTTATCTTTCTTAAAACCGGACCCCGAGACGGTGATGGATCGACAATAAATTAATTCAAGGAAGACCTATTCTGTAAAAGAACCCGGAGTCAAAAAAAGAGATAATTTTTTTTTTTGTCGAAAAACTAATAGAGAATTTTAGTAAACGTCCGGATCTTGATACTAAACGGATTTATAATTTTTTAATACCAATGTCTCACAATCCTATAACGACAAATGGGGAACATCTGGTTGAACGTAGGTTACGTTAGTGTGTACCTATGCACTAAATATATAAGGATTTTTATAATAATTCCAGGTACTGGTTCAAAGGAGACATTTTACTCCATCCCCCTCCTAATTTCACGAATGGAGGTCATCTACGATTTATAATTTCATCTATTACTAACAACATACACAAATCTTTCGTATACCGTGAGTTCCGGTAATATAAAGTGGAATAGTCAAAAGGGGGACCTATTTCTGATTAATAAGGGAGAGACTATGAAAATTAGAGTTAGTTTTCTATTAAAAAAATAATATTTTCATTATTTACGTGTACCGTTTTTTAAGGGTTGTGAAGTTCTTCCATTATCATTATCGTTGTCATCATATCATAAAAAACTCGTGAATGTCGGGCTCGTTATCTGGTCGCCAAGAGTTGTCCCCTGTGAAAACAGGGGGTCCCCTGTAAACCGTTTCAGACCCCTGTAAAAACCAACAGTGTTGACGTCTTCCTTTCACAAAGACCGTGAACCACCCAGCTACGGTTCCTACGATTCGTAAGGTATTACGTGTCTGGTCGGGGAGTGTTGTCTCTTCCTAGACTGGGTGTCACAATTAGAACAACTCCGTCTATTTAAGATGTAAACCTATTCGAGGAGGGTAAGTGAAAAATAGATAAAAAATATGTTCAAATACTCCGTTTACCTCTTCCTTTACCGTTGGGTGAGGCCACAACAACGGACCTCTTAGAGTCCCTGCCCCCTCGGACCACCCGACGACAGATACCCCAGCGTGTCTCAGCCTGTGCTGACTTCGTTGAATCGTCGTCGTCGTCGTCGTACTCCGTTCATAATAATACTACTTCGATGAAATATTGTACTCCTTCGACCCCGACTCTCTGTAATTAATTCATTTGAAGTCTCAATGTTTCAAAATTGTACCTCCTTGTTTTACAACTTTGGAATGGTAGACTATTATGAAGATTCAAAGAACATAAAGGAAGGTCGTAAACCTTATACTTGTGTTTTTCAAATTAAAAGAAGGACACTCCGTTGTTTAACAAGACGTAGACCTCAAAGAACACAATGTGTGTAGAAACTGTAGAAAGATATATTTTACATGACCAAATATAGTAAGAATTATTGTTGTTTCATAATATTTTTTTTACGTTAAGTAGTCATAGGTTAACTACCTTTTAATTACAACGAAAATCTTAAATGATCATTTTGTTACGACGATACCAACAAAAACCAAACGTTCTTATAAATTCCACCTAAGGATCTTCAACTTAACGACCCTGTTTTCTATACACATTACATTTAAAATTCTTTTAAATGACTGACAGGAGGTTTTCCTGACATGACTGCATATATGAAATTTTATATATATATATAAATAAATAGACCGATGTGGTCCAGAGTCGATACCGTGTACGCTAGAAGTTAGAAGGAACACCGTACGTCCTAGAAATCGACACCGCACATTTGAGAATCAATCCCGTACACCCTAGATCAAGGGACTGGTCCCTAACTTGAACCCGGGGGACGTGACCCTCGTACGTCAGGGTCGGTAATCTGGTGGTCCCTTCAGGATTACATATATGAGAATGCGGTAAAGGGGTGATTCATAAATAGTCTAACCGTTTACGAAGTTTTAAGTTGTCCATTTTTTTCTATTGTGACAAAAAACTCGACGTAAAGACATTAATGTTCACTCCTACTCTCCCTATTTAATCCTTAAATCTAAAATTTATATGTGTGACGAGGACGACGGCGATTCAGCGAAGTCAGCACAGGTTGAGGCACGCTGGGGTGTCTGCCGTCGGGTGGTCCGAGGAGACAGGGACCCTAAGAGGTCCGTTCTTGTGACCTCACCCAACGGTAAAGGAAGAGGTCACTTACTTTCACTTTTCACTTTCACTTCAACGAGTCAGCACGGGCTGAGAGTCGCTGGGGTACCTGACGTCGGGCGGTCCGAGGAGGCAGGTACCCTGAAAGGTCCGTTCTCGTGACCTCACCCTACGGTAACGGAAGAGGATTATATGTGTGATGATATGTATTTTATCTATTAGTTTTTCCTGGATGATATATCGTGTCCCTTGATATGAATTATGTAACATTATTGGATATTACCTTCTCTTACATTTTTTTCTTATACACATAAATATGTGGATATGTACTTAGGAAAACGACATATGGACTTTGTGACATTTAGTTGATATAAAGTTATTTTTAACTTTTTATTTTTTTAGTACATAAGAAAATTATTTTTCATTCTTACTTGTAGAAAAGTACGGAAACAACCACTGAATTAAAAGAAAAGGATACAAAAAAAAAGATAACTCAAGAAGTAGGAAAATGTTCATGGAACATTTTTATGTAATACCTTTTTCATTTTAGTTTAGGGTTAGAGTGAGGGTAATGAATATGGGGTTTTATGACGTGAATGGTTTTTTGACGAACAACAGAAGTATCATAAATAAAGGCATAAACAGAAGAGGGTGATTACACGGTTGGGAGTGTAGTAAACGGGACCCTTACAGGTTTTCTTTTGTCTGTAAAACCTTTCTAACAAATAAATGTTGTGTATCCATTTTTCTCTCTCATAATTGAAAGTGTTTGTATCCGTCGACACGGTTCCTCTTTTTGCTCTACGACCTATACCAGTGACTAACATATGAAGGTCGTGTTCTCTTCTCTTTGACTCGGTTGACTACACGGAATTTATGTGATTTATATATCTGGGTTATGGAAGTTTAATGTTCTGATGAAATTTTTTAGATAATAGGGATCCAGACTCCGTGACTTCAATCGTTTTTTGAAGCCTTTGGACCTTTAATTTCACAAAGTAGAATTTTACTAAGCTTGTGGACCGAGAAAGTAATCCGAGATCCAGAGGTTGAGGCAAAGGGGCCTGCTACGACGAGCAGGTTAAGTGGCTCAACTTCCTGATCAGCCCCTTTTAACATTAGTGAAGTAAAATTGAGGAATGTCATGTGCCTTCCTTTCCCTTCCGGTCCCTTCCTCCTTTTTTTTTTGGGGTTTCAAAGGGTTCCAGTGTGTCACACTCGAAAACCGTCCGAGTAATGAGAGGTCCTTCGTCTCGTCCCCACGTCGGGTATGTACGGGCGTGGCGATACAGAGTCGAGACAGACATGTCGGGCGAAACTAGGGCAGAGGCCCTCTGGGGCCCTGTCTGAAGGCGGCCCCCTTCGGTCCGACTGAACCGGCCAACAGGAACTCTTCTCAACCTAAGAGGTTCCACTGGGTTCGGGCTTGGGGAAAGGTTCTTTGGTCGGTCCCATTCAGGTCAGGGTCTTCGGTTTTCGTACCGACCGGCGGATGGACTTGTTTTGAGCATCTATCGGCGCCTCCGGTGGCACCGGCGACTGGACGACGTCGGGCGCAAAGTCCTGGACGTCGTTGAGGTAGAACAGGAGGTCCGGGGCGGAGGGTCCGCGCGGCGCCTTTTGGGTGGCCGNCCGACCGGCGGATGGACTTGTTTTGAGCATCTATCGGCGCCTCCGGTGGCACCGGCGACTGGACGACATCGGGCGCAAAGTCCTGGACGTCGTTGAGGTAGAACAGGACGTCCGGGGCGGAGGGTCCGCGCGGCGCCTTTTGGGTGGCCGCCTTGGTCGGTGAGTCGCCGTCCCTCGGCTGCTGTCTTTCAAGGGTTCGTGCGCGCCGTCCGCCTTAACCAAAACGCGTACGCGCCCAGACCTCGAGGGGGAACACCGGGGGAGGGCAAAAGGTTTCTTCTACTCGAACTAACAACAGGGAGGTCTCGACGCAAAAGTCTCTACGGTAAATGTTCTGTCCTGTTCACCTTTTCAGTGGATATGATCCCAAAGGGTCCACTTCAAAAGAGGAAACCCCTGGAGTCAAAGGAGTAGATTTCACTAACGAAGTCTGCTGAGGTTTTTAGGAAAGATCTCAGTTCTAAGAAATCTTTGTTCAATGGTAATTCCTTAAGTCATAATTCGTGTTTTACTAATAACGTGTAAACTTTCATTCACGTAAACTATGATGACAACACATCCATCCGGTAACTCCTCCTCCTTATCTTTTCATGTTCTAATAGATGAAAGTTCCCGAATTACTAAGTTAAAGTTCAAAACTTTATTTTTGATAAAAGATTAAATTTAATCTACGTATAAATTAAAAAATTTATTAGTCAAGTCAAGTCAGCGGGTCAGCACAGGTTGAGACTCTGGGGTACTTGACGTCGTGCGGTTCGAAGGGACAGATAGTGGTCGAGGACCTCGAACGAGTTTGAGTCCAGGCAACTCAGACACTACGGTAGCTTGGTAGAGTAGGAGACAGTAGGGAAAACGGACGGAAGTGAGAAAGGGTCGTAGTCCCAGAAAAGGTCACTCAGTCAAGAAGTGTAGTCCACCGGTTTCCTAACCTCGAAGTCGAAGTCGTAGTCAGGAACGTTACTTATAAGTACTGACTAAAGGAAATCCTTACTGACCAAACTAGAGGAACGACAGGTTCCCTGAGAAGTCCTCAGAAGAGGTCGTGGTGTCAAATTTTCGTAGTTAAGAAACCACGAGTCGAAAGAAATATCAGGTTGAGAGTGTAGGTATGTACTGATGACCTTTTTGGTATGACCTTTTTGATCTGCCTGGAAACAGCCGTTTCATTACAGAGATGAAAAAGTATACGACAGATGCAAACAGTACCGAAAGGAAGGTTCCTCGTTCGTAGAAAATTAAAGCACCGACGTCAGTGGTAGACGTCACTAAAACCTCGGGTTCTTTTGTTTCAGACAGTGACAGAGGTAACAAAGGGGTAGATAGGCGGTACTTCACTACCCTGGTCTACGGTACTAGAAGCAAAAAACTTACAACTGAAAATTCGGTTGAAAAAGTGAGAGGAGAAAGTGAAAGTAGGTCTTCGAGAAGTTAAGGAGAAGTGAAAGACGGTATTCCCACCGTAAAGACGGTGAAAACTTATTATTTTCCGTAATTTACTTGTACTAAAAAAGATCGTGGATTGAAATACTGAAAGTTATACGAAATTTTGTATACGAGGAACTAGACAGTCATACTTTGTCCGGAGACTAAGGGTCGATAAACTCTACTCTTTGAACCGTGTACCAGTGAAAGAAGTAGCGAAGAGTAGAAAACACGAAGGTCTACGGTCAAATGGTATAGTAAAGAAATTTTTCCGGTTCCGAATATTCTAAATGTGAGATTAGGTATTGACGTTCAGAAGTATAACAGATTTCAAAATTTTTAACTCTGTGTAATAAAGGACTCTCCTGACTCATTATTCTAACCTGGGTCTGTACATTGTAGTGTGATGATTTAGAAGTTGGGGTCTTCTCTTTGGAGGTTTACAATCCTAGTTTAAAAGAAAAGAATCTGAGTTAACGAGTTTTAATACAGTGTGTTCTTAAATATAATACGACTTCACACTGAAAGTACCCGAAAGGTATCCGAAAAAAACAAAAATTTTTTTAGGTACAGAATAAGGTGTTATATTTTTAATAAGATTTTCGTATTGGTATAATAATGATAGAGTGGACTTTTTCAATTATTGACGAATTATATTTTATAGACGACTCCTTCCAAGTTTACAGGTGTTAGTTATTAAAAAAATCAAACAGGTTTATGCAAGACTAAAAGGTTGACTAAAATTATATACTAAGGGGGTAAAGGGTGGGGAACAAAAACCAGGAAGACCAAATAAACTGTTTCTTTGACCATTAAAGAGGACATCTCAAAAGGTGACAGACCTAAAACAACTAACACAGGACACAAGAAGAGGGACACAAAGACATACAATCATAATTTAGATCCGTGGATTGCTCTAAACACAAGTAAAAAAAACAATAGAAAGGTAAGTCCTCGTATATACCACAGACAAACGGAATAAAAAACACTAAAATCGACAGTGACGATCCGTAATAGACTTATTAAAGTAAGGAACTAATCGGTGTTTAGAGGATATTTCTCTTTTCACACACACACACGAGTCAACACAGGTTGAGAAACGTCGGGGTGACTGGAACAAGCGGTCCGAAAAGACGGGTAAGTAAAAAGGTCCGTTCTTATGACCTCACCCCACGGTAAGGGAGGAGGTCCCCTAGAAAGACTGGGTCCCTAGCTTGGACCCAGAGGACGTAGAGGACGTGATCGTCCGTCTAAGAAATGGTGATGGTGGTGGGACCCTTCAGGATAATTCTCTTTTGAAGGAGAGTTGATAAACCAAGGACTTTATGACAAGTATATCCTTTCTACGAACTAAGAGAGGGAATACCTTGTCAAAAGTTTTCATGTTAAACCAAAGGATCGTAGGACACATACACATCCCCCTCTCCGTTTTTTTGGGGTACTTTAAATGGTATTTTAAATGGTAGAACAAAATTTCACATATTATGTCATTGTAATTGATATATATATATATATCAACACGTCGTTTAGAGATCTTGAAAACATAGAACGTTTTGACTTTGAGAGTTGTGTGTCTTGTTGTGAGGGGAAAGAGAGACATGATCCGACACGACACGAAACGATTCAGCGAAGTCAAAATAGAGAAACGCTGGGATACCTGGCGTCGTGCGGTCGGAGGAGACAGACACCCTAAGAGGTCCGTTCGTGTGACCTCACCCAACGGTACGGGAGGAGGTCTAGAAAGGGTGGGTCCTTTGTGGGTCCCTATCTAGCTTGGACGTAGAGAATGTAAAGGACGTGACCGTCCATCCAAGAAATGGTGAGGAACTATCGAGTTAACCACTTCTTAGTCGGACGTTACGTCCTCTGGAGTCAAGTTAAGGACCCAGCCCTTCTCGGCGACCTCGTCCCTATCTGATGGGTGAGGTCATAAGAACCCGAAGGGACCACCGAGCCGACTATTTCTTAGGAGGGAGTTACGTCCTTTGGACCCAAGTTAGGGACCCAACCCTTCTAAGGGACCTCTTTCCGATGGGTGAGGTCATAAAATCGGACCTCTTAAGGTACCTCACATATCAGGTATCCCAGTGTCTCAACCTGTGTTGACTCGCTGAAAGTGAAAGAAATGGTGATCGTGGTGGACCCTTCGAGGATAACCTAGAGGATAATCCAGTGGTCCCGGTTATTGGTGATAAGATGATTCTCATACTGATGAAATCTATGGGCGATATTTACTTTAGTACGTCCGGAACAGAACCGAGTCTGTCATTTCTTAGACGGACCCAGTCCTTCTAGGGGACCTCTTACCATACTGTTGAGTGAGGTCATAAGGACGGACCTCTTAAGGTACCTGTGTCCTTCGACCACCCGATGTCAGGGACCCCAGCGCTTCTCAGTCTGTGCTGAAAGTGAAAATAGAATGAATCGTATGATAGGAATTCAAAGTAGGTGCAACATCCTACTTTAGGTACACTGTCCTAAAGCAAAACATTCCGATTATGAGATGACATACATACATAGTGAAAAAGAGATAGGTAAGTAGCAAGTCACCCATAAAAACCAACGAAAGTAGAGAATCGATAGTACGTCATTTGTTCCCTCACATATGGAGAGAAGGTCTAGACAAGAGTTAAGGGACTCTATATTCAGATACACACACATAATTTCCCTACACAATTTCCGTATTCGAAAGTGTTACCTAATTCTAAAGTAAAAAAGGATCACAACAAAGACGAATAAAATTTTACAAACGAGGGGTAACGACAAGGTCAAAGAACGAAAAAACGTCCCCAACCCCACCCTTTCTTTTCAAATAACGTTCCGGTTGGTTTGTCTTACCCACCAAGCATGAGATTTAGGGGTTTGAGGGGTCACCAAGAGTCCCTTTTCAAAAACATCCATTTTAAACCCAACTTCCGACGTCCCATACACTGAAAGAAGACTAACCGACCACCACTCCGTTGTCCCGTCACGTCCTTAGAAAACGAGTCGGACGTCAACGATAGAAGGTGGACCCACTTCCGGAGTCTAAACATTTTAACGGTCCGGACGATATTTTGGTCCATTTGGTAGATTTGCTGAACCAAGAAGTCAGAGAGGGAATAAACGTGCTTCGTTTTACCTTAGCTTTTCCACCATCCACAAGACTAAGTTGGTCATGGGAAAACCTGTAGATGGTACACGACGCCAACATCCGTGAAGACTCAGGGGTCGTGACGACCGAGTCACTGGAGGGACAAAAAATTTACAAAATGACTTGGTGACGGTACGGGTAAGTGAATACATGTCAGATGTCGACGAAAACTTGTTATCGTCTCATCAACTAAGTCTGTGCCATTCCAGGAGTTTCATTTTTTGTGACTACGAGACCGGGAAATGGCTTTTCACACGTTTTGAGACTACATTTAATTATTACAAAAGGGGTCTCTCAAAACTAAGACGGTCCTGTCCCTCCCAAGTACTGGACCCTGTTGAAATCGGACGAAACTCTTGAGTACGGTATAAAGAACGTTCAGGTCGTTGTCTAGTTTCCGAAAGTCTCAGTAGATAAGGTGTTATGACAATCTTCGTCATTATGTGAGAGAAGAAACTAATACGACAAGAGTCAAGTTCTACCATACCTAGAAAAAGTAAATTGTCCAGTTAGTAAGTTGGACTCTTTGTGTACAGGAAGACACCTTGAAAAGAACATAGTTTATTAAAAGAATGGAACAGAAAACAAACGAGAATTCAGGAATGATAATTTTACAATCTGTAGGACAAGATAGAAAAGAGTAAAAGATAAAGAGACAGAGAACCAATATCTCAACTGGGAATTTTAGTACCCAAACTTGACACACCCAGATAAATGTACGTCTGAAATTTTTATGTATGTGCGACGTCATGATGTCCTAGACGTCCACCAACCACGGGGATTGTGGGTACAATAGGTTCCTACTTAACATGCAAATTCCAACGACTTTGGAACTTTGGAAAGGAGTTGTTGAAATAGAACCTTGGGAAGATTACTTAACAAAACCGATTACTTAGTCAAATTTAAAGGTCCCCGTCAAAGAAGGAAATTTAAAAGGAAAAGTTTCGTAGGATAAAGACAAATTACTTATGTGGATGAAAGAAAGTTTTATAATTAATATAAACTTCCACCCCAGGAAAAGGCTGACGTAACAATAGGCGGGGGTGGTAGTCTAATGTCGACTAGTAGAATACATAATCTTTTAAAGGAGTTTATAGACTACTAGGACCGAGATACAAGTATAAATTGTCATCTGCAATCTCTCGACTTACCTTTGGGGTACATATGTATATACTGAACCTTTATAACCCTAAGTGACTTCTCACTATTTTACCATCCGTCAGAATAATAGTCCCTGTTGGTTTTCAACTCACAGATCTCTAGAAAAAAGGTCTGTTTAATCAAAAAGGGTTTCTTTTTTTTAGGACTGTATCTTCAGATATGGGTCACCAGTCGTAAGACCCTTATACGAACCCTCGGGTATAAGTTGCGTCTAAAAGTGAATTAGGTATAGAAGTTCTAATATGGATTAGGTTCGGAAGACAATAGGGACCATAGGATATTTAGGACACTAGAAGACCAAATCACAGAGTTTTAATAATTAGAGACCGAAGAACGAGCTTTTCCGACTTCCTGTCTTTCGCCAGTGACCCCTGAAGGAACCACCAGGTCGTCAATTCTAAGGTTCAAAGGTCACGTCCCCCGTACCCAAACTAGAGGTCAACCTCTTGATTCTAGAGTGTACGGCACGTCGCGTCGGTCTTTGTTCTGTTTTTTGTTCTTTTTCTTTCACCGGTGGACTGAAGTTATTTGCTTCTCTTTCCATCAAGTTACTAAGACATCCGTCTATACGTTAGTTAGGAGAAAAATTACGAGGTTCATAGTAGAGACTTTTACTCGTGGACCAAGGAGGTCCATGATTTGTCGTAAGGACCTGTGACGTTGCATATGACCGAAGAAAGAGTTGCACGGTGGAAAACGTCCGTAAGTCTACTGGTAAAGGAACCAAAACCGAGAAAGAGATGGACGTAAAAGAAAGGGATTTTAAATAAGTTGAGAGAATCGAAAACTAAAGAAGAGAGGATAAAGTAGACAGTAACACAAATGTGCATTGACTCTAAAGTCCTCTCTTTCTTTTATTTACCAGTCACACATTATAAATCAACGTTCAGAAGTTTGACTTGACATTTAGTAGGATTTTATGACCCTATACCTTTACAAAAGGTACGAAAATCGAAGGACTTTCATGAAAGTATTTAGAATGATCTCTAAAGAATTGTTACCTTGTTTGTTTATTTTCCTACTGGTTTGTTACTTGTTTGTCCTGAGACTTTAGTTTATATAACCGTCTTTTGTTTAAACATTACGTCCGGTGTAAAATTACATCAAAAATTTTTTGTGAAGGTTTATGTTGACATTTACATTAGTCCTTTTTATGAAGTTTGTACATAGAATTAATCATGTAATGAATTTTCTTAAAGAACTTAGGAACCGAAAGAAGTAACCCAAATATTTCCATATTTGGATGACTAAAAAGGTAAACTCATAAGACATGATTTACATCAAATGGGTCGACATTAATATCTTTTTTTTTTTGGGGTAACTGTTTTTAGTGGAAAATTTATCCCTTTTTTTCAAAGGGAATTCAACCATTTCTGACATTTAACTATGAAATTTTGAAGACTAAATGATATTTCGTCGTTAATCATTTTAGGTATGAGAAGGGGGTTTAAGACGAAGAGAAGATGACGTTTTAGAAACATTTTTTACAAGCTCACGTTATTTTATAGACATAAAAATTTTTTAGTTTATCTCTATTGTTTCATTAAAGAGTGCTTCNTTCTGACATTTAACTATGAAATTTTGAAGACTAAATGATATTTCGTCGTTAATCATTTTAGGTATGAGAAGGGGGTTTAAGACGAAGAGAAGATGACGTTTTAGAAACATTTTTTACAAGCTCACGTTATTTTATAGACATAAAAATTTTTTAGCTTATCTCTATTGTTTCATTAAAGAGTGCTTCAATATCGTTTCTTTATGAATTGTCATAGTACAAGACGATTCCTTTTGTAATAACACCTTCTGTAAGTTCCTTAGATGTTACAAAGGTAACACCATCTTGTTCCGTCACGAAGTCCGACTACGAGTATGATAACGATTTTGTCGGGAAAGGGGAAATCTCACTTTTTAGTCACGTGTAAGGAGGTATATAATTTGTTGACTTCAGAGTTTTTTAATAGTTAACGAAATTTTATTGATTGAGTGGAACTTTTGTGTCTGACCGATACTATTTAGGTGAAAGTGTTTCCTCCATAAACGTCACTGGATTTTCTTTGACCGATTTAGGGTACCTCCCAGTCCTTTGATTTACGTCCAGTCTTTTCTCCCTCTCTACTGTCTACGAAAGACACCTTATTTGTCGTTGTTAAATTTATAGATAACACTTTATGACTTTCAACACCGCGAGCTAGTCAAAGATAATGAAAATGTTGTGTCATTTGGTTTTTATAATTTTGTACTTGGGATGGAATAAGAGTTTTTGTTAAAAGACGATGTATGTATTTATTTTTCACGAATATTGATTATTATGTGTTGTGATTTTTATAGTCGAGCATTCTAGTGTTTATCGGATACAGAGTAACGGTCGTTACTCCCACTATTTACGATTACCACGGTACTATAAATGTTTTTTGTTTTTTTATAAATATAAGTTAATAATAGAGGATATCAGGGTCACAAAAGTAATATGGTGACTCGTATTTTATCAGAAGAAATCTGTCTATTAATTTTGTCTAATATAAAATCTTCGCATTTTACGTTCTTCTAGGAAGAATCGCTAATTCACAAACATGATCAAGTATTACTTTCATTTGTACTTATCTTGTGTTAAGACCCCCTTTTTTTTCTCTCTGAATAAATAAACAAAATATTTTATTTTCCTCTTTAGAATCGGTTCTCCACCGTCGAAATCCACAGTAGAATTGGTTCTTAATTAACTATCATAAAAAATAAGTGAATTTATTCTGTCCTTTCCTTTAAGATGAAGGACGATGGACGAGTCAGTGAAGTTTGTAAGAAGAATTCCTTCATTTTAGTTTTATAGAACCAAAAACCAAAGAGAAAATTTCATTTTTAAAGGTCTACGGGACCTTAGTCACTCAAGCTAAACCACAGGAGAACACAAGACCCTTTCTTGTTAGTGAAATTTGACTCTAGAGTCGGAAGTTTACGACACTGGTTAATAAACACTCAATATTAGACGTCCAAGGTAAAAATTTTATACACCCTACTGTGACAGTTAAGCTTGTAACGGCTACTCTGGAAACTTTTTGTCAAGAAGCCACTACCATCGCAAGTAGTTAGAGTTTCGACCGTTAGCTTCATCATCAGATCTGTTGGAGTTTTCTTTTTTCCTTCCGCTTGTTCCAACATTTAGTTTCTCATTGAGTCACCTTTCTATAATCATTAAAGACGTACTTATGATTACGGTATTTGTTTCTAGTAGTTGTCAAACGTTGTGAATTTGGGAAATCATAAGAGTTCGGAATTTGATATACTGTCAGTGGACCTATATATACTACAGAGTGTCTGAAGAAACCTTTCGAAACGAAAATTGACGATACGACACGATGGAGATCAACCAACATACTTGGTACCTTGTTTCAAAATTTAGTACCTAGTTCAAGATTCAAATTACCGAATCCTTGAGAAAGTTCCAATATTGTCGTTACAAAACACAATAGTCCTATGTACTCCGAGTTACTATTCAAAAAAACCAAAACGAAACGTTTTACATAACCCTTATCATTTTGTCCGTTACTTCGCTTCACTTCACCTTTCAGCGAGTCAGTACGGACTGAGAAACGTTGGGGTACCTGACATCAACGACATTAAGAGGTCCGGTCTTATTGACCTCACCCATCGACAAGGGGAGAGATCCCTTAGAAGGGTTGGGTTCTTAGCTTGGGTCCAGAGGGCATAACGTCCGTCTGAGAAATGGTCGACTCGGTGATCCCTTCGGGTTTTATCCGTTAATTACCCCTCGTGTCTAATGTCTTAGTTTTGGTAATCCAAGTTTAGGACTAAGTTGATGAAGGATCGATACACTTACCCACCTTCGGTGATGAGCGGGACAGAGAAAGTGTTACAACACTGTTAGTTGTTTTACTAGGGACGGTCCAAGACACGATCACTCCGTCCTGTTACAGAGCACACTTTCATGTAATATTCAACTTTTGACGATAGGTTTCCATGAATTAATTATTATTTGATAGATGCTTATATTCTTTGATTCTTTCTCAAGGTCTCCAGTTTCTTGGACCTTGCATTACCGTGTCTCCAGTCGTTCTTCCACATCTCAGTTTTGCTCCTTTTAAGATTTATGACATAAATAAACATACACACACGACCAACGAGTCAACACAGGCTGAGACACTGGGGTACCTGACATCGGACAGTCCGAGGAGACAGGTACCTTAAGAGGTCTGCTCTTATGATTTTACCCAACGGTACGGGAAAAGGTCCCATAAAAGAACTGGGTCCCTAGTTTGGGACCAGAGGTCGTAACGTCCGTCTGAGATGGTAAAGTCGGTAGTCCCTTCGGGTAATCAAATATATTCCATATTTTGAAAACTTGAAAATTTTTTGACTTTTTTTTTTTCCAGTATTGTTTTGGTTGTGGGTTTCTTGGTGGAAAAGTTTTTTAAACACCGTAATAGATAGGAAGGAAGTGCGATTCGGAATGCGAGAACTCTTGTTCACTTTGGCCGTCTGGGTCTTAATTCATTAGAAAGACATAAGTACATGATATGACGAGTTTATAGAGTAAAGGACAAACAAGGGTGGTCGACTCGACATAAGTGTCTTGACCATCCTTCATCCCATCCTTTTGACCAATCTACAATCTATTTGATGTCGACTAAAAGTACTACCTTGACCGAATATTCGGATAATAGATTATATACATTTTTCAATAATATACATTGTATAAGAAAATGATCAAACTTCATACAATTATTATAATCATTTGTTTAAATATATCGGGAATGATACATTGTCCGTGACGAGATGGTTCGAGAAACTTATATAATTGACTGAATTAGGAATATGATTGATATTTTACACCCATGATAATAGAGGTAAAATGTCATTTCTTTAACTTTATCTTTAATTTATTGAAGATAATTGAAGATATTCCAGTATGTCGGTCATTCACCGTCCCAATCCGTAATTTGGGTCCACGAGAACGAGACTGTCGGTTTACGAATTAGTGAGTTTTTGACTCAAGTAAAATAATTTCCTGTGACCATTCTTTGTGGAACGATATTTACGGTATTCGGTTTAAAGTTGTAATTAATATTTGATTCGATTACCATAAAAAAATAAGTACATGAAAAGTAGATGAAAAGATTAAGTTGGGTAATAAAGTAGACTTCGTTCAATTCTCGAACCCACACTCTCAGTTTGATGGACCGAGACGACAAATAACGCACTGAAACTCGTCCAATGAATTGGAGAGACACGACTTCGGAGTATATTTTCTCATGTATATTTCATGAACGTTGTTACGTAATGGATGGACTTTCCGGTTTCGACTGATTTAAACTAATGTGAACCTTACCTCTTATTCCTTTGTCTATGTGTTTTTAAAAATTCTACTTAAATTGAAGATCTATGGACATCCACAGTAGACCTATACAAAACCAATATATTAGAACCTTAAGTTGTATTCGGAAAAGGACTTTAAAGAGTTAGACAAGGTACAAAAGATCCGGACCTACTAGACTTTGTAATTTCTTATATGACAATGGAATCAAGACTTATGAGTAAATGATTCTATGGTTGACCTCTACCTTCTCCACTATTTTTGGTCAAGTCTTCCTTCGGGCTAGTATACACACCGAGAAAGTAAGGTGTTTATGACAAAATTATTGGGTGGGTGATTTATGGTCCGTGACAAGAATTTGGGAATTTTGATAAAGTAGACTCTATACATAAGATTGTAGATTATTTTAGTTTGGTAACCGAGTTTATTTTATTCTGTCGAAAAGATAAAGTTTTCACCATCTTTCCTAAAAGACTCTTCCGTTACCGTGGGGTGAGGTCAATGAGAACGGACCTTTTCGGGTACCTACCTCCTCGGACCATCCGACGTCAGGTACTCCAACGATTCTCAGTCTGTGCTGGCTCGATGAAGTGAAAGTGAAAAGTGAAAGTACGTAACCTCTTCCTTTACCGTTGGGTGAGGTCACAAGAACGGACCTCTTAGGGTCCCTGCCCCCTCGGACCACCCGACGGTAGATACCCTAGCGTGTCTCAGCCTGTGCTGACTTCACTGAATCGTCGTCGTCTTTCCTAAAACTAGTGAAACGAAAGTTGTCTTTGTTTTTTTACTTTACTGATTCAAATCAATTTTCATAAAAATTGGTTACTTCATAAAAGTCTTACTTTCACTTCCACTTTGAGCGAGTCGGTACAGGCTGAGAAACACTGGGATCCGAGGAGATAGGTACCTTAAGAGGTCCGGTCTTATGACCTCACCCATCGGAAGGGGAAGAGGTCCTAGCTTGGGTCCAGAGGGTGTGGCGTCCGTCTTCGTGAGGGTGAGAAATGGTCGACTCGGTGTTCCCTTCGGGTTCTTGTGTCCTCACCCATCGGATAGGGAAGAGGTCGTCTAGAAGGGTTCGGTCCTTAGGTTGACCCCAGAGGACGTAACGTCCGACTAAGAAATGGTTGACTCGATACTCCCTTCGGGGGAAAAAGTTTTATATAAGAAATTTTAAAAAAAGTAATTTTATTATTATGTATGAAATTGAATTCATATTGACTGTATGTTGTGACATAGACAAATTCCATATGTTGTTTTACTTCACTGTAAGTATACGTGACACTTTACTAGTGGTGTCATTCAGATCAATGGTAGACGATGGTAAGTTTCGATGCTTTGAAGAAAGAATACTACTCTTGAGAGTTCCAAATAAAAGATCCTTGAAAGTACAAATGTTATGCTATCACTGATGACAGTGGTACAATATTTAACATAGTGACACTGGACTAATATTGACGTTCAAACATGGAGTACTAAGAGGAAGTGGGTAAAGTGGGTGGGGGAGTATGTACGATATAAGATATAAAAAAATTATTCTTTTAGAAGGAAAGTAGTAACAATCCTATTTTTCTATGAATACTTTAATATTTGAGATTTGTAGTAGAGATAGTCTTTTTATGATATCGTTATACTTTATTAGATTTATTTATAAAGTGACTTTACCTTTACAATTTTCTTAAAGTACTTTGAATACGGATTTTATACTTTCACCATAGGACTGATTCCTCTTAATCTCTTCATCGTTTGTCTTTATCTCCCTTATGAATTATTTTGTTTTCATGTAATATTAAGACAACAGTTTAGATACCAGAAAGTTAAAATTCCTTTTAATTTCCCCGTTTAACCAACACTATTAACGCTATGTACAATAATTAAATAGATTTTGTAGTCTTCTTATCATGTTTTATCGAAATTAATAGAATGACTAGAGTGACTTCCACCATTCTGCGTCCCAAGGAGTCTATTAAAATACTACTATATGTCATTGTCTTTTTGTATATGGTTTTACTTCTTATGTCTCGGACTCAGTCAAAAAGAATGAGATTTTAACTAACAACTCGAAATGACAACAAAATGATATACATTTTTGATCATTAACCGTCTTTCTGTTCTCTGGGTAAAAAGATAAATGACCCTCGAGCCTCTTCCTTTACCGTTGGGTGAGGTCACAAGAACGGACCTCTCAGGGTCCCTGCCCCCTCGGACCACCTGACAGCAGATACCTCAGCGTGTCTCAGTCTGTGCTGACTTCACTGAATCGTCGTCGTATTCTACAAACCTTTAAATTGGGTAATTGTTTCGTTAGAAGTAGAGAGAAAAACGGAAAATTACTACGGATCGTTTTATATGGATTTGTAAGTGCACGACTTGTCCTGATTTTCAGATACAGTAAAGTGACTAAAGAAGTTAAAGGGAAAAGTATGGGTCTACAGATTGTAGGTTTTTAAAGTGTCTAAACTTCCCATGTTAAGTTATCAAAAAATCATATAAGTCTCAACACGTTGGGAGTAGTGTTAGATTAAAATCTTGTAGAAACAACCGGGGTTCTTTGTGGGTAATCATCAGTGATAGGTAAGAGAGGAGAGGAATGTGGTTCCTTCAGTGTTTAGAGAGATATCTAAACGGATAAGATCTGTTACGTCTATGTACCTTTATGAATTATACACACCAAAAAAACACACACACTAACCAAAGACAGTGAACGTATGACAAAAGTTCCAAATAGGTACCACCGTACATAATCTTAAAACAATGAAAAATACCGACTTACTATAAGGTAAATATATATGTAATGTAAAACAAATAAGTAAACAAACTACCTGTGAAGTCAACAAAGGTGAAATGTAGTTACATGTAAGGGTTACCGTTTACATACTCCCAACGTTAAAGAGGTGTAGGAGTTTGTGACATAAAAATTATTTATTTACAAATATATGGACCTGACTTCTCATGATAACGGAAGTCCATCCGTATAAGTATAGGTAGTTACGTCTCAAAATGGTACGACAATGTTTTGAGGACATCAAACTTCTACACAAGGTAGTTATTAAAAGAAGAAAGACGACCGTAAAATAGAAATTAATTTTTGTTTCTTTGTTTGTTTTAGAAGATCACAAGTCGTTTTTACGTACTGATAAAAATAGGTTGTATAAAGGAGGAGTGATTAAAGGTCGAAACTTATATTAGTTAAATAGTTTACAATTTTTAATTTATATAGACATTCAAATTACAAAGTAAATAAATAAGTCGACACGACCCAGAATCAACGTCGTACACCTAGATCAAGGACTTGTTCCCTACCTTGGGTCCGGGAGACGTGACCCTCGTGTCTCAGAATCGGTGACTTGGTGGTCCCTTCGGGGAGAGACGTTGAAGTCTACTTTGATTAATTACTAGAAGTCTGTGACAAGTAAGTTCTTTTATTTTTTTCTTGTCCGACAATTATATTTTTCGGGATTTCCATTACGAAGGAAGGTTCTATGTGGAAACTCTTCTATTCGATATTTCTAATTGATGTTTTCTGAGTTTGAAACCATTATCCTAAATTCAAATATAGTTATTCGTTTTACTTTTACTCGTTTTAGTAGATCTGTAAATTCAATGGTTGTGATGTTGTTGTTGTTTTTTTGGGACAATTCTGGTTTCTTTTCAACTCATTTTATCATACAAGATTGAATTTTAAATAACACAAATACATCATAACTGAAGACCGTATAGATGATGACTACTCTAGAATTCCAATAAGAAACGGTAATTCACCTCCCCTTCGTCTATCAAGTTCCTTTTGCAGGTTGTTGCCCTTCGCCGTATACGTTTCCTTTATTTACATTAAGAGACAGATATTAAAAAAAGAACTTGAGTTTTTTTTATCAAGAAGGGTAAACTACTTCCCCGTGGAAGAACCTACCAGTGTTCGGTAAGACTTTGTTTTGTAAATATTTAGTCACGAACGGGTGGACAGAGGAGTTTTCCTTTTTCTATTAATCCTAATAAGACACTGAGAAATCAACACAGATTCACTTTCCTATGTATGACTACTTAACTAATTTTTTTTTTTTCAAATCGGATGGAACCCTAAGTTTTCCGATGTCGCTTCTTTTCGTCAAATTTTTGTCAACCATTGATATATAAATATTTATCAACTAATGGAGATATATTCACATGGGACCAAAGAAACCATACATACAACTTCACATTTTTAAGTACTCCGGACTAGTCTTTATCGTGAATTTATGTAAACAAAGTCAAAACAACATGAGAGTAAATTTTGATAAAACCCACTAATTACTTAAAATAGTTTTACATTTTTAATACATTCCATTTTTCCTATAACCATAAATAGAAAACTATGAATTGAAATTTGCATTATGATATTTTGACTACAGAGGAGAATATAGGATCTTTTCCTTTTTATTCCACGAAAAATGGAACAACTTCCGATGACACTTCTGTCAACTGTTTACAACGATTATATCAACGCTGTAAGTAGTGAACGGTCGTGACCCGTTCTGGTTCTCATTTTTCAAGTAAGGTTATTCGAAAGTGGTTACTATACGACAAAAGAACAGATATTTTTGTTTTTGTTTATAGTTTATATAAAATACTTTGGAATATTGATTGAGTATATAAACTTTTATGTTGCAAGTCAAGTCAAGTCAGCGAGTCAGCACAACCTGAGAAACACTGGGGTACTTGGTGTCGTGCGGTCCGGAGGGACAGGTAGTGGTTAAGGGCCTCGGATGGGTTTGAGTACAGGTAACTCAGCCACTACGGGAGGTTGGTAGAGTAGGAGACAGCAGGGGAAGAGGACGAAGGGAGTTAGAAAGGGTCGTAGTCCCAGAAAAGTTTAGTCAGTCGAGAAGCGTAGTCCACCGGTTTCATAACCCTCAAAGTCGAAGTTGTAGTCAGGAAGGTTTCTTTAGGGTCCCGACTAAAGGAAGTCTTATCTAACCAACCTAGAGGAACGTCAGGTTCCCTGAGAGTTCTCAGAAGAGGTTGTGGTGTCAAGTTTTCGTAGTTAAGACGTCGGGAGTGGAAAGAAATATCAGGTTGAGAATGTAGGTATGTACTGGTTACCTTTTTTGTATCGGAACTGATCTGTCTGGAAACAACCGTTTCATTACAGAGACGAAAAATTGTACGACAGATCCAACCAGTATTGAAAGGAAGGTTCCTCATTCGCAGAAAATTAAAGTACCGACGTCAGTGGTAGACGTCACTAAGACCTCGGGTGTTTCTGTTTCAGTCGGTGACAAAGGGGTAGATAAACGGTACTTCACTACCCTGGCCTTCGGTACTAGAATCAAAAGAGTTGCAACTCGAAATTCGGTTGAAAAAGTGAGAGGAGAAAGTGAAAGTAGTTCTTCGAGAAATTAAGAAGTGAAAGACGGTATTCCCACCACAGTAGACGTATAGACTCCAATGACTATAAAGAGGGCCGTTAGAACTAAGGTCGAACACGAAGGAGGTCGAGTCACAAAAGTACTACATGAGACGTATATTCAATTTATTCGTCCCACTGTTATATGTCGGAACTGTATGAGGAAAGGGTTACCTTGGTCAGACAACAAGGTATAGGTCAAGATTGACAANTATAAAGAGGGCCGTTAGAACTAAGGTCGAACACGAAGGAGGTCGAGTCACAAAAGTACTACATGAGACGTATATTCAATTTATTCGTCCCACTGTTATATGTCGGAACTGTATGAGGAAAGGGTTAAACCTTGGTCAGACAACAAGGTATAGGTCAAGATTGACAACAAAGGACTGGACGTATGTCCAAAGAGTTCTCCGTCCAGTCCACCAGACCATAAGGGTAGAGAAAGTCTTAAGAGGTGTCAAATAACACTTGGTGTATCAGTTTCCGAAACCGTATCAGTTATTTCGTCTTTATCTATAAAAAGACCTTGAGAGAACGAAAAAACTACTAGGTCGTCTACAACCGTTAAACTAGAGACCAAGGAGACGGAAAAGATTTAGGTCGAACTTGTAGACCTTCAAGTGCCAAGTGCATAACGACTTCGGACCGAACCTCTTAAAACTCGTAATGGAATGGTCGCACACTCTACTCACGTTAACACTCCATCAAACTCGTAAGAAACCGTAAAGGAAAGAATCCCTGACCTTACTTTTGAGACTCAGATTTCAAAATATGTCCTTTCAGTTTCCATTAGTTGGTCACTTGTTTCGTGTGTTTTTTTCTTGTCTCATTTGTCTAAATTTTTCAGTCAAAAACTACCGGACACAATATGGAGAAGTAATCTTTTATTGTAACCGTAACAACATGTTATTCCAGGATATTGAACTGGTTATGAAAAGATTGATACCCGAATTGAAAGAGGTACCAGAGAAACGAAGAAGTTTGGTCAATGAAATTTTGTTATACTTCTTAGACCGTTTGAAATTTGTTTCGAACCTAAAGAGTATTATCTGGTAAAAGGTAATGGTGGATTAGATTTGTCTTATGTCTGTACGAGAAGTCTCTATGTTGGTTTGAAGATTGAGTAGTATCACCATGATACCCGATTAAATATAAAAGAATGGAAAAATCTCCCGTTGGTTGGGGTACTAATTTTTTGTTAATGAAGTTAAAAGTCTGTATAAGTCACATACGTTCAAAGTCTAGGAATAATCGTTCGGACTCTACTGTGACTTTGTCACCACCGTCCCTCTTTGTTGTGGGGTTCAGTAGATCTCGGAGGGAGTAAATTCGGTTAGTTTTTGTCGGATAATGTTTACGACCGAGGTCACGTGACTGAAGTAAGTTTGACAATTGAGGTAGTTTAATACTTTATACCTATTAGAAGGTGTATTTTATTATATGTCATTTATGGTGGGTGAGACTAAGAAGTATATTTTAAAGTTCAATATTACGACATAGTCAAACGGGGGAAATTAGTTTAAGAGGGTTTTATTTTCGAGGACGGAGTACATGTAGACACGATGTTTTAGTGTGAATTATAAGTTCTTGAAGTTCTGTGAATGGGATCTCGGACCTTCCTTCCTTAACTTTCACGGGTCACGTAACTATTCTTGTCGTCGGACCTCCGTCTGAGGGGTTACATCACGTGTAAGTCCATGAGTCCGTATCCTCTGCCGTACCACTCGATCACACTTGTCCCTACTCCAGTTAATAGAGTGTAGCCTGTGAAGCTTTACTCGTGAGAAACTTTTTGAATTGACAGTTGTACAGTTCATTGATAGATTGTATAATCGGTTTTTCCGTTTAGAACTATATTAGGTTCAGTGACCTACACTGTCGATTTTTGTCCTAAATCTTATTTACTTTTCTGATCTCAAAGATTGTTTCGTTATAAGTCTATTTCGTCTTAAGGTGAATTGTTTATGGTTGGTGTTGTCATAGAGTCACACAAAAATTTTCAATGAAAGACAGAAGTATAGTTGTTATTCAGAAAGGAAAGGAGAGAAGTAATTGTCATACATATGTTGTTTAAATTAAGTTCTTCGTTAGGAAATACAATTTACAGGGAAAGTAGATCCGATACCCCTATTGTTTAAGTTTACGAATAATATCCTCTCATTACTCACTTCACTGGACGACTACGGTAAACATCTCCCGTGTAAGGGTCTATTGCTCGTACCGACTTAAGTTGTGTAATTTTTGTAAACCTTAAGCCCGAGTCTTGATGAACGAAAAAGATAAAAAGTTTTTCATCGAAGATACATTTTAGAATGGTAGATTAGATGTCCTTTTTATTTTGCATAGACACCGGTATTGTCAGTGTCCGATTGGAATCTATTACGCACTGGTGACAACCTTTATTTCCAGGATGTAGTCTTATGAATAGTTTCGTAAAAACTTTTAGAACAATTTGTCTAGAAAATAACGATATTTAATTTACATTAAAGTAGGTATTCTTTGAGGATAAAATTTTAATAATTTTACAAGTCATTATGGTTCGTATCCACTAATATATCCCTTTGTTTATGTATTTTGACTTCACTCCACTTTCAACGAGTCAGTACAGGCTGAGAAACGTTGGGGTACCTGATATGTCAGGTGCCTTAAGAGATCCGGTCTTATGACCTCACCCATCAGAAAGGGAAGAGGTCCTCTAGAAGGGTTGGGTCCCTGACTTGGGTCCAGAGGGCGTAACGTCCGGCTAAGAAGTGGTCGACTCGGTGGTCCCTTGACTCATGGCCGGTTTACTTCCCGTTTAACCGACATAGATAGTTGTAAAATTTTGACTCAAATAGGATACTGGATTGTTGCGATAAAGATTTAGAAATAAGGTTTTCCTATGAACGTATATACGTGTTTTTTCGCATATGTTCCTACAGGTAAAGTCATGACGAGAATTGTCTTTTTGATTTACGACCGATGTTGGGTTTAAAGATAGTGATTCCTTTCTTATTAGGTACGGATGAATCATCCGTAATTTTAATCATTGTATTTGACTCTGTCGTATCTTTTCTGTAAAGTCTGTAGATTCGTCTTTTTATCTTTTTATTATGACTACTTGGTTATATATAATTTTTGTCACATGCATATATCTATGTGTGAAATACACATAACATATATACTATCCTCCTCTATGTGGTGTGTCAATTGTCATCGATGGAGACGACCCCCTGTCCACCTTTACGGGTACACGTAAAAAGACCCCTCACTTATATGTCGAAAGTTGCCCAAGAGTTTCCATAGATACTACGGTTTGTCTAGTTTCGAAAAGTAACTTTACTATGGTTTCAAGAGACCTTTACAATCGATTTTTACGTTTTTTATAATTAAAGGAGACAAGTTACAATCGGTATTCACCAAACAGATGAATGTTTTACCACAGTTCATTGTTTTGTCCTGTTAGTTGTCGACTTTAAAGTGTACACTTTTCTATTAAAAATTTTACAAACTCTTTACAAATGATGTCGTTATTTGATTTTATAGTAAGGAATTCTCTTAATATTATTCATCTATAATTCGTAGTATTTAAATTAACAATCCTACGTTGACAAAGGTGTGTATTCATATATTTTTTGTTTAACCTTTGATAGTGTGTAAAAGTATGACGGATACCACTCGTCCTTTTTTTTTTTTTTGGGACTTTTCAGTCCCTTTAATGGTTTCTAATGATCAAAATTCCCATCCTAATCCCACGTTTTTGTTCTGATGGGAAACGATTCATCAAATTTTAGTAAGATTTTGTTTACTTTATGAATGTTATACATTTTTGATCTATAATCCCGATTTTCTATGTCTACGTGGGACTAAATGTGTTATCACCACCGTTACAACTTTTGAGACAACGAGATTAGCACTTTGACTTTGGTGAACGTTATATGTGATCTTGGACAATAAGTTTTCTGACGGTGTGACATAATAAAATATCTCTTTTTTACCGAATCTTAAATAGACAAAATGTATGTATTAAAAGAATTTCGGTTCTATTTGGAGGTCGTAATATAGTTCCGGTTAAGATCTTTCTTTTTACAAAATTAAAGTAGACAGGTTTTGTTTAAAAACTTCCTACTGGGACTAATAAGAGTGACGGACAAGGAGATCGGGGGTATTGTAAAAAAGAACATTTCATGTTTATTTCGTAAAGACTAAAAAAGTACATTTAATTGAAACCATTTACAAGGTATTTCTGATCAAAGGGACTATGTAAACAGTTGATATAGTTTAATGTCAGTGTTAATAAATTTACACTGAAAAGAGACTCAGTAAAGATGGTTCGGTATAAAACATCCTTATTTAAAATAGTATGCGTCGAAACTAGTCACAATCTAAAAAAAAAAACCGACGTGGCGTGTCGTACACCCTAGAATCAAAGTCCTACCCTGCCTTGGGTGCACTGGTTGGACATCACCTTCGCGTCTCAGAATTGGTGACCTGGTGGTCCCTTCAGGGGCCGGTCCCAAGCTAAATAAAACACAAGTGATAAAGACGGTCATCGTGTGTATAGATAAACTATTGACATATATAAAAGTATTCTTCGGGTACCTTTAAATATTAGAGGTCATTTCAATACTCGTTGATGGGAGTCCCTCAGGTCCTGACGATACGATACGTGACGATTGATCCTCAAGAATTCGTGAAAGTTAGTGAACGTATACTAAACGATTGTCAGGAGTCCCACCCGTCTCCTGTCTCCCTATTTGTCTATTTGTCTCCCTAGCTTTGTCGTCTTAAAATTGCTTCCCAGAGTTACAGAGTTACCAGTCGGAGGGATATCGACATCAAGCTTATAATAGACTTACTGTTTAGTTTACGGTCTACAATAAAAGATTATAAGATGTACATGACAAAGATCATAAGATGTACATAACAAAGGTAGTATTTGTATAAATTCCTTCGTTTTTTCTTTCATGTCTACATGGAAGAGGTCTACCAATTTCACATTTTTCAATTTTTGGTTTTTAATTTATCAAAATTGGAAGAATTTTACTCCGCCTCTCGATCGATTGACTCCGTAATATATTAATTAACACAAGAAACGTCAATTGTACCATTTTCGTCTTTTAGACCCAGAATCTATGACTAAATGTGATTTCGTCATCATCGATCCGTAACTTATTTTGGTCACCTAAGGTGTGTACTACTTGTGGTTATGAATTCTTGTGATGGTAGTTGTTTGATACAGATTGTCTCAGATTTGTTTTTTTTTAGTACAGGTTTACAGGATTTTCGATCGAAAATATTAGAATTTGTGCAATTAATTATAATACTCATGATATATTTGTCCTACAAAATGACTCGACAATAAAATACAAAATCGACGACAAAACTTAGGATAAACCCCATAGAGAACTCAAATTTTCGTGTTGTTTATATAAAACTGAAGACTTTCCTGTTAATTTTAGTTTTACCAGTGTGTTGTATTTTTAATACTTTATATATATGTATATCTTTATGGGACTTTCGATGTACACTTAGCGACTCTTCACCGGGGAGAAAAAGCTACATTAAATACGAACTCAGAGGTCGTTAATCCACATGCAAAGGAAGGTACGGGAGAGGACTCGAGACTGTCCGACACGAAAGAGGTCCTAAGTTTCGAAAACGTTCTCACAGTTTACGGGATATTCCTCTGTAGTCTTCGACACTCGAACCGGTTAGAGGTGTTATTTTACTCTTAAGATATATTTTAAGCCTTTAATTCTAAATCCGGAATTTTTGACAAATCTTTTATCTTGAAACCATATAGTGACTCGTAAGATATAGTAACTACAGAGACTGAGTGAGAGGTTTTCATTGTTTAATTTGAAGTTTACATGTCATACTTTTTGAAATAATAATTATATAAAATGGTCTCTTAACCAGAAAAAATTTTTGAATATACTAAATTCCCCTCTTTTTAAGAATGCGAAGTAAAATGTTCAATTTATAAACTATGTTGTTCCATAGTCCGGTAAATAAAATGTATGTCTTCAATAAATCTTCTTGTTCCCGTTCTTGAATTCAACTGAAATAAAATGTGTTGTGTTTCAATCCAAAAATTAAAATAAAATTTTACGTCTCTTATGAGATTTGAATAGTGTTGTGTCGATATAGACTTGATATTCTTAGACTCTAATCCTACCGTTTATTAATTATAATCATTTATTGATCAGTTTTATCGAGGGACATAAAAAGTCACTCTCGCGAAGGTGTCAAGAAATTTTGGAGTACAAGTTGTTTCATGAATCACTCTAAGAATTTGCGTCAAGGAAGTTATAAAATCTTCTTCTTGTCTCACACTTTTTTCGGACTTTTTTCAACCAAAGATGCATAATTATCGTTTTCTTACTTTTCATCTTAAGACTATGTTCAAAGGACTTCACATTTGAATTTTGATATTACCTAAGTTGGGTTAAAAATTTTGGATAAAAGTAGTGGTCTTTAACCACCTTCTTTACTTTTTACTCACGAATCATTCTACATACAATTTGAAATTTATGTGTCTTATATTTTAGACCGTTGATTTTGTAAACTTTTTAGTCTGGGTTTAATAGTAGAAATAACCTTTTTTTTGGTTGACTTAAAACTGATGTAAAGATTAGAATAGTATAAATGAATAACGAGTAATAAATGTTACATTGGACGACCTGTAGTAAAATATCACTTATCTTAAAAAGTTACTTTTAAATGAATACTGAATTTAAAAGATTCAAATTATCTTTATTAACAAAAAACTTTGAAGACATTTATTATAAATTGTATTGTCATAAAAATTTCTCTATGATTTCCTGTTAACCGTTTCCCTGTGTACGAGTTTTGTCTAGAATGGAACTTTGTAGTGGCAATCAGACGTAAAGAACTACTTTAAGTGTGTTTCTCCATATTCTTCATAGTGGTAACGAATTCGAAAGTTAGTATCTGTGAAGTAATGATAAACCTCGTCCTAGAAATCAAAAAGGTTCCAAACGATTACTACATTGGTGTGACCGGTTACATGAATTTAGAGGGACTGTACTATGTCGGAATTTTTTTTTTTTAATTTTAAGACGTTTAACCATAGTCAATTGTAAAGTTAGAATTTATAGATTAAGATCTTACACTTTACGGTTTTCTTTTCATATATTTCTATTTACTTTAGATCTTTCATTTTAGTTTCTCGAGACTCGAAAATCTTTGAACTCCCTTGTTCAAATTTTTATAGTCCGTGTAAGGATCCTTTATAATTATAAATGTGTCCACTGAAATTTGATTTTTGACATGTATTACCGATAGATAGGTGTATTGTTAACGAAAGAAAATAATTTTTCCATAAAGGACGGGGTCCAGAATCAACACCGTACACCATAGATTAAGGGACTGGTCCCTAGCTTGGTCCTGATTGTCCGTTCAGGACATTGTCAACGGAAGGGATATTTTCCTATAATTTAATCTACTCGAAAGTTCTAGAAGGTCGTAATTTTAAAACTATAACGACATTAAAGGTTTTGAATAATACGTTTGGACTTTCAACGTATCCTATTTTAATTACAAAATAATTCCTTATCTCTTTTTTTTCTTTTCACATAATGACTTGTCTGAAGATCCTACGGTTCAAAATGGTCGGTGACACAATTTACACAATTTGTAATTCGTGAGACATCGACCTTTCAGGGAGATGTAATAAATCCTCTGACCCGAAAACAATATATAACGTACAAAAGGATAAACAGTGGTCAAAAATAAAAACAATTACACATGTAAGAAATACGTACTTAATCGGTGTTAAGAAAATACTCTTTTAGACGAGTTGAGAGACTGATGGGTCTTTATATTAGACATGTCTTTTTCGTCTACCTACCAACTAAAAAGAAGGAAAATAAATAGTTAAAATCTCGTTACTTAGTTACGGGTTCGTTGAATACTACTTTCCACTTAAAACTCATAGTGAAATTTAAGTATAAAAATATATAAAATGAGTAATCAGTAAGAAAGTATTTACGAGTTTAGTAAGGTGGGAGTAGTTTACTTTCCGAGAAGTGAACGGAAGATACTGAAGACTGTCCAGGTGTCTATAAATTTTAAAAAGTAATATGGAAATACCAAAAAATCACTATTACTAATGAGGATTCTCTTATGTGCAAAGGAACTTAAAAAGATATAGTTAAGAAATCAAATACACTTTGACTAAAGTCACTTATGTATCCGTTTTATCAAAGACACGAGAGGAGTTTGATTTCTTACCAGGGTCTTAATACATGACTCGTTAGGTGGTCAATGACTCAAAGAATGTACTAACGCTGGAAACATACATAAAATACATTAGGTGTGTTGTTAGGACACTTTAACCTTAGTGACAGGGACATAATGACTATTCTTCTTAATGAGTAACAGTGAAATCGTCAAATCATCATCTCCTTCCTTTCAGTCTAGCCAGACTGTCCTTTCGGACACGAGGATTTGGGACGAGGACGGAAGTATATATGTACATTTTCCTCGACTGTAAAAATCCACAAAATTAAAAGTTGATTTTGTAAATATATAAGAGAAGGTAAAGTATTGTACAGATAGATCTGTCCACGAATTACACCTTTCCTGAATGTAACATCGAACTGTCGAAACCCTGGTAAACAGTCTTTGATTGGTTTGTTCCAACAATTGTGTTAAATTATATTTCTGTAAATCTCTTCATGTCACAGACCCGTTCATAATGTTTTTAAAAGTTGTTTTGAATCGAGAGAAGGAAGGGATTTCTTCAATTATACAGTTACTTCAACATTGATGGTAAGATTCGTGTTTAGTACATCTATTCCGATTCACTTCAGAACTTACATTAAGGTTTTATATACCATTCTATGGTTTAGAGGTATTAATTATTGTTATACGATTTCGGGTTGGACATTCCGTCTGTGAGAATAATAGGGAATAAAATATCTACTCCTTCCTGTGACTTCGTGGTTCCAGTTTATAGAACGGGTTCCAATACGTCGATCATTCACCGTCTACTTTAAACTAAGGTCTCGTGTTCTTAATTCTAACGGAATTTCATAGTTTGTTTTTTATTGTTGTGTTTAGACCGGTATATGTCTTATTTATTAGAGTATCCCGTATACTTTGGTCTAATGTAATGTCCAATTCTCTTTGTGGTCAATTGTCCGAGAGACTTTAGACGGAAGTCCTTGTTACAAACAAAAGTCAAGAATATTCCCCGAAAGTTTGTGATGCCTTAAGGTGTACGAGCTAGATTTGTTCGTTTAAAAAAAAGAAAGTCTGGAGAACGAGTTATTTCTCGACGAGGTTTAGAGATTCCCCTGGGTCTACTGAACCTATGTATCGTACTCTCGAGTACGTTAAGACAAGGATGAGAACTAAGTTCAGTCACAAAATTCACTCCACGCACTTCTTAAAGAGAAGTGGACTTTATAAAATTTATAGTTGTAAAATTGTGATTTTTCAAACATCCTCTTGTGTTTTCCTTATATTTCTTAAAATATGAATAATATGTAAAGACATAGACTCCTGAAAATTCTACTTTCTTTGGGTCTTCTGAAAAGGTGTAACTTCGATATCAACCAAGATCGCCTTTTTACTTGTAAAGATGACTATTTTAATTAAATAGTCCTGAGTGTTTTGTCTCCGACGAGGTCACTGGACCGGGTAAAGTGTGGTGTGAATGCCGTCTTTCGTTTCTTGATTTCTCGGAGAACTACTTTTACTTTCCCCTCTCACTTTTTCAACCGAATTTCGAGTTGTAAGTCTTTTGATTCTAGTACCTTAGACCAGGGTAGTGAAGTACCGGTTATCTACCCCTTTGTTACTTGTGTCACTGTCTGAAATAAAGAACCCGAGGTTTTAGTGACGTCTACCACTGATGTCGGTACTTTATATTTCTGTGAACGAGGAACCTTCTTTTCGATACTGGTTGGATCTGTCGTATAATTTTTCGTCTCTGTAATGAAACGGTTGTTTCCAAGTAGATCAGTCTCGATACCAAAAAGGTCATCAGTACATACCTACACGTTCAACCTGATATTTCTTTCGAGTCTCGGTTTCTTGACTACGAAAACTTGACACCACAACCTCTTCTGAGAACTCTCAGGGAACCTGACATTCCTCTAGGTTGGTCAAGTAGGATTTCCTTTAGTCAGGACTTATAAGTAACCTTCCTGAGAACGACTTCGAGGTTATGAAACCGGTGGACTACGCTTCTTGACGGAGTAACCTTTTCTGGGAGTACGACTCTTTCTGACTTCCACCCTTTTCTTCCCCTACTGTCTCCTACTCTACCAACCTACCTCAGTGGTTGAGTTACCTGTACTCAAACTCATTCGAGGCCCTCAACCACTACTTTTCCCTCCGGACCGCACGACATCAGGTACCCCAACGTTTCTAGATCTGTGAAATCAGTCTGTGAAGTCAAGTCAAAGTCTGACTTGACGTTGAACTCAGTCAAACGTGAATTTCCTTTGTAGACAGTTTCTTTGGATAGTATGTGGTCATTATTAGGAGGTCGAGGTCGAAATCACTCGAGTGGAGTGGGATCTGTCGTTCTGGGCTCTTGTAATGTCCCTTGGGGTTTGAGACCCGGGTAGGGTTGGAGACTAAGGAAAAACGACGAAGTTTAGGAGATATTTTGATTGAGAACAGATTTTAAGGAGGTGATCTCACAAGGTCACGAATAGTCGTGACATTAGACGAGTAGAGTAAAAGGGAATTTATTCCTTGTGACTTGAGTAATGGTTTAAAAAAATCAAAACAATAAACTATGATGGTCAACTATTTAAAGTAATTTTATTTTTGTTTTTAGACATTGGGCTTTATAAATCCTGGTTTAGTTAACCGGTTTGACTACCTCCTCTTTTCCCTTTTGAAATACTCGAATTCGTTAAAATTCGAAATTTAATTAACATGATTTGTGTGGAATAGACCACAGTAGTCGTATCAACTGAGTCAAAAATAAGGTCTAACTACTTATAAGTGTTTGTAAGGACTTAGATTTTCAGGACGACTGGACATTGTTTATTCATCTTTAAAATCGGAAGCAAAGTGACCCTTCTGTTTTTTACTGGTGGATGAATTATATACAACGACAACAAAAGAAAAAAAATGATATGGAACGTCAAAGTGATAGACAATGTTTTCAACCTCAACGCCGATTACCCGAAGCTTCCAGAAAAGCTTACATCTAAAAAAGACAACTTCGTCGTGTCAACCTTCTAAAAAGAGACCTATGAAGTTACCCAAAAGAAAGTGTGACTTGTCGATGTTTTTACACGGTTTAAATATAGTGTTACGTCTTAAATATTCGTTAATATTTACGTTCGAGATCCAGTCGTTACAACAATACCCTCTGTACCAATGGTATTGAGATTTCTATTGGTAGTTAGAAATCTTTAATAAAAAGTTCCAGATGCTTCAACGAAGTTTATCATTTTGACCGGTGACACGTAGAGAGAACAAGAGAAAAGAGAGGGACGGGATCAACACCGTCTTTACGTCTTAAGGATGAAAAATTTTCAAGTGACAGTTCTTCCTTTTGGACTTCAATCCTCAGGAAATGTATAGATTATATGTATTCTCATAATTTTTTATTTCATAAATTTGTTGACTTCTGTTATGACTGTCACTTGGTGTTTTTCTGGGTTCAGTTTACAAAAAAATTAATTCCCGTCCCTCAAAAAAAAAAAAATTAAAAAACCAAAAAATTAAACATGTCCCGTTCCTCTAAAAACTCGTCGTTGAGTTAACGAATCAAAAATAAATATTTTATCTCCAATTATTTTTTTTTCTCCATTATTTAAAATACCGGAAGAGACCATTCCGAGTCTACCATTTCTTAGACGGACTTTACACCCTCTGGACCCAAACTAGGGACCCAACCCTTCTCGGGGACCTCTTCCCTTACCGATTGGTAAGGTCATAAGACCGGACCTCTTAGGTACCTGTCTCTCCTCGGACCTCCCGATGACAGGTACTTCAACGTTCCTCAACCTACACTGACTCGTTGAAAGTTATTTAAAATGTCGTTAAAATAAAGTACTATGAATCCTCTGTCATATGACTTCAACAATTTACATGCAAAAGACTCTTTTAGTTTTGACGGTTCTGCGTTTAGGTTCAAGACGGTGAATAATCAATACACTGGAACCCGTTCAAAGATTTAAAGGAGACAAGTGTGTTTACATTTTACCGATTATCATCATAGATGACTGTTAAGACTACACTCTTGTTTATTCAATTGAATATACGATATGTGTCTCATTTCGTGTTACTCTCGAGTTAGTTATGATTCCATTACTGTCTTCGATTATGACAGTAATGGAATAATTGGTGAAATCATAATTATCAAACCACTTTTTGATTTGACCATAGATTAATGGAAAAAATTTTTTTAATAATAATGGTCTAGGTTTGATTTTAATGTACAGACCGTAATATCCGTAAGTCAATGCTAGACAACTTGTATATTTTTTATGTGTAAGTGTATAAAGATATAAAAACGACCTTTTGAATTTTTTGGTATATATACACTGTATAAAATTGTACATTAAAGATCCTCAAACGGACTTAAGAATTTTCATAAAAGAGGAATTTTCGATTATGTATGTCAGAACAAAGTAAGGTTTGCGTTATGTAGAAACATTGGACGTCATAACTGTCGCTAAAGCTACCACAAATAATTATTATGTCAGGAAACTAGGAGCTGTACTTATTTGATTTAAAAAAGCCTATGAAGAAAATTTTTTAGGAAACGTCGGAAGTGTTCAATGACGAGGTATTACTGCGGGATCTTTGTTTACAAGTTCTTTTATGTTTTCAGTGTAAAAAGGTCTTGACTTTACTTCATCCGGGCGTGTGTAGATGGGAATTTCGTACTCGACTTTGACTCTAAAGACTTAAATACTGTACTAAAAAAAAAAAATGCTTGATGGTCTCTTACTGTGTTTGTTAAGAGGCTATTTTATATGATATGCTATACTCTAAAATTTAAAACATTTCATGAAAATTGTTACTGTACCTTTTAAACCCTTTCTCTTCTTTGTTTTAGTGGGTATTGGGTACTATATTTTTGATGAAAGTGAAGACTCTAGTGAATGTTTCATGTTAAGATAATACATGATAAATTCCCAAAGAGACGACCGAGTCATCATTTCTTTTCACTTCAGCGAGTCAGCACAGGCTGAGAAACACTGGGCACCTGACATCGGGTGGTTCGAGGAGGCAGGTACCCTAAGAGGTCCGTTCTTTTGAATTCACCAAACGGTAAAGGAAGAGATGGACGGTTACGTCTTCTGCGTCCAAACTAGGGGCCCAACTCTTCTAGGGAACCTCTTCCTTTATCGTTGGATGAGATCATAAGAACGGACCCTGTATGGTACCTGTCTCCTTGGACCTCCCGATATCAGGTACCCCAGGTTTCTCGACCTGTACTGAATCGTTGAATTGTTGTTTTTATATGAAATATTTCGATAAAATAAGACTTTTGATACGAGATTTTTTTCCTATATTACAGTCAATCATAAACTTTCGATTAGTAGGAAGGAGTATCACTCAGGGTGGAAATTTAAAGACCTCTTTAGACAATGTGAAACTATTTGAATAGTAAAAGTGTTTGGTATAGGAACCGTATTTTTGATAATTGACTTGTATGAGGTCCTTTTCGAGATCATGTTCAAAACATTACTTCGATACCCTTTCTATTTTTACTACTTCCTTTTGTTCGACCCGGGAATTTGAATAGAGTGACCATGAACACTTATATATACTTATTTATACCCATACATAAAGACCCGTACTTCCTTGTTACCGGTCTTCATTTTGCCACATTTGGACTCATGATTTTTGTCCGAACCTCTTTACAGACGAGTTGATACGTCTCGTAAAGTAGTCCCAAGTGGTCTCGAAAAGGTGGAGTCATTAGATAATGAGACATAAGGATCTTACTCTTGTCCCGAGTTGTCCATCTAATCATTAGATTACAATGTACAATAATTCCTAGTGTTGATTAAGAATTCGTTTTGAAAACTGTTTTGACCAAAGTGTAAGTCTTTTTAAAGGTGTACAAGTCAAATGAAAGTTTTTTCACTTTGACGGAAAGTATTCAGAAACTTTATACGTAAAATACAGTAACGTTCTAGTGTAATTTGACGTCACTTTATTTTGGAAGTCCACTTATTTTTCGAGATCCCCTTTTAGTCAATTTAAAGTATCCGATGTTTATACTTGGTATTTTTGTTGTCCAAGGAAATAAAATGAAAAATGAAAGTCATCTTCTTTACGTCATCATTCCGTCAATAAAATTGTTGTGTTGTTTATATCGTCCAATAAACATCATAATGGACTACGAAACAGAGGTGTATGATGCGTTTCTAGTTTTTGGAATAAACCAGGAACAAGACTCCTTCTTAATAGACAATTCTTGATTTCTTTGGGGGGGTTTGTTTGTTTGTTTGTTCTTTTGTTATTAAAAACAATGAGTCATTATGAGAATACATTTTTTAATTTTCTTGAAAGTATAATGAAAAACGAAAGAAAAAACATTCAATAAGACTTTGAAACTTGAGATAATAATACGTACATAGTTAATTTGATAAGAATTAAAAGAAATGTATTTCTAATTTTAAAGTTACAATATTTTTCATGTTTGTCTTTATTATGGAAAAACCAAACAAGGTATTGTTAAGTAATTTCATTTTTGCCAGAATGTATGTACTCATATAAAAAGTGACATAGAGTGGGTATTTCATAAGTGATAAGTATGCCTAGTGTAGTTTAATGACATCTTCAATAGACAGGATAACACTGTAAACAGAAACTTATTGAGTCTTGTAAAGGGGTATCTTACTATACTGATTTTATTCGATATTATCGTATTTTTCTCTTTAGATTAAAAAAACTTATGTTTTTCCAATACTTCTTTTTTCTTTAGACAACTTTGTAAATGAAATTGATACCTTGTACTGACTACATGTTTCCATATTTGAAAAGTAAGTCGACAGATTCCTAACCCAATCCACGTCTCCAACTCTTGTACCTGAGATCTCAGACAATTACTGTCGTTTAATAATCCCTGATCTACCTCACCGGAACCCGTTTAATGATTTAGAGAAATTTGATATAATTCTCGAGTAGTGATCCATGTCGATTATATTACGTTTCTTTATGATCAAAGAAGAAAATCCAAATAGGAAGTCAGACAGTAAAAGAAAGTTAGAAAACTTTACACTTGTTTAATTTAAGTTCGAAGTTTTACCATTTTTGGATGGGGACGAAATTTTGTGGAGTGTTTTATTAGGAGATGAAACTGAGAAAAGGAAGAGAATCCCCACACTTACGGAAGTACTTGTTAAGACTAAAATTTTTGAAATTTATCAGTAATTTTCTCGACAGGGTCCCTTAAGGAACCACCAGGTCACCAATCCTGAGACGCGAAAGTGACGACTCCCAGACCCAAACTGGGGACCAACTCATTGATTCTAGGACGTACGGTACGTCGTTCCGGTTTTTTTAAAAAGTTTTTATTTTATCGACAGGGAAAGATACAATATCATCGTATTAAAGAAGAATATAGTGGTATTTTTAGTCAGAAGTCACTTTTGAATTTTTGTTAAAGACCACAATCTATAGGAAACTTTTGTAGAGACTGTTTGTAGATAGAAAAAATTTTATCGTATAGATGACGTTTGTCACGATTAGAAAATAAACAATTAAAGGATTCCAACCTTCTCTGTGACTCCAATTACCCGGACGGGTGTAGGGTAGAATCCAGTGATCTTGTCTTTAGTTTAGAACCGGGTCCCCTTAAGGTAGGATATGACAAAGAGAAGGTAACGAGAATCTCTACGTTTCATGACTATAATAAAAATAAAAAATTTATTTCTTTTGGAAACTTTTTCTAATTGAAGTTTCTTTAGACTATATGTGGAAAAGTCGGTTGACTACAGTGGTCAGTATTTATACTACTCTCCTTCATGGGAACCTTACTACACTACTTTTGCCGTGAATTGCAGACGATTGATGAGGGGATTTGGGTGTTGGGATCAGATTGGTACTTTTTTTGTAATCTGGTTCAGGGTGTTATTCCGTTAAATATTATATGGACTGGTCGTATTGAATTTTGATAGTTTCAGTGGTTTATATTCCTTTCAGTGTCTATTCTCCTCAGTTTCCTTTGCGTTGTTTACATGATATTAAACCATAGGACCTTGTCTGTCTGCAATCCATTCTTAATCCCTTTCGATACCTTAAATCGATTACATATTTATGATGGTCAAGTAATAAACATTATTTATATAGTGTGATTACATCTTACAATTATTCATTAACACACAACCCGCTAATATACCCTTGAGAGATATGATTTACGAGTCATAAAGACATTTATGTTTTGACAAGAATTCTTTTAGTTCGGACAAATACTTTTTTTTTTATTTCTTTAATCCCATACCTATTACGGTATCTAAAAAAATCACTGAAGAAAGATTATTGAAATATATAAAATAGGTAAAAGATGTAATCGACAAAAATTTTCATTATATTTTAACACATTAACCTTCTTATTATATTAGATACTCCTATATATCCGTATTAAAACATAGAATGCTTAAACCTCGAAAAGTTAAGATTTTCCTTAAAAATAAAATCGAAAAGTAGTGTTTTATACCTTAGGTTAAAATTCACTCGTGGGAGTGGTTTCGAAGACCTCCGGTTGAATTCCCAAGTGACATAAATATAAGTTTGTATCGTTGGTCACCATTTTTGTCGTCGATGTATTAACATATTTTCGGAATCGACCGAGAAACTTCTTATTACATATTGATCGTTTTTATTTTTTGTTACACTTCAATTAAATGTGATGACTGACTCAAGGTCACAATCTCGTAGGGTATCCGATCTGACGAATGATGTAATCACTTCTACATACTGTTTTCCCTTCGTTTCCGGTGTTTCGACGATCGACATTATACCTGAAGAACTAGACCGTCGACGAACAAGTGTTCTCCGTAGAACCAGAGCCTTTGACGTCAATGTCTTAAGACATCTACGAGGACTAAACCTTCAAAGGATTGACGTTTTCGTCTTCCAGTGGATCTTAGTTCAAGACTTCGTCCGAGGGTATCAATAAGAACCTTTGGACTGGATGTTCATAAGGAAGTCGGAAAGATTGTCATGAAACTCGAGAGATGTAAGAAACAATTTAAGGAAGGACGGGTTTGGTCGGTCTCACCTAGAATGATATACGGTGATTTTTGGGTGGTTTTATATGCGCCACTCCTACACACTCCTTTTCATATCACCGGGTATCCTCTTCCATCGTGGATTAAAATATGTTCTAGAAAAGGATGACTTGTACGTCCTATATTTCAGAATTACAGTCCTGAATAAAATACTATACGAAAAAGAAAAAAAGTTCCTATTCTAATTTCTCTTTGAGATACTTAAATGGACCTCGACAACACATCTGTTTAGTCCTCAACATTTTTTATTGACCAACTGTGGACGACGTAGACCCCAGCACTTCTTTTGAAAAGGACCTCATCTCAGAACGGACCGGTCTTACTGAAACAAACCTCATCTCGGTAGCACTAAACAGTCTTACTTGACAAACGGAACCCATAATACTAGTTCACGACAGTGTTAGACCTAAAAGACCGGTCATCCGACGAGACATTGTTAGATTATGTTAGTACAGTAATCATTAATTCAGTTGAATTAGAAAAAGGAAGAGATTCCTGTTAAAAAGAGTAAAGAAGTCTGTTTCGATCTGATCTTTCGTATGGTAATGTATGTATCTAAGTTACATTATGTGTATTGTATGTATGGTAAATTAGATCGTTAAGATGAAGCTACTGTAGGATGGGATGTCTTTATTTGTTTACACATTTATTTCGATGTTATCATTCTTGTGAACCTGAAGTGATAAAACTAAGGAAGGGAAGGGGAGGAAAGATGGAAAGTATATGTATTTGTATATGACCCATATAAGATAAACGGTTAGCGACAAACAAGACCCAGGGACCTATGTTGTTATTTGTTTTGTTTTAAAAATAAGAGTATTTCGAAATTGAAATCACTCCTTTCCGTCTATTTTTTGTTCGTTTATTATAACAGTCCACCATAATACACAATGTTTCATTTTATTTCGTCCCATTCGACCCCCAATAACTACCTTACTCTCGCTACTCCTCTATTATAGAGTCGTGTCTGGACTCACTTCCTTGTCTGGTTCCGAATCCTGATCGATCCCCTTTACGTAGGGATCATCTCCTTCGTCGGACACCCCGTCCTTCTCACACAAACTATAGCGACTCCGTTCTCTGTGTCGTTCTCTCGACACACTCACTTTGACCTACCCTCTCTCTAAATACTATCCTTCACCCTACACTCTTTGTTTTTCCCGGTTTGACTTTTCCCAGAACATCCGATATGTTGTAGACTAAAGGATGACCTACTGTACCTCTAGGTGACTTCTCGAACGTCTCGTCTCTGCACCGTCCTACAAAACGTTTGTCGTAGAAAGATCTAAATCACATTTCTAGTCTGACACTTACAAATTCTTGTCTTAATTCCCTCTGGTCTTTCCTGCGATCACGTGTTTGTGACCGTCGTGAACCCATGACATATGTCCGTCTCTGTGTCCGGTTCTAGTCCCACCATCGGTGCGATCGCCATTTTTCGCCAGACCCTATAAAATATCTCCCTCTCCGCTGTTCTATGCGACGACCTGACCTATACCTTATACTCCTCTCTTCTCAGCTCCTACTAATACCGGACTGGTTAATCCTGTCTTGACAGTAAATGACTCTGTCTCGTCAGACCTCTTCTTTTTCAAGTACTTATTTTTCTTATCGGATCGTAACTCCCAAAAGCAACATCGAATCGTTTATAAAATGCCTTTTTTTGAGTAATTCGGTTAATTTAAGGGACTTAAGTTAAAATTTTACCGTTTCGACTAAACAAAGGTTCAAAAAAGATAAAGAGACTTTAATAAAAGTTCTGGTAAAAAATGAAAAAGACCGAGAGTTTCGTCGGGGTACCACCAGCAGTTTTTGGTCGTGGAATACTTTCCTCCGTTTTTCTCTCGGTTCTTCTTTCACCAACTGGGTCAAAGATTTATTCTAACCATACTACACTTTCGTGGTCGATACAAGTTATATTCCTTATGACCCTTTTGTGACAAGTGTTCTTGAGTTCCTTGGTTTTAGTGTAGACTACCGGAGTTTCTAATACAAAAACTTCACTCAGAACGATTAGACGTCTCACTACTTCATTGTAAATCTTTTAATTTCGGTTAATAACTCTTACAAGTCCCGTTTTTGACGGACTGATTAAAGGTATCGTACCTAGAATAGACATTACAACATAAGGTACCAGTTTTTCGCCGTTTGGTACTAACTTCGAGTACAACTACAGTTCTGATGGCTACCAATAAACGAAGTAGACAAGACACACCACTGATTGTTTGCGTTGGTAGTCTAAACCTTTTGGAAAATGCGAGTCGTGATCGTCCATACGGTCTAGGGGTTCTTCTACTATTTTTATTACTGGACTCTCCACGTCTACTTACTGAACTTTCTCCGCCAGTTATTTAACTAAAGTCTATCGTGACCTTTTCTGAACGGTTAGATAAATAGGTGAGGTACTACAGAAGTAATCTTTTCGTTTTTTACGATTTCCTCGGGTTCAAACTTAACCCTTTGAAGTACTTCGATGTACCATTTCATCATCAAGACCTTTTCGATGACCCCTACTCTGTCCACGATTTCAATTTACTCAACCACTTATACTCGGTGGTCAGGTTCTTAGACAAATTTTACACATGAAAATTACTACTGTTTTCTAGAATGAACACCATCTTTTTTTTCTGTTGATAAAAGACGTGTTTTAAATGTCGTGTCAAGACTTAGTGATTAATCAAAAACAGATCTCGTGTGACTTAACTAATACCGATGATGGTTAAACTCAAAGGTAACTGCTGGTCATAAAGATGGTACGGGATAAAAGGACCGACGTCAGAATTGACAAAACAAAACGTATCCAATAAAGATGGTTCAGATCAGAGGTAGGAGGGGTGATTGTTAAAGACGTTAAAAGTTACTATGGATATTCTCCAAAGTCAAGTAGACATTAAAATGGTACATTTCAAATACGACAATATGTAAAGTAAAATCTTATAAGGATAGTCTTTATAATTAACATTTGACTTATTTTTAGATTACCGAGTGTAAATAAAGAATCTCTGTTCTCGTAGTCCATGTACCTCCCAGGTTGACAATGACGGACCTTTGTGAAACGAATCTACCCATTTTCATACAAATGGCGTCGTGTTATTAATATTAATCTTTGACTTCACTAGGTTCATCGGAAGTTATTTCTTCTCATTTATCTAATACCTTTGTCAAGAGTCCAGGATCCTAAAGAAATGTACGGATTTATTTATTTATTTTTAGTGACTCTCGGGTTTGTCGAAAATAAATGTATCCAACATAGATAACTATAAATAGTATGACTTTAAGTTTATCTTTTTTAAATTTTATAATAAAGTAAAATTTTATTGAGTAATTTATAATTGTATAAATAAATTACTTTTTATTCATGTAAAAGGTTTGTTTTTTTTTTAAATCACCTCCTGTCTCCGTGACTAAATGTAAAAACGTTTGTCTAAGTTACAGACCGAATTATCTTCGACCTGTGAGTATGCACGGACACGTAAGTTAGACGACGTTTCCGACAAAACCAATTTTCTTTCTTTCTTTTAGGTCGGAATATATAAAACCCATTTTTCCCCTTCTTATAGAATTAACGAAGAAGTTTAACACATTTGACAAGAAACTATACTGTAGTTTTGAACTTTTCACTATCGAAAAATCTCCAATCAACGTTACATCTTAGTCTTTGATGACCCAACCAGTTTTTCAAGTAAACCCAAAAAGACATTCTCCTATGTTCTCTGAGCTTGATTGAAGAACCGGTTGGTTATATAATTTTAGAGAACCAGATAGGACGTTACACTTAGGAAGTGAATACTCACTAAAACAATGTAGTACGTGACCAGTAAACCTTTTGCGACCAAGTTACTCAATACGTGTGGAAAATTTAACACTGTATAAAATTGTATAGTACATTGCCCATCAGAGACCTTTTAATGTGGTGTATAAACACTCTCTTAATATCACTCTTCTGTTTGTCGTAAAATCATGATAATACTCTTACCAAACCTGGAACGACTAAGACTCAGGGATCTACTATAAAAATTTTGGAGACCTGACACCTTGAAGAATGATCTTGTGTTGACAAATATACTATATCTAGAGGAAGATTACCAGGTCATTTGGAGTCTAAAGCGTGGGAGGTCTTTGTCAGAGACTGATCTAGGAGTGTGGGGTGTTGAGAAGTAAACGACAAAAAGAAGGTACAAGGGTTAAGGGTTAATGTGAGATATGTTAATGGATAGTATCGTGACTTGTATAAGATAAAAATAACAGGTTAATAAGTTGGTAGAGAGTGATCTAGTTTCACTTGACTTTAGTCAAGTCAAGTCAACGAGTCAACATAGGCTGAGAAACGTTGGGGTACTTGACGTCGTGCAGTCCGGAGGGACAGGTAGTGGTTGAGGGCCTCAGGTGGGTTTGAGTACAGGTAACTCAACCACTACAGTAGGTCGGTAGAGTAGAAAAAAGCAGGGGAAGAGGAGGACGGGAGTTAGAAAGGGTCGTAGTCCCAGAAATGTTTAGTCAGTCGAGAAGCGTAGTCCACCGGTTTCATGACCTCAAAGTCGAAGTTGTAATCAGGAAAGTCACTTGTGGGTCCTGACTAGAGGAAATCCTACCTGACCGACCTAGAGGAACGTCAGGTTCCCTGAGAGTTCTCAGAAGAGGTTGTGGTGTCAAGTTTTCGTAGTTAAGAAGTCGCGAGTGGAAAGAAATATCAGGTTGAGAGTGTAGGTATATAATGATGAACTTTTTGGTGTCGGAATTGATCTACCTGGAAACAACTGTTTCATTACAGAGACGAAAAATTATACGACAGATCCAACCAGTAACCTCTTCCTGTACCGTTGGGTGAGGTCATGAGAACGGACCTCTTAAGACACCTGTCTCCTCGGACCATCCGACGACAGGTACTCCAGCGTGTCTCAGTCTGTGCTGATTGAATCGTCGTCCAACCACCGGTAATGAAGGGAGGGTTCCTCATTCGCAGAAAAGTAAAGTACCGACGTTAGTGGTTGATGTTACTAAAACCTCGGGGGTGTTTTATTTCAGTCTGTGACAAAGGGGTAGATAAACGGTACTTCACTACCCTGGTCTACGGTACTAGAATCAAAAGACTTACAACTCGAAATTCGGTTGAAAAAGTGAGAGGAGAAAGTGAAAGTAGTTCTCTGAGGATTCAAGAAGAAGCGAAAGACGGTATTCCCACCACAGTAAACGTATAATAACAATAAAGAGACCCGTTAGAACTAAGGTTGTTAGTTCCCATAGAAAATAGAGACACGGTGGTTTTGGATCGTTTGAATAAACATATTTAGTCAAACCAATTCGTCAATTACTTGTCATTTATTCTGTATGGAGAGGGTAAACAACAAGCTATTAAACTACACGTTAAAGAAGATACCTACGGTACTAAACTAATGGTCACAGGACGGTTTTTATTTTTCTACGAAAAAGTGTTAATATGGGTCTTTTGTGTAATTGACTTCTTAAATGTTTACTTTAATATACTATCGATCCTAAACGAAGTTTTATAAGACCAACACCCTTCTCCGTCTCCCATCTCCACCCTTCCTTATTTGTTGAAATCTAACCGACACACAACTGTTAATAGTTTCTGACGACTGCGAATATGTTCTCAAGTATTTTGATAAGAGACGAAAATGTTTAAAACTTTTACAGATAATTTTTTTTGAATAAGTTATGGTTTGTTAAAGTGAAAAGTTTCAATGACTTCTGATTTGGTGTCTGGAAGCTATATCAAGTCCTTACCAAATAATTAATTTCTTTCAGTTAGGTCAGATATTTGTTTATGTAGTGACATCGGTAAATTGTATGAAAAATTAGTCATATGACATTTTCGACTGTTTTATAAGTAAGTCTTCTGATCTTCTAAAGAGGTATTAAAACACTAACAAGAATGTACCATTCAAATTAAACTTAAAATTGTATTTTGAGAAGTTTCTCTAAACTCTCAGTCATTCTAATTGTCTAACTGAAACTGTAAACAAAAAAGAGATATAGTCCATCAGTTCTTATGTTTTTAGTAAACTGAAATAGTATAATATATGGTAGTATTTAACTGATTATAAGATGTTAATATTAATTATAATTAGTGGTTTGACAAAATTAATGAACAGAAAGTTAGTGAAAATTTTGGAATTTACAAAGTTAATGAACAAGATTTTCGTTATATATCATAAATTAGTGAGTTGATAGAGGGTGAACTTTTCATCACGGTCAATTCACGGGAGTTGGAGAGACTTTGGGTTGGTTCCTCTGCCAATGACCGTTTCGGACACACTAGATCCAGGTACTACCTTGTACTTAGGAGGGTTTGAGACGAGGTAAAACCGCCCCCCACCCCCCCTGTCCCACAGTAAGAAGGAAAAAACCCCTTTCCATTGTACAAGTTTTGTCTTGTCGGGATAACTAGGTGGGTCATAAGGTCTCAAGGTCTTAAGGTTATCGGAAGTAAGTAAAGTAGGGTAAATACAGGGGAAGTCAAGTACGACCGTCTGTAAAGACGACCGTACTTAAGAGTCTTTAGAAACAACGGAGGGTACGTTAAGTACACCCAAGTACGGTGGTCTGTTCTCTCAGGACATGTCTCGAGAACACCCATTGACGTAGAGATCAGGGTGATACACGAGATACATCTAGAGTTCCTGTGACACTTACGTCAGAAAACTTGTTCCGGCGAATGAAAAGGATGTACTTTTTGAGAAGGAAACTCTGAATGAATTCACTCAATATGGTCAAAAATTACAGTAAGTAAGTGAAGAGAAAGTTAATGTAATGAATAACTTCTGACTGTCTGACAACAGGACAAGGACGGCAAGAGGGTCAAAGAACTGGAGTTCCAGGTTATTGTAAGTGGGTGAACGATAATCATGGAGTTATGACACCACGGTCTGACGAGATTACATATATGAATTGTAATAAAATCGAGAATTACAAGAAGTTTCGGAAGGGAAATTAATGTCCTACACTCCACGGTTACCAATTTGGAAGATAAAATCGGTATACATGATGAACATTAAGGAACTTAAATAATGGTACAACGAAGTATAACGGTACAGAGACGATTACCGAAGAGAGAGATGGTGTTGACGGTACCTTAGTGATCTAGTTGTACACAAACAAAAGGTTCTGATTTAAATTGATTTTTTTTGACTCCTTTTTTTCCTAAGAAATGTATAACAACTACATTCAGATTTGACTTTGTTGGAAGGGTCTTTAAACGCTTACAAATAGTTTCGGAATTTTGAAAAGGATAAGTAACTAGGTTATTAAGTACGTTATAAGAAGGTAAGTTGTTATTAACAACTCACAAATGATACTCGGTCCTTCAAAAGGTCTACAATCCCTATATAGAAAGATTTACAGTCCCTCATAATTTTGTTCCCGAAGGGACTATCGAGTCAACCCTTTCTTAAACGGACATTACTTCCTCTGGACCTAAACTAAGGACCCAACCCTTCTAGGTGACCTCTTCCCTATCCGATATGAGTGAGGTCATAAGAACCCGAAGAGAACACCGAATCGACCATTTCTTGGACGGACGTTACACCCTCTGGACCCAAACTAGGGTCCCAACCCTTCTAGGGGACCCTCTTGCCTTTCCGATGGGTGAGGTCATAAAACCGGACCTATTAGGTACCTGACTTATCATCCTCTTTTTCTGTTATTTATTTTATATGTTTGTAAGAGTTTATAATTACTACTGAAGAGTTTCACCTCTAAATGTCCGGTGAATAAAAGACGAAAAACTTACCCATAGATGATTACCCATTAATCTTTTCATTTGTAAGGAAGTAAATATTAGGTGACATAAAACACGGATAAATAGAAGATTTCGTGGACCCAAATAGACGCATCTACTATTTTTTTGAAGATTTCTTTTTCTTGAGCATCAAAAGGATACCTGATTAAAAAAAGGTTGCTTGGACATCACAAATTGTGACGGACCATAAACATAAACTTGAGTCTTTCGTAGTTATAAATGACTTTCTATGAATAGTCCGTGACACACTGATGATCTGAAGTGTCACTGATTCTGTCTCTATTAGAGACGACGTACCTCGAATATAAAATTATTCCTTTGTCTAAAAATTTTAATGGTACATGATTTACGATGCTTACCTCTTCCACTACCGTGGAGTGAGGTCATGAGAACGGACCTTTTAGGGCACCTACCTCCTCGGACCATCCGACGTCAGGTACCCCAGCGCTTCTTAGCCTGTGCTGACTCGCTGAAGTGAACGTGAAAAGTGAAAGTACGTGACCTCTTTCTTTACCGTTGGGTGAGGTCACAAGAACGGACCTCTTAGGGTCCCTGTCCCCTCGGACCACCCGACGACAGATACCCCAGCGTCTCAGTCTGTGCTGACTCCGCTGAATCGTCGTCGTTGTCGTTTCCGATGTTTCATTTGATCCCTCATCACTATTTCTCTTTTTGTCTCTTTATATCCTCCCCCAAATACTGTTATTGGAGTCTATACGTCTACTGTGGTAGGAATACCGTCTTTCACTTCTCCTCGATTTTTCGGAGAACTACTTTCACTTTCTCCTCTCGCTTTTTCAACCGAATTTCGAGTTGTAAGTCTTTTGCTTCTAGTACCGTAGGCCAGGGTAGTGAAGTACCCTTTATCTATCCCTTTGTCGTCTTTGTCACAGTCTGATAAAAAAACCCGAGGTCTTAGTGACGTCTACCACTAACGTCGGTACTTTAATTTTCTGCGAATGAGGAACCTTCTTTTCAATACTGGTTGGATCAATCATATAAGTTTTCGTCTCTGTAATGAAACGGCTGATTCCAGGCAGATCAGTTCCGATACCAAAAAGGACACCAGTACATACCTACACTCTCAACCTGACACTTTTTCCGACTCGCGGCTTCTTAACTACGAAAACTTGACGCCACAACCTCTTCTGAGAACTCTCAGGGAACCTGACGTTCCTCTAGGTTGGTCAGGTAAGACTTCCTCTAGTTGGTACCTTAAAGAAACTTTCCTTACTACGATTTCGACTTTGAGGTCATGAAACCGGTGGAGTACTCTTCTCAACTGAGTAACCTTTCCTGAGACTACGACCCTCCCTAACCCCCGTCCTCCTCTTCCCCTGCTGTCTCCTACTCTACCGACCTACCGTAGTGCCTGAGCTACCTGGACTCAGACTTACTTGAGGCCCTCTACCCCTACTTGTCCCTCCGGACCGCACGACGTCAAGTACCCCAGTGTTTCTCAGCCTGTGCTGACTCGCTGACTTGACTTGACTTGACTTGACCTCACACGGTATCTCAGTGCAGTTATTTAGTCTGAAAGTTAGGGTAAAAATGATAAATGATTTACAAATTGATGTACAGTCAGTGAATTCCGACAAACAAATATTTACTTTACCTAAGTCATTTTAGATAGAGTTTTATAAGAACATTTTTAACTCAAACACTTTTATAGAAACAGTTACATACGACAACAAGTCAACGATTCAGTACAGGTCGAGGAACGCTGGGGTACCAGACGTCGTACGGTCCGAAGGGACAGGAAGTGATACAGAACCTCAAACCAGTTTGAGTGCAGGTAACTCAGTCACTACGGTAGATTGGTAGAGTAGGAGACAGTGAGGGAAGAGGAGGGCGGGAGTCAGAAAGGGTCATAGTCCCAGCAAAGGTTATCCAACAGAAAAGCGTAGTCCACCAACTTCATGACCTCGAAAACGAAAACAGGACGGTCTCTTGTAAGTCCCAACTAAAGGAAAGCCTGACTGGCCAAAGTAGTGGAACGGCAGGTTTCCTGAGAGTTCTCAGAAGAGGTCGTGGTGTTAAGTTTTCATAGTCAAGAAGCCGTGAGTCTAAAGAAACACCAGGTTGAGAGTGTAAACGTGGCTACTGATGGCCTTTTTGGTATCGAAACTGGTTTACCTGGAGACAGCCGTTTCACTATAGAGACGAGAAATTATACGACAGATGCAAACGGTACCGAAAAGAAGGTTCCTCGTTCGTAGAAAATTAAAACACCCACATCAGTGGTAGACGTCACTAAAACCTTGGGCTCTTTTTCTTTAAACTGTGACAAAGGTGAAAAGTGGGTAGATAAACGGTTATATAGTTGTAGATGTGTGTGTGTGTGTGTAAATAGCCACATGTTACCAGAGAATGTCCATTTTGCATAAGGGACTGTGAATCGACTTATTGTTTCACGAGTTATTTACTCGTTGTCCAGTCCTCTTGGTAGTGTGACCTCAGCCTCCCAGACCCCTTTTAGAATGTCTTCTCTGTAAACTTTGTCCGTGACTTCCTATTCGCAAAAATGGTTGGACTCCCTGTTTCGTTTTTTTGTCCTCCTACGACGGAAATGATGAGATCTCGATTAATTCTATGTCTTCTGTATGTCAGAATCTAAAAACGGAGACTAAGAAGAAAAAAGTGTAAATGGAGTTAGAGTACACATACATAGAAGGGGTGTCCTTTTTTATATGGGAGTCACTACGGTAAACTTAGACAAGTACCCCAAGAGTATCGTTCTTATGACGTCACCAAACAGTAAGGGAGGAGGTCACCTGGTACAAAGCAGTCTTGAGAGGTGATACAGGGTAAACAGAACCCACCGGGAAGTACCGTGCCAAGTATCGAAATAACTCAATACGTTCGTTCGGGAAAGTGGTACTGTTCCGACACTAGGTACTTTCGATACCAAAAAGGTCATCAGTACCCGTCTACACTATCAACCTGGTTTTCTTTCGTCTCGTGGTTTCTTAACTACGAAAGGTTTCACGACGACCTCTTCTGAGAGCTCTCAGGGAACCTGTCGTTCTAGTTTAGTCAGTTAGGATTTCCTGTAGTTGGGACTTATAAGTGGCCTTTCTGACTACGACTTCGACGTTGTGAAACCGGTGGACTACGCTCCTCGGCTGAGTGACCTTTTATGGGACTACGACCCTTTCTGACTTCCGTTTTCCTCTTCTCCCATCTCGTTTCCTACTCTACCAATCTATGGTGGTTACTTAGTTACCTCTATTTAGATTTGTGGTCCTATATCACTTCCTGTCCCTTCGGACCGTACGACGTCAGGTACCACAACGTTCTCAGTCTTTACTAAATAAATGACTTGTTGTTGTCACCACAGTAGGAGGAAGGTAAGTCCAAGTGTTAAAATTCAGACACGAGAAACTCATGTAGTACTTGTCAGGTAAAAGAAAGAGGTGGTCGGGATGAGGGTAGTTGGTTGACATCTGAGAACGATGTTTCATCATAAAACGTTTGAGGAACGACACTCGGTGAACACCTATCCCTTTACATCATCCAGTTTTAAAAGAAGAAAATTTTTTCTTTCTTTAATCTTATCTTTTACGACGTAGTTCATATCACTCCCATTCCTGAATAAAGTTAAATTAGACACAATTCAGTACTACCTTTTGGAAAAAAACACATCGTCAGTTTTTTACGAACTTTTATACTACGTTTTGTTAAAAGAAAAAAGGACCATCCCACCCAGTTTGTATCTAAACTTTTAGACCCTGAAGGGACCACCATGTCACCTATCCTTAGGTGGACGATTACGTCCCTTGTACCTAAACTAAGGACCAGACCCTGATAAGGTGTGTAGTACTTCATTGATTCAGGTAATTGATGTTGATGACTCAAGCACACGACGTTGATGACTCGAGTGTGTTGATGGCGGGTGTGAGGCGTTGTTCTTTTGTGAAGTCACTCTTCGGACCCGTGACGCTGATCTTTTTCGTTCCACGTCATTGTTTCAGGGTCGTGTTGGTTTTTATTTTCTTTTAGACTATCTTCAATTCCGAAGGGAGTGTTCTTTTGTCCAAGTGTAAGTAAGTGAGATGTTGACTACTATATACGATACGACTTAAAGTTCCTCAAGGATTTGAGAGGATACCGGTCGGGTTCCAGAAGTCCAATTCTTAGGAAAGTCACATTAAAGTCGTTGACCGTCTTTATTGAAAGGACCTACTTATAAATTATATAAGTTGAAACACAGATACTTTTTGGGGATCTTCCGTTCTTAGTAGACCCAGTCGAGAAGACTGGTTGTCGTTTTAGAGTCCTACGAATGTCTTGACTTTCTGTAGGAATAAGAGGACAAAGTATTCATAGTCACGGAGAAATTACCAGTTTCTTATTTCAAAGTCAGGAAGAGGACCATAAAAAAGTCATAAATGATTCAGGAATATTTGTGAGGACGGTGACGTCTGTGTTTCCCTGTAAGGAAATATCAAACTGAAGGGGTAGAAGATAAAGTAGAGGATGGTCAGGGTCTCCCCTGAGGAAGTCCTGTTTGACCTTACAAGAAATAAGGGGTTATATGTTGAGGTTCGAGGAGGAGGGAGTAAATTTGAGAGGGTGGAAATTTGGAGTCAACACTTTGAAGATAAATGAATGTTTTAAAATACGTTCCCACGTAAAAAGATCTCTGTCAGATACCGAAAGTATTTTCTAAATTTTTCCAACGTTTCCCAAGATACTGAGTTTTTTCCATGTACTAATATATTTGATAATTAGGAAAGAATATATGCTAAAGAAAGGAAAGAAGAGAGGTTGTTATCATCCTTAATATAACACATCGTGTGTGTTTCTCATGTATAAAACCCTTACAAAAGACGGAAACTAAAGGAAATTTTTTCGACTTTACGAGGATGTTTCTTACTACTTTAATGTAAAAGACGCTAGGTAAAATATTTGTCTTTATGGAAGAAATAACATGTAGATGGGTTGACTGTATGTTAATTTTAGATTTTGGTTGGTGTGTCGTCCGTGACAAGATTTTGGGAGTTTCAGCTTCCAGGTAATTCAAGGCCCCGTGTTTTTGGGATTTCCGGAATTAAAGTTCGGAAAAACAAAAAGGAAAGGTCGTTAATAAAAAATTGTCAACTGGTTATATCCCTTCCAATGTTTTGTTGGACCGTTGTAAACGGTAAGTATTTTGCCATAGACGTTCTCGACCTTCGTCTGAAAGAATTTTTCTCTACGTCCTTCGAACCTGCGCGTGACGTCACTCCTGTAAGCCGGCAACGGAAAAGAAAGAGATCTCTAGGTTTCCGTCGCCGGCGAGGGCGCGGTAGCCGACACTTCATCTCTCGCAGTAAGGCAGCTAGGTCATTTTTGTGTCCTTGTTCAGTCTCCGAGCACCATTTTCCCTAGGCCCGGAGCCGAGCGGCGGTCCGGCCGGAGAGGGTGCAAGGCGTCCGTGATCTCGGGTGAGGCTGGGGCCCGCGCCGCCGTCTCGCGCCGAGGGCCTCCGACCCCTTCGCCGCGGGCGCGGTTCTGCCTTCGCAAGGGACATCCACTTTCCAGTCTCCACGGCGCCCTCTTCGACGGCACGCGCGGCTCGGCGAGCGGCTGAGGGAGCGCTCGGGTGGCTGTGCCGGGGCGAGGTCCGAGACCTGGGGTGAGGGCCGAGGCCGAGGGCGGAGCCGGAAAGAGCCTCGGGGCGCGTGAGCCGGGGCGACGAGGCCAGCGAGAGGGTCGGGCGGGGCTCATCGCGCGGCGCCTGCGGCTTCTCGCCCAAGACGGCCGGCTTCGGAGTCCGACGACTCCCCTGACCCCCGCGCGGGCAACCGTCAACCCTCCTTCCCTGGAAGGGTCCCGGGGGGCGGAAGGAGGGCCCGCGGCGACGCCGGCGAAAAGAGGAGTGGGCAGGGAAGAATGGCCGCGAAGAGACGGCTCGCCGCAGGATGCGACCCGCATTTGGCCTGTCAGCACACGCCGCCGACGACCCTGCCCAACCCCATCCCCCGGAGGTCCGTTTGTCTGACCTTTTTCGACCTCGCCCCTCCCAATTTTTTCACCTCTGCCTCGAAAGACCCAAACACATAAACCCCCGCCCCCCCCCCAGTCTCAAGGACTGGGGGAGGGAGTCGCCGAGCCACGCGCGAGGGCAGGCGCGGACGCGTGGTCACCTCACCTCTCCGCCGCTCTCCGCCAGCACTGCAAGGGGGCCACCTCCCAACTCTCTTTGGTCAGAGACCTTCAGCTGACGGGGGATAGCGCATCCTCCCTATGACGAGGCCGTATCGACGCGAAGGGAATAGACCCTGAACCTCTTCTGTGCACGCGAATCGTAGGACAAACGTTTTCCGCCAGGAATTTCCTTTAAAACTCTGACAAGTCTAACCTCGGTTCTATCTACTGGATTAGTCAAAATCTGTCAAGCCAGAGATTAAACACCCTTTGACCCGAAACAGTGTCCGAGAACGGAATCTGATTTGCCAAATAATCTTGTGAATTGTTTTGACCTATCTAGGGTTATTTTATAAAGTTTAAGGGAATTTATTCGACCCCATATCGGGACAACTCATTCCGATTCAAAATGAATAGTTGAAAACACTCATTTATCGTATTATCGATTTACCTCGGTCTCATCTTAGTGAATCTTACTTTTGAAAGTCTTCTGACCGAAATCAGACAAAACAAGTGACCACATAAGGGTTCGAATACCCTGTCACGGATTACCATTTATGTCTAAACACTTTATTCCACAACTGTCTTGTAGTGTAAGACTATCACCGGGGACTTCGTGGTTCTACACCATCGTTCTCGGCGGTACAAACGTCTCACGACACACCAAACCAGAACGTCCCCAGGAGTTTTACAGAATAAATAAAAATTTACAGAATCAAAACTAAGCGGGATCTTTTCGTCAGTGTGTAAGTCCGGTCTTTGGGTTCAGTCCTTTTTGTTCCACGTGACTATTCCTCTTGTAGAGGAGACAGTAAAGGGGGACCTTGATCCGTAGACCCGTTGATTTCCCCGTACGTTGTTGGGGATTGTTCACTTTTGTGAGAAATACAGAGTAAGAGATCTTCAGTGGGAGAAGGAAAATCATAGTAAACAACACATTAATCACCAAAATTTCGTGGGGAGGAGGTAGGTAGGAACTTCAGCTCAGGATTTCCTTTAGTTGGGACTTTACAAGTAACCTCCCTGACTACGACTTCGACTTCGACGTCAAGAAACTGGTGAACTACACTTCTCGGCTAAGAAACCTTGTCTGGGACTACGACCCTTTCTGATTTCCGTTTTCCTCTTTCCGGTCGTCTCCTACTCTACCAACCTACCGTAATAACTAAGTTACCTGTACTTAACTCGTTTGAGTCCCTCTATCACTTCCTACCCTCGGGTCACACGACATCAGGTAGGTCAGGGTCTCTCAACCTGTGCTAAATCGTTGACTTGTTGTCGATGAGGTAGGTGGGTTTAACCCTAGGTGAGGAATGCAGACAGGGTTTCTACTTTCGATTCTTTCATATAATGGATATCCAGGTTACCTTTTTCCGTTAGACTCTGGCAAAGAGATAAGAGTCACGGGTTATACGTGTGGGTGTCACTACGAACCCCAGTAGGGGAAATATCGGTTAATTAAACGAATCCAGTGTCGTAAAGCTACGTCTTTGGTAGGTTTACCCATTATGCAAAACAACCACTTTTTCTCGAAGGGGATTAATACTAAGTCCTTTTGTCTAGTCACACCAAGTAGAGATTAACGTATTGATATTTTTTACTAAATTTCTGTAGTAGTGTGACTTTCATCTAAATCATTTAAATAAAACATATTTATATTATGTATTGTAATAAATGTGACGATTATAAAATAAATATTTCCTAGATATAGAGATATACCTGTTATTCTATGTTTGTAGTAAAAATTTCATTCACAAAGATATTTAAATACAGTAGACTTTTTTATCATAAAGTTCTAACCAAGAATTGTACGATACTACTTGAGTATATTTTCTTTCAACGATGGTAAGCAGGATTGGTGGGGGAGTTTTTGCCCCCTTAAACTATAACTCTGAAAAAATTGTAGAATTGTTTTTTTTTAGGTTGATCTTTTAAAGGTAATCTTTTATTGTAATCTTTACCGTATCCGAGGTCTTATAAACAAAATCTCCGTAAGTATTTTCTCATTCTCTAGTAAACTTAATTAAATTAAGTGTTGTCACAGGTCACTTACGTTCCGTGAGACGGTCCACGACTCCTCCTTAGTGTTTGCTTGTTCTATATCAACGAGAAGAGTTCCGATCTTACACTATTCGTGGTATTCTTTCAGACAAATCCTCGGTTTCCGATGTCCTCGTATCTCCTTCCTCTCTGATCTAGATTAGACGTCCTTACCCCTCTCCGATCCTAGTTGACAATATCTCTTCAGAATCCATTTATCCGTCTTTTTACCCCAACCCCCTCCTACTCTTTTCTGTTTTGCCACACTTGTCTCCTTCCATCCCAGCCCCACTCGACGGTGTACTATGGACTCGTTTTCACAAGTGCGGTTTGGTGAGTCTTCCGTCACTTCCAACATTTCTCGTCCTTACTTTGATCTAACCTTGATACGAATTGTTCCACCCAGACCGTCACAAATTTACCCTGGTACGTTTCCGTAACCTTAATCTTCTTTTCAATACGGGTAGTGACCCTTCTCCATTGTTCCTAAACTCGATCCCACCTACGTTATTATCCTGTTTCTTCCACCTTTCCTGTGCTCCCGTTAACATCTCCCAGAACCACTCTGGACCTCCGTCTAAGACCTCGGTTCTTACCACAAAGAGGTAACATCTTCTTTTATATGTCTAGACTTACTTTCCTTTAACTCAAAATCTGTAAATTTCGAATTTTACGAATTCTACATCTACAGGTTGTCCATGAACGATTATACCGGAACGTCCTACCACCCTTCTCGCCCAGATTCTAGACTCAATATTATACCCGGTAGACCCTGAAAACTCAAGCTTTATTATTCTTAGGACAGGAATGAAAGAAGTTGTTTATAAAAGAGAACTTTCTACGTTCCATCCATAAAACACTCTTTGACTACATGGTCCTTATTTTGTCATACAAAAGTTCCTGACACGTCATATGATTCCCTTTATCCTAAATGGAGAGACCTTCGGGGACACTACTGTAGACTGATGTTGTCTAGAGTTTAAATTTTTTGATTCATGTTACTTTCGTGTGAGCTTCTGTATTTAGTTCTATGCGACACTACTGTAAATGTAAAATTGACTTAATGATTTATCATCCGAAAGGGATAAAGACCTATATCAGATGGTAGGTTTATATTTTATGTGGAAACCGGTTGTTTTGATATGAAATTTCAATAGGAGTGAACCAACCAAGTAATGTCGAAATATAATTTCAAACGAGACTACTAGAGTAAAATTCTTTACGATGATGTGATAGTTAGTTCGAAAATCAATAATTTTTCCTCTACATAGAACCCTTTTCTGTTATCGTCCTATGACCCATGTAATCCCTTGTTCCCCTTTCTCCAACCCTTCTCCAAATCTTTATGGTTTCTATTTGAAAGAGTAAAAGAATCTGAGACCACCCAGGAGATACAAATTTCGACGGTGTCCATTCCCTCGTCGTGACGGATCTCTGTATATGATTCCGGCCGGAAGGGGATCAAACTGGACCGTAGAGAACAGATCCAAAGAATTCGTAGGAAAACCTGAATTGAAATATTGATGAGAAGAAAGAGGAATACTTATTTTCCTCTGTGAACTTTTCCTAAACTACCTTCGGGTACATAGTTACATCCTTTATGTGATTCGTGATAACCCTAGATTCATGACAAATACAAAAGAAGAGTAAATATCACACGTACGTTGTAGAAAGAACAACGATTTTACAATCGAAGTTCTCACCAAAATTTTCATAGCTGTCGAAATATTGTTTTATATATATTAGTCCGAAGAGTAAACTGTAACTTACTCGTTCCAATTTATTAACTAGGCGAAGTCACTTCAATACTTCCTGGCTATTCCCTCTTTCCCTTACATTATGATAAGGTGTAAATTTTGTAGCCCCAGCCCCCCTCCGACCATTAGGCTATCGAAGAAGTTTTCCGTGGTATAAAATATAAAAAGTTTCGGGAGGTACCCCGATTCGGTTGTGATCGTATTAGTATGTACGCGAAGTGTACATTAATGTTGATAATCTTTAGACACGTGACAAAGAATTTATAAATTAAGAACTAAGTCGGTTGAGAATCTTTCTGTCTTATCGGTGACCGACTATTAAAAGTCTAAGATTAATCTGGTTTGGAACGTCAGTCTTCCAACTTTCGAGTTCTCCTCCTCTCTCCTTGGGGTCATTGGATAAAATGTTTTACGACTAGGACACTTTGGTTTTCTTTGTGAAGTATTCCGTACTGGAACCAGAGATTTTTCCTGTGTGATTTTTGACGTCCCTAAAATTGTACCTTCGGAATAAATACGATAGAACCAATTTCAATTACTCTACGTTTCTTTACAATCAAATGGATGTCGATTGTCTTTCTGAACCTTCAATTGTACGTTCCTAACATCCACTCCAACGTTTTCCCAAATTTTACTGAGGTGTCGTTCGTTATCGGTCTTTTGCTGTCGTCAGTATGAGCTCTACATCTCTGCGACCACGACGTTGTTTGTGAGTTTCCCGAAGTCTTCCACGAGCCATTGAGAACCGTTAGTGTCTCTATTATGCTTACTCCTTTAAGAAATGTATTGTCGTCTTCCCTTTAAAGAACACGGAAAATAAGTTTTAAAGAACGGAAACTTCTATGAAATATAAAGTAAATGCGACAGTTATTTAAATAGAATACTTATAGTCCTTACTGAAATTAGTATCATAATTAAATTAAAATGAAGACGAGTAGTTAAAATACATATTTCGTCAAGTATACAATTTGTTATACACTCGGTTTTATCCTTATATTCAGGAAGGATTACTCCATACGACTGTCGACAAATTTCCTTTTATATTTTTTTTTTATGAAATTAATGGTCTTTCCTGCATTGTGTTTCACCATAAATTTTTAGAAAATTTTTACTAATAATATGTTAAAGATTATGACCGAATCTTATACACGAAAAACTATACCATTAAGGTCAAGTAAATTTTTTAGTGTTATAATATCTTTTACATTGTAAGAAAAATATATGTTTATGGAGAGATGATGGAACCCGAGTCTTGTGAATCTTCTCGTTCCCTGTAATACATTATATTATGAGCGGGATAAAACGAAAAATTTCTTTATTATGTAAATACAAACACAACTTTACCATCAAAAAAAAAAAGAAAAAATTTCTAATCTGAATTACATTTCCGGTATCTCAATTAATAGACACAATGGGACTTTTACCTTTATAAGAAAAAGGATGAGTGTCAACTCAATTTACTTTTAAGTCTAAGATAGGGAAACGACATTAAGGAACTACTATATTGTAATAGAGTATCGTGTTCTCCATGCATTGTCATCTTTATGAAATCTGTTAAATGACTTTAAAACAAAGTCAATGACTCCATCTTTAACCGGTACACAAAAAGGTAATTTTCTATGTTTTTAAGTAGATTTACATACCTAAGTTTCTGTATGTAAAAAAAGTAGTCGACAAATTAGTATTAAAGGTTAGGTTTCTGACATATCTTTAAGTGAGGAACTACACACAAAAAATAAATGGTACTGAATGTGACCACTCTTACAATGTTTCATTGTGACATTTTGTGCGACTCTTTTGTCCTACCTGACACAGTGTTTGTCAATTATGTCATAATTCTATTCAAAAGACCAAAGATTTCTTTTCCATGAAGTCTTATGTCACACTTAGAGTGTTTATTGAGACTGGCAATTCATTTGTTATTTTAAAATTATTTATTGTATGTACTTTTTGTTTGTAAAAAATTTTTAATGGAATATGGATTATTTTATTAAAGAGACTACTTCTAAAATCAACCTAAGTAGAACCGTAACAAGTCAATATATTTTACAAAGATGACGTGAATAAGACTACTTTAAGGTGACAAAACCTTAGTGTGCTCTACTTTGGTTGTGTTGATGTTATAACACGGAAGAACTTTCCGAAGATAGGTGGACATTCTCTTTAAACAATCTGAACATTTTACGTCAGTAGGTTGTATACCATTCTGTTATGATGTCTGGTGTCGATAAGAGAACCTAGGTTAATGGGATTGTTATATAAATTCTAGAAAAGATATCGTTTACTCTTAAGACATACATACTTTGATGGGAAAGTAGACCATTGAACCTGGTTTTAAACCGGACTTCTCACGTAGAAAATAAGAAAAATTACCAGTTAAATTTTACGTTTACCGTATATTCAATATGGTATTATTTATTTTTCTAAAAAATTTACAGTTTTCAAAAGAAATTTTAATTGTGTAAAATTATAAGACATTATACTTTTATATCGTCGGGTACACTATAATTATTTGAGTTTCTCTTTAAATATTTAATCGGACATAATTAAGATTTATTGTTGATTCGACTAAGAAAAGTAGGTTGATGTAAGTTGAGAGAACTTCCCTAAAGATAGAACAGTTGATATATTCCTTTTCTATGTATAAGTTTTCAAGTTGTCGATTAGTACTTGTGTTTATTTTTACTACTCTTTACATTATAGTTTGTCTTAACATCCGTTAATAAAATAGGTTCATTGATAAAAAATTTCTTTTTTATCGACACAGTACTAAAATTTAATAAGAAGTCATGGGTCTTCATTAGTAAATCTAATTGTCGATATATATCAACCTTTGGGATTATGTCTGACTTTTTTTTCCGAATATCTCATAAACATTATATCATAGGCTAATAATAACTCCCCCTTGTACAAATTAAGACTATGTAATCAACATTGATGGAATTATTTTCTGTTCGGAATGAATTTCGTAAGAAAATCTAAACGCACATGAAACTCTCGGATCACTCTTTTGTACTCGTGGTGAACCACTTTTATTACGTATAAAAATAAAACTCCGGTTTTATTTTTAGATCACTTTCCCTCCACTTGACTTAACAAAACAAGTGTCTCCTGGAGTCAAAGTGTCTCTATGAGAAGAGATACAGTTCGTTAGAGTACTGTAGATTTATTTATAAGAAAAACCTTAAAACTTCTCTGATAAAGTTGGTGAAGGTAGATTTTACTATATGTAAAGGAAGATGAGTCAGTGACCTTTATCGCATTCTCTGAGAATTACACAAACTGGAAGAGGGGTTTCTATATTCAATCGTTCGTCGACAAATTCGAGGACGGCAAGGTACCGTGCTAACTGAGTGACCTAACGGTTTTAGGGTCTTACAAAGTTTTATTTTAAGAAGTGGAGTAACCTCCTCTCCAGTTTATGGAGGCGAAGGGAAGGAACGTCGTTTCGTCGAAGTACGACGAAGGAGTCTCCAGTACACATGTGTTTTATAAAACCTGTCTTGATGGATAAAAGAAAAGGAAAGACGAAGGACTTTTATAAGGTCTATGAGAACGGATAGAAATTTTGTTAAGATTTCTCAAACTTATTGTAAAATTTAGAAAGATTCACCCTAGAGACTAAATGTAAGAAGTAACTAGGGTACGTACCTTCATCCAATAAAAATTTTAGTTAGTAAATTTCATTGTTAAACTTTAAAGTACATACTTTTTTTCCGATTTAATGAATGAAGACTCGACTCACTCGTAGTAGACGAAACTTATGTATTTTATCGTACAAAAACACGTCATTGACTTTGTGAGATCTGAGACTTAAGAGTAGAAACTGAACTCGCTGACACTTCGGATCATTTCCAACTGAGAGGTTTCGACGGTGTAGGATTTAAATGTTTCTGTGTTTCCCTCTGCCTGAAAGTTTTACTATGTTTTAAGTCTGGACGTTGAAAAATAGACTTTTCGAGATTAAATTAAAGTTTGTTTGTGTGTATGTATTTTGTTACCATTAAGATCGTTGCTTAAGTGAAAAGTAAATAAGTTGTTATAAATAACCCGGTGGGGGAGGGGCGGGTAGTCTGTCTGTGACGTCATCTGTCAAAGGTTACACAAGTATAAGTGACTAAAGTGTAATAAAGAGATGTTGGTACCCTTCACTCATTCATGTAATGAAAGTAAAATACCTACGTTTTTTGTGTCGAGTCTTTCCACTGTATGGGGTCAGAATGGTTTGAAGACGGAAATCACTTCATCAGTCATCAGTGTTCTATAAGGGGTTTGAATTGTAAAATTGTGATACCTTTTAAGGATTGTAGAAACTCATAGAAATCCATGTTTTGTTCCTGTGACAAGTACAGTTTTTGTTGTCATCATAGAGGGGGAGAGTTTCGTTTCGTTTTCGCATCTGTTTGTCTAATTCGTTTGTGATTAATAAAGATCCACCGTGATATTTTGTTCTGAGATTTAATAAGTACAAATGTAAAGTCTAGAATGGAGTGAACGTCGTATACATATATCATGAAATAAAAAATACTGTTTGGTGTTCACAAAGGTTCCAAAAAATAACGGGAAACTAGACATGTTCATCGGTGAGTATCTCCTTAGAAGACACAAACGACTATGGATTTATTCGTTTGGGGTATGTGTCAAATTATCCAAAATCTGTTTTAGTTTTAAATTTTTCTGTTTTAACAAAAACTAGTAACTACGACTTTCGTTATTGGTATTATTATAGCACGAATTCTTACTTTGACAAATATAAGTCTTAGACGACGACATGTCTAACTTATAACGATAATGGTACTCGTATTTTAGGAAGGAAAATCTTCGTTAAGGTCTTAAAATGGACACGAACGTACATATCCAAAGAATCACCCAAGGTGATCCAAAAGACCCAACGGTCCTCTACTTATTGAAGTTTACTGTTTTTACGGAAAAATTTCGACACAAAACCCCTGTCATATACAACAAATAACGAGAGTAAATCCCCATAATCCCTTTTAAGAATTTGGAAGTTGAAACAAAGATTCTATTGAGACCTAAAGATGTTTAATATAGTTGTCTATTCATTTGTCCTTTAAGATAAAAACCCCCCTCCCCCAGTACGTCGAATATCGTTAGAATCAAGGGACCTGTCCCTAGTTTGGGGACGAGGGACGTAACCCTCGAGTCTCAGAATTGGTGACCTGAGGATCGTTTCAGGGTTCACCTTTTAAATATAGATTACAATTTAATCTTACAGATAATTCACGTTCATTTAGACATATGTCTTTATTGTAGAATATATTCTGATGGTTCATTAATTTTTTTTCCTTTTGATGTTGTAAATGTAAGTTTTCTCCAAAGAGAATTTTACGTCAATGTGACACTATGATGACTATCATTCATGAATCCAATTGACAACGATAGTAACGGACTTTATAAAACATGTAACGAGAAAACCTTATAAAATGTTAATTAAATTATCGGTATATTCTGGTTAGTGTTATGACTTATTAGTATGTATCAGGAGATAATAGAAAAATTTTCTTTTTAATCACAATTTGGTCAAATTAGTGGATTAAGTGTTTTGAAAGTAAGATTACTAAGTAAATTTTTTATTCACTTCAATAGCTAAGTTCTCTGTGTCAGACGGTAATGACTCGCATGACTTCAAAACTTACATACATTAAGATTTTCTACTTAAAGATTTTTACATGACTTGTAGTTACCTTATTCTTTTTTAAAAGGTTAAGGAATTTTTCAATTTGTATCCGAATAATATGTTAGTTCGTTAAAGTGAGGATCCATATATTGGTTCTGTTTACCTTCGCATTCACGTGTACCTTTCGACATATGGTTACAAATGTCGTCGCAATAAGTGTTGTCGGTTTTCCACCTTGTTGGGTTCACAGGGAGTTGTCTATTTACCGGTTCAACACCATATATAGCTTTTTCCTCATGACAAGTCTGTGTGTTTTCTTTCACGACTACGTACGATATTGAACCGACTTAGAGTTTTTGTGACACGATTCACTTTCTTCGGTTTGTAAGTCCTAGTATACAACGTACTGAGGAAAAGGTACTGTCGAGGTCTTGTCTGTATTCGTCCAAGTGCCGACGGTCCTCCACCCCCCGCGCCCGCACCCGCGCCCGCGGCCGCCCCCACAAGAATGCGCCACTACTTTTTCAAAATTTTGACCTCGTTAAGTCGTCGATATGTAGTGACACTTATGTGGTTTATGGTGACTTAACACATAGAAATTTGTCAATTAATATACAATGTACTTAAAGTGGGGACAAATTTTGTTTTCTGTTTTTTAGTGTCCAAAGGTTCCTCTGATGAAACTGAACATATCTTGCATAATCTTTTTACTTAAAGAGGACACACCGGTGTCTCCGCGTTTCCTTACCAAAAGTTTGAAGTCGTCTGTATGTGGACTTAGTGACTCTCACGAACAAGTTCAAAGACTAAGGTGTGTCGACCCGGGTTCTTAGACGTAAGGATCACTCAAGGTACCACCACGACGGCGGTGAGACCTCCTGTGACTCTTGGTCGCCTCAGTCCCCTCTTTCGTCTCCAAACTTTCACCTTCCGGGCAAAACACACGAACCCATCTTTCTACATGTTTTCGCCTGACCTTAATCCAACTCAGATCAGATATCCGGTACTTCTCAAAAACATCGGTTTTTGAGACACCTCAAGACTGATTTCTCCCCTCGTGCACAGTCTTAATTTTTGTCACTGTAGTTGTACCTCTTCACTTTTTAATGTTTCTTGACTTTTAATAAAGTCAACCAATTTTTGAAGTTTCAAAAACTTACATCTGAATCTAAGTCCTTAACGCACTATCTTCTTTTTCTCAATTCTCCATAAGTGGATCGGCCGAATAGGTCAAAGTGTACTTTGAACCGTTTACCTTGACATTTAGGATAAGAATGATAAAGTACTCTGACCGATATTTAGTGAAGGATCATAAAGTTGTCGGTACTACTTTATACGAGTTGAAATGTACTCCTTGTACTAGAAGCAGTTTAAAAATCTCAAGGAAAGAAGGTGAAAAGTACTACCTTGTGGAGCTGTCGTTTGTTCGTTCTCTTGTTTTAAATTTTGCGATGAAAAGGACCCGTGTTTTGGTTAATTATTTGATTGGTTTTATCCTCACTGATCTTTCCGTCCTGATAAACTAGAGAACTGTAGCCGACTAAATTGTGAACTGAAACTCCTTGACCCTGTCCTATAGTCTCTACGTATACCTAAATGAGGTCCCCGTCCAGTTCGAAACATCCAATAATTTTGAATTTTAAAAAAGACAATTCAACTTCCTTCTTGTTGGTTGATAGTCACTTGTTAGATGACATAGTCAAAATGTATTGGATGATTACGGCTTTTTTTTAATCGGTACATCTACTCATTTATGATTGTTTTACGGGGGTTATCAAATATCTGAAGAAGGGAGACTATTCCCCAGAGGAGTTTCATTAAAATTTTTAATTGTACTCAGGTTCAATAGAAATGAAAGATAGTGACGATATTTTACGAAAGGTTTGGAAAGTTGTCAGTAAAAGATTTACTGAGTCCAGTATTCCCTCTATTCCCTCCGGATTCGGTATAGGTAGAAGTCATAATTTTACGTACAGAATTGTCACCATCCTTTACCGTAGAAGGAAATACTTTCTTTTTGATTTCATGATAGACCCATACTTATTAAGTCGGAGATAGTTCAACGTTCAAATTACCTTTGTGAATGAAGAAATTCTCGTCGACCCTAAAAAAAGACAAAGGAGGGACTACCTTATGATACATTCTGACTACTATTCCGCGACCTTCCTCTAAACACTAAAGGTCCCCTAGGTTTGAATCCTCTCACGACCACTAGATTTTGTTTGGTCCATGTGAATACCTTGGTTGCCATTTGTAAGACGTTAAGTTAAATTAGGTTCAGTTATTTGTGACAACACGTTTTATAGGTGCCTTCCTATGAATTCTCTGAACACAGTGACTCCGAGGGCCCTTTCCTTCGGTTTACCCACCTTCAACTCACCCTCCTTCTGAAAGGTGACAGATAAAAAATGAAAAAAGTTGACGTTTGGTATACTCTCTTAACGGGGAAATTCGGAAGTCTTAAGACTTTGTACAAGTACATGATGGTTGAATTTTTTGATTTAACTTTTTTGAAGAGAGGACTGAATTTTTTGTTTTGTTTTGTTTTGATTGTTGTAGTAAATCATAGATTATATACTGGTTTATTGTAATGTATTTTAAAATCTTTTCCCTGATATTCCGTTCTCCTCCGTCATTAATTAAAACTGACGTCTGCAAGTTCCTTTCGACTTCGACCGTAGTTCCATATTCATCCTCAGACCGTTCGTTTTTTCTCCTCCTTCTTGTGAATCACTTCTTTTCAGTCGTATTCGTTTTCGTGTCTCTATACTTTAATCTAGTAGATCAACTTCCACTTCCACCTTTTTTCTCCTGACCAAGATTCCTGACAGAAAATCTGTCACCCTTTAATTTTCGGAAGACCCGACCCTTCATCTGAGTCAAATCTTTTGATTTACACTGTCATCCTTTCCCCTTCCTAAACGTTCTCTTTTTGGACAATCCTTTCATCCTGTCATCAGTCTACTTTCTATTACTTCCGAGACAATCCCACCTCTACGACTTCAGTTCTCGTCCTGTCTAAAAAGCTTCTATTTAAACTGTTCTAAATAACTGGTTTACCCACTGTTTCCTCATAAGTTGTTACCTAAAACTTACAAACTCGGATATAATCGATGAGTCTCTTGTCTCCCTCCTTGTATTCCGACCGTCTTCTAGTCTACTTACAAAGAAAAACCTTTTACACATGTCTTTTATTGTTTGCTAAGGAGATAATTACATACCTAAAACTTTATCGTACAGTAGGTCAAAATAAGTGAATCTGTAAGAGTAGACGATCACTTTTCGATAAGAAGTAACGGTACTTCCTAGTAGAAAATTTTCAAATCTAAGAGATTCAAAGTCCTTAAGATTGATTTCCTAGAAGAGAGTTTTACATCTGGACTCGACGTAAGTAGAATTGACCTCCTTACCTATGAACGTCCGTCTACATTGAGTAGTAAAACATCGACCATTTTTCGACGTGTAAATCTAAATCTTATTTTGGAGTGTGTAGTCAGGTTCACTTATCTTATTCCGATGGTTTCGCGGTGAACCATACAAAAGTATCTCTTGATGAACTGACTATCTATTTTTACTAAACATTATGTGTATCTATACTTTGATCTTTGAACTTTTAATGAATCTTCGATTTCAAGGGAACATTGACAAGCTTCGTAAAGTAGGACACTAATATGAAGATGTTATCTTAGGAATCGTTTTTGGAAAAAACTTATTTTTATTCAAAGTCACGTTGGAAAGGACCTTAGTAGTGTTTTATACTCACTTCTTTCGAATTGATAGGTCACGATACACTGTGGATCTCCCCACCCTCTACCCTCCTCCAAGTTCTCCCTCCCCTGTAAACATATGGATACCGACTAAGTACAACTACATACCGTCATTGGCTGTGCTTTGACATTTCGTTAATAGGAGGTTCATTTTTATTTATTTAAATTTTATTTCTTTTTCTTTCGAATTGATTTAATTCTTTCGTTCTATGAATTATAAAACTCTCTTCATAGTGGTTAATATAACGATTATCCGGGATACTGCTAAGAAAATCTTCCAAAAAACGTTCGTAGACCCCGTATTTCCTTAAAAGTCAATTTAGAAATGAATATGTAATGGATTAAAGACGTCAAGAACCTTTGTCACAAGTGTATGAGAACGACCAACTAAAAAGTCCATTAGATTCGGTATGAACAAACTACTTGTTCGAACCGTATGTTAGACGTTTGTGTAACCTTAATAAAGTAAAGTAAATCTTATTGGAAACATAGATTTGGTAGTCCGTGTTAAATATCGAGTCAGAGGAAAAGTTTTGGACAAGTATCAGTAACTCAGAGTTATTGGTGAGTCGTCTCCATACATCCCTTGAGTGTGTGTTATGGTGTAAACTTCTCCGGTGTCTAATAGTGACTAACGAATACTGTCTATTATTGTATGATTACCTCAATTGTCCACGTTTTACAAATCTTGTCACGGACCACCCATCATTCACGAAACAATGGACGTGGTAGTAGTGGCAGTAACGGTAGTAGCGACGACGTTGGTACTTGTGGAGACGACATGGAGAAGCATCACAGACCTGACATAATTTACAAGAGATTCATTGTAGGTAATTTAGAAATGTCAGTGAGAGACTAAAGTAACAATGATACGTGTAAAATGACTATTACAATATTTTTGAATCTTTGTAGTGTTTCCCATTGAAGTTGTGACTTTCAAAGGAGGACAATTCTTGCATCATAACCCTGTTTACATCAAAGTTGTTAATGGATATTTACACTCGTTGATAAATTAACACTTAAACAATCAAAAAAAAAAAAAAATTACTTGTGCAAGATGATAACTGTAGGATTTCATTAGAACCCCATCTTCCTCATTCAAAGGATTGTTCTAACGGAGTACGATTTACAAATCCCCCTCTATGGTCAGTACTCTGTCATAGAGAAAGGAGGGATGGGATGTTACCAAATGTTCCCCTTTATGTGAAGAAGTGGTACATGTCGTACCTCGATTACTTTTAGTGTTCCCTTCACTCACACTAGGAGAGGTTGGAAAGGCGTCCGGGCCGTCACTACAGCAGAGGTCCACTCTCATTTAAGTGACCACGTCTAGTATGTGTACCACCGGGACCATAGTCCTTAGGTCTACCCTCGGAATCTAGGTTCTCCTGATTGGAGTAGAAATAAAAGACTCAGTCGGACATCTTCTTACTGAAGACTAATAAAGATCCGTGTGACGGACGATGTCGAAGTTAGAAAAATAAAACGTGACCTCCGAGTGTTACGACTACCATAGTAATTCCCACGCCTACTTTGTCCTTGTTAGCATAAAAAGTAGAAGAGTCCTGTAATTCTAATCGATGTAAGGTTGTTAGGAGATCACGTTTTGACATGATGGTAACGGACACCATCACGTTACTGTCGACTAATCAAAGAAGGAGTTTGATGTGATGACATGAAAGATGTCACTCCAGAATATTGGTCTTTTTTATACTTACGGGATATATGATAGGATCTGACCATCTGTAATTATCTTATTTGTAAGTCCGAGACTTTAATACGTGTATGGGTTAGGAAGACACTTCGTATACGACGAAAAGATTTGGGGACCCTTTTCAAATTCCACTTTACCAAACTTTACGTGAATTTTTTGTGTGTTTCCTTTTCTGTTATGGAGTAGTTCTGAGGCTGATCCTGTCTTACACTAAGAAAAGAACCGTATGAGAAGATAACTGGACCTTTACCGAAGCTCGGTAAGTAGGGAAAGACCCCGTCTTGACAACCCCCGTTTTCTCCAAGATAGTCGGTCTACAGTCGAGAATAAGAAACGGAAAAAGAATGAAAAAAAGGAAGACGGTACCGTTGTCTAAGGTGGTGGGAGGTTGTTACACTCAGTGTCCGTTGTTGAACCTCCAAAGACCCGTGTTTATTGGTCGCCCGTAAATTTCTTGTATACCGTAAAATCGTTTGTGTTGTGAAAAGAAGAAAGGTTTCTATAGTGAAAGATTTTGACTTACCGAAAACTCAGAGGATTTAAACCTCCATAAAAACAAGCTAAATTCCCGATAAGTACGTTAATTATTAACACTAATGAATATATTGGTTCCTCGAAGGACTCTATATTAGGATCGAAATTTTTATAAGGTTCCTTAGTTCAAAGTTTAGGTTTAAATGTTGTGTCTTATGATTTATAAAAATCCAATGATTTATGAGATCTTTCCCGTGATCTCATTTCCTTTGTATCAAAATCACAGTATTTGTCTTCGACTTCCGCACCAATTATTCCATCTCTCGGAAGTCACCAATAATCCCGAGGAGATGGTTAATTCAGGTAGTGTAAAAGACAAGAATGGGAGTCAAGTAGTCCTTCGCACACTGAGTCTATATTTATCTTTACCCGGTTTATCCCCCTATCGGACGAGTCTTTTTACGCAAGAACAAGATACAAAAACGTTTCTCCGGGAGATTTTTTTAAGATACCACTGAGTCTTAGTAATGGCTATAGCCACGGAAACAAAACGTTTGAGTCCTCCCCTCTGTGTAAAATCCATAACACACACACACACACACACACACACAGAAACATCTCTCTTTCTCTTAAATTATTATTTACATTTTGACGTAGTATTATTTTTAGGTAATATTATTACCCTTACAATGACACATTCTTTTACACAAAAGAATAAAAATTCTCTTCGTATGAGTTCATACGTCCTCATTTTACTGGACTATAAACGGTAAACAAAATTTCATGAAAATCTTTTTTCCTTTTAGACACCATCTTGGAACCATTAAAAAACTCAGAATCACTGGTTTATACGTCCAAGCAACATCAGGAGTAAGATTAAAATTCACGCATTGAAAATTCATTACTGAAGTTTTCCTTTTTAAGGTAGTATTTTTTAATATGTTTATCCGTATAAAACTACTTGGGTCTCGTGTAGTTCCTCTATGAAATTGGAAGGGGTGGTATTAGTAAGAGTCTTTACTTGGAAGATTGATTTACCGAAGTCATGGTAAATCTTTTACGTGAGTATGTCTATAATTTTCCTTCCGTAGGTCAAATGTTTGTTTTAAAATTTTGATCACATAAAAAGTTTCAAAGTAATACATAGTATTGGTTTTATTTTATCTTTATCGGGGATAGAGAGATTTGGTTTAGTTTGGGTGGAGTCAATGGAGACGATAAGGTGGTAGTGACAAGGTGATCGACGGCGATTAAATTGTAACTGGTGTAATAGTCGGTCAACACGACTTACGAGAGACACGTTTATAGGAGTCTCCTTAGAGAGAGGGGGGGTTAGGGTTAAAGTGTGGGGTAGAGGTAGATGTCTTTTCGTTACACTTCTGCACTTGAACGAAATCTATTATACTACGAGTCCTACGAGTCCACGAGTCAGGACAGACTGAGAGACACTGGGGTACTTGACCTCGGGTGGTCCGAGGAGACAGGTATCCTAAGAGGTCTGTTTTTATGACCTTACCCAACGGCAAAGGAAAGGTTGCCTAGAAGGGCTGGGTCCCTGGTTTGGACATAAAGAACGTAGCCGTCCGTCTAAGATATGGAGACGCAGTGAACGCTACGGAATCTATTGTCCGACGACATTATTTACCACTGAACCATAGTCTGGGTCCACACCGATTCCTCTCTTGGGAAGTGGTGGTCCGGTAGAGATCGGGAACAAGGACAGGAGACTTCTCAACACGATACTCTTATGCCCGGGTCCAAGACCCATTTGTAAGTATTTTATAATGACACGGGGGCGGAAGAGAGGAAGGGGTTGAAAAGTGACCTTTTCCATTGTCTTTCGTCTCTCTGTCTACCGATTACACTCCTAACGACAGACTAAAAAGACCTCGGGACCCTCGTACACCTTACACTAAGCTGACGTTTAGTACAGTGTATACGACAAGAAAGTAAGCCAATAAGGACCGAAAAAGAACACACCCGAAGACGGTTTTGTTACAAATAGTCGAGAACTATTTTGTGCAGAGTCTCTGGTGTGTGTAAACGGAGCTCGTAGTTCACGTCTGTAAGATCGGGACGAAAACACTGTACCAATTTTCTTCTTAGTCGTAGAAGGAGGATACTTTTGTGTCAATTCTGTTCATAAGAAAAGAAATACCCTACACCTGTGATGGTCTTTCGTTTAAACGTAGTTGGTTCGTGGAAAAGTGGTGACTGACCTTTCTTAAAGATTCCCTTTTTTAAGAGGTTATCTTCCCTAAAGACCCACGAGCTGGACTGTGTGGTACCGGAAGAACACAATTGACACCCTACGATGAGACCCCAGGTTTGCGGGGTGGTAAAGTCAAGTGAACTTATTGTAAATGACCCTCGGAGGATACCGGGTCCGTATTACGACACTTAGCCCGTGTTCTCATGGGAACTGAAGGTTCACGACTGTGGGTTGACTCCACTCAGGATTCTTGTTCATTAGTGACATGTTATGTCATGCTCATTTCATCTATTCATTGCGTCTTTGTCATTTGATGGAATAAACCCATCGTCTCCTCCGAAACGTCTCCGCTACTGATTACACGCTGACCTTCTTAGTGTCCTAGATTGGTCCCCTGAGACCCCAGAGGGACGCGTGAGGGTCAGTCAGACGACGGAAGCCAGTCGTGGAGATTTGACTACTGAGGGGTTCTGTACGGAGGTCAGGTCAGAGGGAAGACTGTAGGTCGAGGACCGTATTTGATGGAGACACGACCGACTACTGAATATCCGTTGAGTGAGTTATACGTGGACACACGGAGACGAGTCGGCGCGGACTGAGAAACTCTGGGGTACTTGACCTCGGGTGGTCAAGGTCCGAGGAGACAGGTACCGTAAAAGGTCCGTTCTTATGACCTCGTCCAATGGCAAAGGAAGGGGTCCCCTAGAGGGTGAGACTTGGAGTTAAGGACTAAAGAGGGGTTTCGAGGATCAATGGATAGTGTCGTTGGACTATGTGACAGGTTCGATTTCTGAGTTAGAATGACGGAGAGAGTAAAGGATACAGGGTGATGAGTGGCGGAAGTCAAGGGAGAGTTTGATAAGAGGTGTCTCATTGGTCTATAAGAAAAATTTTACGGTTATACTAGTGTAGTAAGGAAACATATTTGGGGAGTCACCAAAGGACACCGAGAATCCGATTTCTGGTTTTAGGTGTTCTGTCAAGACGTATTAAAAAGAGGGACAGGGAAGTCCAAATAGAGCCGAGTGAGAGGGAGAGTAAACGATACAAGTTCTGTGTCACCGAAAAGTCAAGAAACTTGTGCGGTGCGGCGGACGAGGTGGAGTCCTAGAAGCAAGGGTGGTGAGGGTCACCGATTCTCGGGGGAGAAAAACAGAAACGGTTCGATAGATTGAGGATGAATGGGAAGTATGGAGTTGTCTGTGTCCTGGACTCCCTCCGATAGGGATTGACGGGAAAGAGGTAGTTTAGATTGACTTCCGGTCTGGAGTCTGATTGGTATCAGGTCTGGAGTGATAGCTGTCGGAGGATAGGCCAGAAGATTGAAAATGAGATCGGAGACCACCGGACAGTAGATGTCTCGTCTATCACACGAAAAAATTTTTGCTTTTTACTCCAGTGTGGTTAAGAACCGAATTTTGGAAGCCTATCAAAGGGTAGTGTGAATTTTTAAGTCACTAGAATGATCTAGTAAGATCCTCGGTCTAGACTATTTTTGTGTGTATTAGATCTATATATTGACTATCCGTTGGTTTCTTTCTTTCTGACTGGTAGTAAAAGACTTAACAAATTAAAAATTATTTGTCTTACGAATAGTTTCGTGTAAAATCAATCTTTTGAATTCTTGTTAACTTTTGAATTGAAGGGATATTCGTAAAGGAGAAACCTAGAAACTTTTATTTAAAGAACTAAAATTCTTGGTTCGACTTCATAAGTGGTCCTTGGACTATATGGTCTTGAACTATAAGAAACGTAAAAAACACGATTAAGTTCTTTCTTTCTTTTCTTTCCCTTTTTAGTGTATCAAAGTCCACTAGTTTGAAAAAAGAGTGAAAGAATTTTTTTTTTTTTTTTAAACCGACGTGCCGAGCCGAGTACCCTAGAATCTAGGGGCTGGTCCATAACTTGGGCCCGGGACCCGTCACTTTCGTACCTCAGGATTGGTGACTCGTTGGTCCGTTCAGGGGATGAAAGTGTAAAATTTATGACTAGACCTCCTACGAAGTTCATGAGGGAGGGAACTGTCTCGAGACGAACGAGATCGGTCATAGACCCTTCGTGCACTGTTTGGGCCTTATGTTCTCAAACAGAAGAGGACCGTAGGACTCTAAATCATAGTCTGTCGTCACCGGTAAGATAAAGTCTTCTCACTGTACTGGGTCCCTCGACGAGGACACCAGAGTAAACCCTTCGACCCTGTAAACCAGACTCCGGAACTGTAGGTGCCTGTATCCGTTGTAATCTTGTCAATTTTCTTACTTAAAATCACAGTCTAGGTTTAAAGTCGAGGTGACCGAGACGATGAATTATCGACCAACTGAAAAAAGTGGTATTTTACCCATATTATCATCATTGAGTGGATTTTTTCAATAACACTTCTAAATTACTTAATTATGTGTCTTTCATGAGTCCTATCAGGGCTCGTGTCTCATTCGTGGTACATTCCCAAACGACGATAAAACTAATGTAGTCCCCACTTCAGACTCTCGGTGGGTCTGAACAATAGGTCTAGACCGTCAGCTCGTTCGATCTCGACAACCACAGAAAGGGAAGTGGTCAGTTTAGGACGGTCTGTCGGTGAGGACCGTGGATCGGTTTGGACTTATTACATGGACATACTCAGTATGTCAAAGTCCAAAGGAGTCGTGAACTAAATGTAATACCAGAATATAAGACGTCATGTGCATTTAGTGACATCCAAAGATAACCTCCGTTTCACCATACTTTTATTGTTGTCTTAATTTTGGTGTTTTTCAAGACAAGTATAGGACTGAAACGGTCGTTACCTGTTGAGTTAAAAAGACATTGAACCAGAAGGAGTGAAAATACTGTGGATGGAGTTATCTAAACAATACTGGAACCTTACAATGTACTTTTGAAGGAACATTTTATATTTCGCAATCTACAAAATTTTTTGTAACGTATAGTGACATCTTCCTAAACTTTATGGGTGAAGTTTTTGTTACTAACCGTTTCGTGAAAAATCGTAATAATGAGGTAAGTCTCCCTGTAAAATTATAAACACGAAGGTCGTAGGATGACATAGTCGAGAGTCTGTAAGGGGGATGTGTCATTTAGTTCTCATTTGACGTACCCCCTGGGGGACTACCAGGTCACCGATTCTGAGGAGCAAGGATTACGACTCCCCGACCCTAGAGCAAGGAGACCATTCCCTTGATCTAGGGTGTACGACGTTACTTCTGGACCGCGACAGTTTATTTAATTATTTTTATTTAAATTTTTTCTTTTTCATTTGACATACCATAATCCTCTCTTTTCTTCCCCCTTTTTATTCAGATCGACAATTGGAATTACACTTTTTACAACGTCCATAGACTCGGACATTATGACCGTTTACAAGTATACGTAGACATTTGACATGGACCGACTCTCCTACTTCCTTGCGAGATGTGAAAGCTAGAATTCAAGTAAGACTATACGAAGAACCCACCCAAAAGACTGGACCTTCTTTCGTTTTGCTTGACTCGTCTGTAAAGGATACCTTTTGGAGTAGAGACTACACGTCAATTTTGACGGGTTATGAGAGGGAGTAGACGAGGTCTTCTTACATTTGTGGGTGTATGAGTATCCGGGTTGAAAGGGTAGAAGTCCGGAAACGAGTGGGATAAGGGAGAAGGTTCTGACGGAAAGGGGTGTAGAGTCACACCGGTCTACACTGCATGAGACAATTCTAAGAACCGAGAAGGAGGTTTTTCTGAAGGAGTTCAGAGTGAGAAAAGAGTGACGGTTGATAGGGAGGTGGTACAGGGTACTTTTCGATGTGCAAGAAATAAAAGACTCGAGGGTGTTTGAGACACGGAAATGTCACTAATAAAGAATGGTAGATAAAATATCCATAACTATACGTCACATAAACGAAGGGGTGATCAACGATTTGAGTACCCCCAAATCTCGTTTCCACCTCTGTTTTCTTAGGACGAAGTTAAGTAGAAACATAAAAAGTGATTCAGTAATTGTACAAAACAAATATCGTCAAGAGTCCTTTATAGAACATTGATTTAATTATATGTTCCCTTTTTTACTTATGCACTTGTGTACTTGTCCTTGTGTACCTCTGTCCTCTCTCTTCCTAATACTCTTTTAATAGTAACATCCCTAAAAAGAGATTTATGTAGACCCAATTTTATATATATATATATAGAAGATTGTCTACGTGTCTGGAAGTAAGGTCGGTTACTATCGTACAACAAGTCAAACATGTAGGGTCTGACGTGACCACAACATATGTTGTCCCGTAGTAATTTGACTTTCATCTTTGTAAAGTATCCTGTTTCATTTCGTTCTTTAAAATAGATGTTTCTATGACCATTCTGTGTCCTTATTTCCTTGTTTTAATGGAGAGACGAAGTTTGAGAGAGTTATTTTATGAATCTAAGACGAATATTTTAGTCTTGGTGGATCCTACAAGATAATCATATAGTGATCTTCCGGTAAAGACCTTTTACGCGAAAGACTCAAGATATTCTTTAAACTGTAAAAGACTTAAGATTTAGGGTGATTCCTTGATATTAAACGGTTTTGTTTTGTGGCTGTCTTAGTTAAAAAGGTTTAGTCTGTACTTTATTTGATCTAAGTTTTTCCTTCATTTAAAGATGAATACGCGGTATGTTCTGAAACAAAGGATATGAACTGTACGTTTATTCGTGAGGTCTGTCAGTTTCTAGGGTGATTTTGACGATAAACTTACACGGTTCGAATAGACCGGACTTGTCTCCAGAGGAAAGGGATTCGTTAATGGGGACGGAACCCAAGTTGTCGTTGTGTGTACCGGTGAATGGTCCTTTTTGTAAGCCCCGACGTACTGAAAGGCTCTGTCGAAGTAGTCTTAAGGAAGAAACTCTTTTTGGACTAAGTAGGTTTGCTTGCGGGTAAATCATGGTAGTGTTGATGTTATATACATATGTACATTAAAGGAAAAGTTGGAAGAAATGGGTCTAAAAAACACACCTCCGATCCATCGTATCAAAGGAACACCGAAAAATGTCGGTACCAAAGAAAATTTTGGGAATTTCAGTAAATCCTTAACTTATTCGGTCGTCTTAAGATATTTCGGTTATAACTGGGGTCCCCATGGTACACTAGATTTTACATTGACTGACTCACACATGAAATAGGGCTCCGACTCGGTTGTAGGACTGTTAACGTGAAACATTTAAAGGACTTAAGTAAGGGAGTCGGTGAAAACACGAGGTCCTTCTCGTAGTCTTGTGGTTATTAAAAGGGGAGGAGAGTTTTAAGTGAGAATGTAATTTCTAAACTTTACTTTAACAGAAATTGCGACACACTCCAGTCGATCCTAATGTGTTATTTTACTAGGATAAATTAGTCTATGAGACACCCCAGGTAACGGTAAGAGGATTAACTTAAGCTGAAGAACGATGTCACTGAATTTAGTACGTACAAAAATTTCCTATCTTACTTCCGTCAATTAGGTCTAACCCAGTGACTTCTGATTGTTATTGTTTTTTGGATAAAAGTATTGAGTTTACTTTTATCAATGTTTACCACTGATTTAGGTAACATAATTCGAACAGTTTCCGTTAGATTTTGTGAGTGGGCAGGTCCGACTTGATAAAGTACCACAGGTAAATTCGACATGACTTAAACGTATTCAAAGACCTTCAACAGGATGTCTTTCTCTTACGTCTCGTATACTTCCGTATTCGAGGGTCCGTGTTGTCATGTTGTCGGTGACTTTACTTCTATGAATGAGGAACGAAGTACCACAGTAACCGCACCAACCGATGGAGATATTGTTGTCGTTCCCGTAGATTTTGTGCATCCTTGTCTTCCCCGTAAACTAGTTGTAGTAATGGTTACTTTACGTTGTAACTGGTTAAGGTCCATTGTTCTGCCGATCACCTTCTCGAGTCAATTGACGCGCACCCGTCTTTATATGTACCACTTCAAGCTACTCTCGTTTTGGTTCCCCTTTGTCCGTTTTTGTCATGAATACTTTTCTTTACTCGGTTTCTGTCTGAGACTTCTGTGTAATATCCCTTAAGGGACCGTCGGGTTACCAATCCTGACGGTAACGTCCCTCATGCCCAAGTTGGAGACTAGTCCCTCGGTTCTTGACTATTGGTACGTCAGACCGGTTTTGGTTTTTTCTGTGTAATATCTGGTACGTATAGTCGTCGTCCCTCAGTCCTAACAAAACGTGACTCTAAACTCGACAACCTCTGGTGTTCCTATACTTATCCTAAATTGACCTTCGACTCCTGGTAAGGTCCTATTTGACGGAACTGTCTGCTCCTAGGACCCTATCCTTTGGTCTTAATACTCTTGGAAGCTAAATTCTTCCAGTCCCGAATCGACAGAAGAGAATCAGACTAGGGTTCTCCCTTTTTACGGTGTACCTTCGGATGACATAGAATCCTTTAATGTGTGTAATAAAACACTCAACCCAATGACTCGGAGTGGACACAAAATAAGAAAAATAATTGAAAAACGGAATATAGTTTACAAAGACTTACAGAGTGAGTCAGAATGGTAGAAGTAATATGTATATTTCCTTTTACACAGGGAACAGAGGAAAACCCGATACCGACAAGAGTTATGTTCTGTCGTCACAAGGGGATCCCTTACGGACCTATACACATTCTATTGAAGACAAACAGTGTTACTACCCTTCCAGGTGACCGGGAAGGACCCTTCCTCGGCCCCTACAATTTATAGGACGTTACGATTAATCGTTAGGGGTGTTTCTTTCGAGAGGGTATCCTGTCGTCGTGAAGGTGTCTCTTTTTGACCGTCTCACAAGCTCTCCCTTCGTATGAGAGGACTCGGACCACACGGTCACTGTCATTGACAGTTACTTTCCTAATAAAAAAATTTAGCTAAAGACCTTTTCCAAACTCAAAAAAAAAAACCTGGTCGATGATATGGATGACCCTAAGGGACTACCGAGTCTACGATTCTTAGACGACCATTAGACGTCCTCTAGGTCCAAACTAGGTGCCTAACCTTTCTAGGGGACCTCTTCCCTTACCGATGGGTGAGGCCATAAGAACGGATCTATTAAGGTACCTGTCTCCTCCGACGACCCGATGTCAGGTGCCTCAGTGTTTCTCAACCTGTACTGACTCCCTGATTGATATGGAAGATTCCCTATGAGAAAGACCATAGCTGGGACCTCCAAAGACATCGGAAATTTATATAATACCCCGAAAGGACCGTCATGTCACCTACTCTTAGGTGGACGATTACGCCCCTTGTACCCAAGCTAGGGACTAGACCCTGCTAAGGTGCACGCACTTCGTCGATTCGGACACGTCGTGGTGATGACTGGGGTATATGACGTCGGTGATTTCGGACGCGCGGATCTCGGACATGAGACGTTCTTCTCTTCGGTGGTGCTACTCACCGGACGAGAAGCGTTGCTTCTCATCGAGACGAGCGACGTTGGTCTCTTTCGGGTGAGTGTCGTTGCTTCTGGGTCACGTTGGTTTTTATTTACACAATAGTAGTGGAAACAAGTACCTTTCGTCATAGAAGAATATGTCTAAGGTTGGTGTATAACCTTAAATGACGTCAACCGTGAGTAGTACCTTCTATAGTTCTCCACTCCGATCTGTGTAAGGGACGAAAGACTGGACGAACTTGAGGGTCACCTGTCCCTGTTTCCGAACTTCTAAATTACTTACCTACTTCATGATTTCGACGACGATAAACCAGTGGACCGGAGGTCCGAGACTGAAGAGGGTGGGTAAGACGTTGGGATGAGAAGGGTACAGTAGGGAAATGTTCCGGGACACACTGAGACAGGGAAATTGAGAAGGCGAGTGGAAGGTTTCGATATAATAGTTGTCGGAGTAAAAGAGAACGGGAACCCGTCAGAGTAGTGACGTGACGTGACGGAGACCGGTATATCTTGTACAGTGGTAAGTGACGAATAAGATTCGGTACAGAAACGTCTTTACACATTAAAGGAAATGTGTTCGAGGAATTAGAGACGGGACGGAGACAAAATGACCGTTTTACCTGGATTGTTACGTGAAAGAAACTTCCGTCTTCGGGACCCTGTCTACAAAAGAACTCCGGACTAGACAAGTTTAGACAGATTTTATAAATAGAAGGACTACAGGTAAGAAGGAGAGCAGGTGGTAGAGGTCAGTTAAGTAGAGACCAAGGAGGAAGGAGATTCATCTTGAGACGGAGAAGTTAAGAGTGTGAAACAAGGGAGAAAGTTTACTAAGATATGACGAGTCGCGTAAGAATGAAATTTCGATAGACGAAACAAGAAATGGACTTCCCATAGTGTCTGCAGGAAGAAGTTGATTTAGTACAAGTGGTTTCTGTTCTTCGTACAAGATAGGGGGTGAGGTTAGAGAAGGAAATTTTTTCGTGGGAAATTTCGTATTGTGAACACTTATCTTTTGCAATCTCTTTTTCTTCATTTTACTGATTATCTTACTTATTCTCAGAGATGTCTTACCCAATTTCTGGAAAATCGAAACATTAGACTATTACATTTCCTGCTACGTGTTCTCACACTAGTTTTAAGTATTCTACTTACCTCACCTCTACCTAAACAGATCCCACAAAGACATCTAATCTTGGTCCCTATATGGCTACTGTAAATTTTCTCCATCAAACCCTCATTTATCTTTTTTTGTGATGATAGGGTTTACCTTAATTTAGGAACACACACACACACTTTCTGTCTCTTTCTCTCTCTGTCTGTCTGTATGAACGCACGTATGCGCACACGCGCGCGCGCGCGTGTGTGTGTGTGTGTGTGTGTGTGTGTGTGTGTGTGTGTGTCACCTAATAGGGTTCTTATAGTTACTTAGGGAACATGACATGATCTGATAAGGGGTATACATGATAACCCCATTCCTCACCTTCCTACTGTTTCGATTACGGGTAGAAATTTGTCGGGGTCTCATTATCTAATAAAATCTGGAATGGAGATTAAACATGACAAACCAGTGAAGTACCTGAGTACTAAAATTTAGGACTTTCCTGCGACGTCTAGTTAACCAAGTTAGAGACGAAAACTTTCGACCACCTGTAAATCACTTCCACTTACGTGGGACCGTGTCTGTCTGACTCGGGTCCTCCTACTTCGAAGGACTGGTGTGTCGTACGACCCTGGTGGGAAAGTCCCCCGACCGAGAGTGCCGACGGACCGGTACCCGTAGAAACCAGGGATATTAAAGTGGACGAAGGTCCGGTGATTGTGAAATAGATCAAGATAGAAGTAAACGGGTTTTGTCTCAAATTTTTCCGAACAATACTTATTTTGTGTCAAAACATATACCCAAAACAATGTAAAAATGAAAGATCCAGGTTTACTTACATTGTATTTTTGAAGATTGTGTACTCTGATGTCCTTAGTAAATGGAACTCACAGAGACATTAGAGGTCTCAGAAGATTCTCTAAAAAGTTTATTAGATCTTTTCCTTTTTTTTTTTTTTTTATATATATATATATATATGTCATAAATCATGTGATTTCATGATTCCTTTTTTGTAGTCAGTCGGAATAATCAGTCGGAATAACCAATTATATGTGTAAGTAAGACCAACACGATTGAAAGATTTTTACTTTCTGATTTCGGGACCCCAGTTAAACTTTAGTCCTGTGTCTTAGTCTGGATTCTTTCTCGGATCTCCAACGTGACCACTAAAATCTCTACTCATTAACCCGATGACTCCTGTGCAGAGTGGGTTCATTAGGGTGGAGAAACACCGTCTCGGTTCTAGTCTTAGGTCCAGAGGTCGAGTTGTGAAAATGAGGTTGTGTCATTTAGGGTTCTAGTCTACATACAGATCAAGGTTTTAAGTTCGTAATTATTTAACTTACGGATTCCCTGAGTCTAAGTAGTTAGAATTCTCAGATTATTACGGGTCTTATGTATGGTTTTTTTACGTTATACGCACAGATCTGGTCACCAAGAGTTTGCCCCCGTTGAAACGGGGGGTGGGGGGAGGGTTTTGTAAACTTTTACTGACTTCTATAAAGACTAATAGTGTTGACCCACTTTCCCCTGTGGCGACCGTAACTCCCCAATCTCCGGTCTCTACGGCGGAAGTGTAGAAGGTTTACGTGTCCTAACAGGATTACAGTTGAAATCCTGTGACAGTTGTCCCGACGTCACTTCTTTGGGACCAGGTCTACTTCTACCAGACATTTACTCGTTGTACCATGTGCCGTCGAGAACGTTGTGTTTTATTTAATTCCGTTATCCAATATAAATTAAACAGAAATTGTGGTTCCTTATAACGACCTAAAGTTTCACTGTGAAGGTCAACTCTTTACGATCTACTGAATTGATAGTTTAATTTTGTTTAGGGTAAAGGATATTAAAGTTCTGGGGTGATGCACCAGGGACGACTGACAAGACTAAAAGAAAGAACGATGACGGAATGTGGTCGGGAAACAAGAATAATTTCAAACTAAGACGTGTTAAAGAATTTGTGAAGGACACACAAGGGACCGAGATATGGAAAACAGAAATTACGCGATAAGAAGACTTAGGAAAGAGACAGAGACGTATATTTTTAAGATGAGTATTAAGTAGTTCCGAGTAGAGTTTAACGAGGAGGGGATGGTTTGAAAGGTAAACTTTCTTGATAAGCAAGGGAAACTTATTATGCATTGTGTCGTCAATGAGTGACATACGGAAGATAGTAAAACAAAAAGTAATCTAAGTTCCGAGGAACACCCGTCCCGGACGGGTGTAGACTATAGTAGAAAGATAGAGAGTATGGTGAAGCGGTCTCTGAACCGTATGTTCCCTGTTCTTTATGAATTACTTAAAAAATTTTTACTAAAAAAAGTATATCCTAAAACAGAATCACCCATTTTCCGTTATTTTCGATTTTAGTTAGGATTAAGGACACCCTCGACCCTTTACCTTTCTCCTTTCCGTATAGTTTTCTGACTTACGTAAAATAGTCTAGGTCAGAGGTGATGCTCTATGACATCTACTGTAATTCGGAGACACTCGGTGTTGTGTCCAAGATAGAACGGTCTCTGGTAGTGTGGTGAACGCGGGGGGTCCACCCGCGATCACCATTACTTGTGCGGACGGTTGGGTCCACTGCATTCTCTACGTCAAAACTGGGGACTCAGTCCTTCTAGAGGACCTCCTCCCATACCATTGGGTGAGGTTATTAGACCGAACCTCTCAGGGTACTTGTCTCCTCGGACCGTCCGATGTCAGGTACCCCAACGTTTCTCAGTCTGTGCTGACTTCACTCAATCATGGTACGTTAGAGGTAAATCGTTATAATACCTTGTTTATATTAAAGTAGGGTACCGAAATACTTCAGTACGAGTTTTTCCGTGTTTCTCTTTGAACGTGTAACCACGGTCGAAAAGTTTGAATTGTCTACTGTATTTGTATGTGTGGGTTGACAACTTTGATATGAAGAAACTCTGTGACTAGATTCCTGGACACACTCAGATCTGTACGTGTGACATTGATGCGTCGGGACCGTCCTTCAGTACCGCTCTATGACACCCTCTGCCGTAATTCGAAGACACTCGGTGTCGTCTCAAAGATAGAGCGGTCTCCGGTAGTGTTCGTTGAATCTGGGTTTTGATTAGGCTTGTGTGTGACCTCTCGTAAGAAGGTTAGTTTATTCTTTTAGAGGTTTTGATTGTTTTATATAACTGGCATGTGATATGAATCGGAGTAGGTCCCTACTTTTTACTTAAATTAGAGTGAGACTGGGGTGAGTCTTACGTAAGGGACATATTCAGTAGAAAACACTTAAGTTTATAAATTGAAAAGGTACTCTCACTGTCCCAATCCTTCTTTTGGTGTGAGAAAAATCCGATGGAGTAATTAGTTTTCCCTACAAGGAAATTCGGACCCCTCGTCTTCTCACGTCTTTACTTTCGTCTAAATGGATTCGTAGTCTAAGTGTCGTTCAAGGATAAAACAGAAACTAAGAACAAGAAATTATGTCTTTGTATAGGTACGTTTGACTCTGTAAAGAGATTTGGTTTTCTCCAGTGACCTCCAACAGGTATAATCCTTTAGGACTGGAGTCTTAGTGATACGATTCGGACTATTCAAAGACTCAACGTAAAAGAAGGGAACATGAGTTCAAGTCGATGACGAGCGGTTGGATTTGAAAATCCTTGTTTCACCTTTCTGTGTCTAACCGACTCGTTTTTGGGGTGGTGTTTCGACAACGTTTTAGTATGATAATTAGTTCCTCTATTACCCCAATCCAAATGAAAGGAACGGTTGATTTTTTTTGTTGTTGAATTTTAAGTTGAAAGTTTTAAGTCGAAAGGTTTTCACTTAAAATCTTAAAGTTGAAAGATTACATAAGTAGGCATAAAAGTCTAATAGAGTAACGTCATGTAGAAGGAAAACTCTTGAAAATGGAAAAGATCCTTCTGGGTTGGTACTCGGGGAGTCAATTCTTAGTGAGGTACGGGATTGATGTCTTACTCGTCCTCTGACTAGTGGGAGACTCAGTCTGCCTTCCTCGTTACTTTAGTGGTCGACACGGTCACTCACAGTATTGGGTCCACTTTGGGTCCTTCCCTCTGCTCTGTCTGTGCGGACGTAACCAGTATACCTTAACAAGTGATGCATAGTAAATCCAGGATCATAGGACGACGGTGGACTACGCTTATCGACTGAGTAAACTTTTCTGGGACTACGACCCTATCTAACTTCTGCCCTCCTCTTCCCCTGCTGTCTCCTACTCTACCAACCTACCGTAGTAGCTGAGTTACCTGTACTTAAACTCATTCGAGGTCCTCAACCACTACCTGTCCCTTCGGACCACACAACGTCAGGTACCTCAACGTTTCTCAACCTGTACTGACTCGTTGACTTGACTGGACTAGGACTGCCTCTAGTAAAATTTTTACTCTTGTGTCCTCAGTAAAGCTAAACGGTACAACCTAAATATCATAAGGTACTGAAAGAACAAAAGTTGTTTGGTTCGTTTCGTAAAAAGTTTTGAAGTCATTATTTTTATGGAGTTTATGATGACTTCAATAAATACAGTTTCTTTTTGTCCGACCACTCCAGACGTACCCGTGGTGTTTTACATGAAAGGCCGGTGGTCCACCGTGGTAACTAATTATTTCCAATTAATTAGGGGTATTAATGGTAGTAGGTTGTCATCGCCGTGTTTTGATTAAATCGTACACGTCGGAGTTCCTAATTCGTTCAATTAAAACAGGAGTATATATTCCTGTATAAGAAGGTACAAGAGTATTTTCTTACTCTTGGATTTTTTGTGGTATAGAACAATCTCGAGATTCAAAAGTTATATACCTGAGGATCATTCGGAATGGTAAGGAACTAACGGATTAGTTACTTATTCGTTGAATTTCGTCTTTTGATAGGTCTCCATATCCTTGTTAAAGGATTTCTTCTCAGTAGACACTCTTAGTCCCTGAAAAATTAAGTTGTCGTGGGTCAGTCTAAGGACCTGACAAACGAGTCTTTGCCAACTACCGTTTCTTGTCTCCTTTACTCGTATGTGTTTCCCATCACAAGGTTTCGACTCACAAAGCTTAGACTCCTGTACCGAGATACCACAGTCCATAGGGAAATTTGTGTTTACGATTTGACACCTAACGTCCTCCTGGTCCTCGGACTAATTAATGAGAAGATAATGGTCGTAGATTTTATTATACGTTATTTTAACGTACAAGTCATTTACAAAGGACGTAAATACTACCTGATTTACTGTAAGTGAATCCCCAATGGTGAAAAACGAGGTATAAAATAATTCGTCGACTCTACTACGAGCCTCCCAGACTAATTAATTTTTCACTAGGTCAGAAACGAGACTAAGAGGACGAAAAGTTTATACCTCTTGAGTCAACCCTTGGGAAGAGTCAAGTCATACACCAGGTCGCGACGGATTCAATCATTTCACTGGAAAGGTCCGAGAGTACGAATGGTTAAGCACAAGAACCTTTCGACTGTTACGGAAAGACACTTAATTTTTCTGGTAAATAAAGAGTCCTGCAGGAGGTACCAGGTCACGAAGGATTACGTCCTCGACACCCAAACGAGGGACGAGTCCCTTGATTCTAGGGTGTACGGAGTACCGTGTCGGTTCTTCAAAGGTTTTTTTAATTTTTCAGGTTAAGAGGACCCGACTACGTCAGGAAAGTGGTCCCGTGGGTTATTCCACTCGTCTCACTTTCGACCTGAACCTTGAACCGTCCCTCGGGTAGTCCTGTATTGGTGAACTCCGTTGTGACCGGATAGAATTCTGAAACTAGTCAGACCAGGTCTCCCCGTACGGGTTTCTTGAGTGTTTGGTTTGGACTACGGTCCGAGTACATCCCGTTTTAAAATCTCGTCCAGAATATTACCTGTCTGAGAGGGAAGTCAAGGACAAATCGTCCTGTCCAACCGAACCGTATAGGTCTTACGGGAATCTCCTCAGTTGGGGTCTTCCTTCAGAGGGTTGTTTACATTTGTAGGTAATAAAAATGAAGTGACTCTAACGAAAAGAAGCACCTATTGTAAAAAGTTCGTAATTCCGACGGTCAAATGGTTCACTCTTAGAGTGTATATGTCTTTACCGAAGCAACGCCGGTTCCGGGTGAATTTCTTGGAGAATAAGTATAAACCAGGAGTGGTGGGGTCAATAGACCTCTTCCGTTACCGTGGGGTGAGGTCATGAGAACGGACCTTTTAGAGTACCTATCTCCTCGGACCATCCGACGTCAGGTACTCCAACGATTCTCAGTCTGTGCTGACTCGCTGAAGTGAAAGTGAAAAGTGAGACCACAAGAACGGACCTCTTAGGGTCCCTGCCCCCTCGGACCACCCGACGACAGATACCCCAGCGTGTCTTAGTCTCTACTGACTTCGCTGAATCGTCGTCGTCGTCGTCGTGGGGTCAATAGTTGCTTAGCGTCAACGTTTATTTCATAAAACTTGACGTTGTCTTGTTCTCGACTCGATTAATGTTATCCTTAAAACTTACAATACTGGGAGGGTAAAGTGTTCCTACCTCGACGGAATATAGTTCCCGAAACCTAAGGAATCTCTGCTTTAAGAAACCGACCACAGGTCCTGTCGGGACGGAAAGTAGTACAAAACGAGATCTCTTTTACAATCTTACTAAAACCTACATCTTTTAGTCGGGTACCAAAAGTTTGTTTGTGAACGATCCGTCTCCAAAATTAAAAGTCTTCGTTTTCAAAGTTATAAGTCACCCCTAAAAATTTTCAGTACGTAATTAGACTAAGACTAGAAAACAGTATAGACAAATAATCGGACAAGTGTTAAGTTTAAATATCGAAGTCTTGTGATGCCGTCTACATTGTGATGTTGTCTACAAAAGTTATAGGGTAAAAAGATAGTTTTACCCTTTAGGACCTAAAGATTTTGGATCTCCCTCAATTACGGTAGGACCTTACTTCCGGTTCTAATATCCTTTTCATTATATTATGCAACAATTTCAGTGAATATTATATTGTATTTATAGAACTTGTTCTAGTTTCTTTGATGGACTAGACTTAAATTAGTTTCAAGTTTTCTAACGAAGGAGACGGTGTATGTCTTTACCTTTTTTTATGAAGTCTCCTTAAAAATTTAATGTGAAAAGTAATATAAAAGAGGTGATCCTAGGGGTCACTAAGTGGAACAAAGTTTTGGTTACATCATTGAAAGGTGTTTATTTTCCAAAAAATGACTTTGAAAATATCACGTATATTGTGTTATCTCTGGAGGAGGGGTGTTTATTTTGGTTTTTAGGATTTTTGTCGTCGTTTTTGTTTGTTAGGACTTTCCTATGTGCTATCAGTAGGGACTTACCATCTTCTACTTTTCCCTGAAAAAAACCATAATACATTGTATCAAAAGTATTTGTGTGTTCACTTTCTTTCACTTTCAGTGAGTCAGTACAGACTGTGAGAAACACTGGGGTACCTGATATGTCAGGCACCTTAAGAGGTCCGGTCTTATGACCTCACCCATCGGAAAGGGAAGAGGTCCCCTAGAAGGGTTGGTTCTCTAGTTTGGGTCCAGAGGGCGTAACGTCCGTCTAAGAAATGGTTGATTCGGTACTCCCTTCGGGTTTTCACGTGAACAGGGTGGTTCGGTCGGTCCTTTCTAAGGAAGTTTTCTCTTTTCCACTACGAATGCTTTTATTTAGGAGTCTTAGAAGAGTGAGTTTGTTTACTGGTCTAGTTATATTTAAGATCCGTTCTTCTCCTTCTCGACCCTCGCTTGGACTCCCCAACCCACACCGAGGGTTTCTTATCCTGATATTCGAGTTATTCCCGTCCCTGGTGGTAACGCAACACGTATGTCCACGGGTCGAGTCGCGGTCGGTACACTTATGACGAACTTACTCTCTCACCAGTTACTTACCTCCTCTTTGAGACGGGAACTGTCAGTCCAAACTCCTCTGTCAGTCTATTACTTGCGTCGATCTCGTTTCCTTTCATTCTGAACGTGGTAAGAAGTGAATGTTTCTTGTGCAAATTATCACCACCAGAAATATGACACCTGTTTATTAAAAAAAAGATTTCATTCTAAATTGAAAAATCTCGTCAAAATGTAAATGTCGATTCGACTCCTCTTCTATACTTCTGAAGGATGTATAGGGGGCGGGAGTGTGTACGTCACAGGGGGTAGTAGTTGTGTGGGGTAGTCGCACCGCGTATAGTATGTTACCTCCTCGGATGTGACTGTGGGGTATTGGTGGAGTTTAGGTCTGAAAGGTAATGCCAAGTAAGAACTGAAACCTATTTACCCATTGCTGTACATAGGGAGTGACACCATGCTATTCGTTCAAAAGTTGGAAAGATTTTTCATTTAATTTTCATACAGACGTTTTACTGTCTTTGACATATGTCGATAGGGAGCGATAGACACCCTCTAAATCAAGGTCGTGAGACGAGTCTATGGTTTTAGACCTACACGTTAAGTGAATAGATTCTACCATGTCATGTCAGTCGGGAGGGACACGCACTCAACACTCAGACGTCTATGGTCTCCGGTTGACGTCTCAGAGACGAGGGTCAAGGACCGGGTTTCGAGGGGTTTAGAAGTGTTAGAAGATTTACTGTCTTCGTCGTCCTCGTAGAAAACAGGATTATAGACCTAAGGGACCACCGAGTCTACCATTTCTCGGACTGAGGTTACACCCTCTGGACCCAAACTAGGGACCCACCCTACTAGGTGACCTCTTCCTTTACCGTTGGGTGAGGTCATAAGAACTGTTGCCCGATGTCAGGTACCCCATTGTTTCTCAGTCTGTGTGACTCGTTGAAGGGAAAGAAAGAAAGACAAGAAACTGGAATCAAGACTGTTTTTACCCGAACGGTCCTGTACGATCACCATTTCTTGGACGGACAGTTACGTCCTCTGCATTCTTTGTACCCAAGCTAGGGACCCAGACCTTCTAGGGGACCTCCTCCCGTTCCGTTGGATGAGGGTAAGAACGGACTTCTTAAGGTGCCTGTCTCCTCGGACGCCCGATGTCAGGTATCCCAGTATTTCTCAACCTGTACTGACTTCGCTGAATCACGAACGTGTGTGTACGTGTGTGTGTGTGTGTGTGTGTGGTTTCGATGGAACCGTAAAGGATCCACTGTTGTCATAGAAAACAACATTGTTCCACTGAGAATCACCCGAGGATTTACCCCTACCCAGTGGTCCTTCTAGTTTGGTACTAACTTTGAAGGTCGTGGTGAGAGGTAGGAAGTCCTTCCCTTCTCCCTGATCTTCACCTCAATTACTACCCGGTACGGAGGTGCTACTTCGGAGGTATTTTTATGGTCTCCTATCCTACACCACCACAAGATCCCTCGACCTCACGGGTCTCTCCCGTACCCTCAAGGTTGGGTGTATGAATCGGGATTCATAGAGAAGGTATACTTCGAGTAAAAAGACGAAATAGTATGGGAAAATGTTATTCGGTCACTTACATTTATCTACAAGGGGACTTGAGACACTCGGTAAGATCGTTTAAAAGTTTGGATTCCTCTTTCAGTACCCTTGGGTCTAAATGTCAGCCAGTCTTTATCTCCGACGTCGGACTCTGAACACTTGCCGTGGACTTCAAACCTTCCCAGACAGAACGCCCTGACTCGGGTGATGGAGATCCGTCTGTGACAGTCTTGGCTTAATTTACGGTCGTCGTCAGAAGTTGGAAAAACCGTGGTCCTTGGGTAAAACATCTTCTGTTAAAAGGGTACCTGGTCCACACCCCCCTACCAAAACCCTACTAAGTTCACACAATGTGACTAACACGTGAAATGAACATAATAATGTAGTCGAGGTGGAGTCTAATAGTCCATAATCTACAGTCTCCAACCCTTGGGGACTTAATACCCTGTGGTTCGACCACGATTTCTCTTAACGAACCATATCCCTTTTTTTTCGGATATATAGACCACAATCATCACAACTCACACCACCATACTCTCGGTTGCCCTATGTGCCCTCCTCACACGAAAAAGGTTTCCAGAAGAACCTTCCCCCGAACTATTCTTGTCGTACTGGTCATCCTTCTATGGCGGTATTGAACCGTACTCAAATCTTTCTAGACCGGACCTGGTATTTTTCCCTTTACCTTTCTCGTCCTTCGTCTCGTCTCCTTTTGATCAGTCGTTTAGGATGCTACCTCTGTTCTACCCCTTTCCCTTCGTAAAGTCAGGAAAGGTGTCCAAACAAAGACCTATTGACCTTCTGACAAAAATGAGAAAATAAAAAATTTTCTTTAAATAGCTAGGTAGGTAGGTTGTTTACAAGTGACCGTGATGGTATATCCTTAAGAGTTGGAGTATTTTTCTTTGTGACGAATAAAGAGACTCGGGAAAGTCAAATAACTCAGGGACAATACAAGGTCTTAGAGACGTCCGTGACTCAATCCTATTTTGTCTATCAGGGATGGGACTTGACTACTCCTCCATCTTTTATTTTTAATTACAACAAAGAAGTCGTCGTAGACACACAAATTTTTCTTGACGAAGGAGTGACAACGAAGTTCTAGGGGGAAACAGGATCGAGGTTTGTCCCAAACCCGGGGTGTGTCTGTATTTCTAGACCGGTCTAGGTGACCAGAATTCACCGGTTTTATTTCCGTCTTAAATGTTCAAAGGGAAGAATTTAATTCAGTGAAATAAATGATGAATTTTTGTTTTTTTAGACTAGAATTCGTAAAGTAATATGTTGTATCTGTAAAAGAACCTAGGATAAAACTCAACTCAAATCTTTTTGTAATAGTTCTTAAAGCAACCTTTAAAATGATGTTACTTCCTTCTCTCTCAGATTTTTTTTATGGGTGATTTTTGTGTTTAATCCAGGACTTCTTTTGTGACGTTCTGTTATCCCACCAACAAACTTGTCCTCCGTCCTGACGACATAGGTCCCTAAAGGTGAATGGAGAGAGATCGTCTTAAGGTTTTCTTTGGTGGAATAGACGTGAGGTAGGGACGTAAAGAGTTAGAAGGGAAGGGGTCTTCGGTTTCACCCGTGTTTAGATGAATGTGGTTCGACCCGTCCTTAGGAAGGGAAAGAGACGGGTTATTTAGTTTCAACAGTCCTCAACGGAGTTTATGAGAGTGAGAAAGAGAGACACGGGGATCTTAAAGATTTTACCTTTATTTTTAAGAAGGGAGTATCCCAACAAACCTCCTAATTTAGTAACTGAAACAAATAGGTTTCTACTTCTAGGTCGATTAAGTGTGTAGACTTAACTACGATTGAATTCTGGATTTCAGGTTGAATATTTTTTAGATTTACGTATCTGTCCCCGTGAAACTATTGATTTCGTCTTTATAGAACGTTCCTTTTCTTTTTAGTCTTGTACTGTTTTTCCTCATAACCTTTTAGTCTCAAAATTTATTTTTCTGTATATTTTGTTTGACAACTGTAGTTAAAGGTATACAGGAATTCCTAATATACTAGTGTCTAAGAAGTCAATTATGATAAACACAACGACCCCGTCCTGTAAAGTGGAGAGACCTCTTCTCTTGTAGGGACTTTAAGAGAGAGAGTTACAACAGGAAATCCGATTTCTATAAAACCAATTTTCTTACGAAATTTACATCGAATTTTAGTTGTTTTTAATAAAGGATTTATCGAAAGTTCACTAGGGTTTGACTGGGTCTATATAACCCCACATGATTTAATACTTAATTTTCTGAGTGAGTAGTCCTGAAGGACCACCAGGTCTCCAATTCTTAGGTGGGTGGTTACGTCTCCTATGTCCAAACCAGGGATCAGACCCTTCTAGGGTATACGACGTGTCCTTTATTTAGACACACGGTGTTGATGACTCAGACGTGAGATCTCGGACACGAGGCGTTGTTCTCTTCGGTGACACTACTCTTCGGGAGTGTGGAGCTGTTTCTCGTCGGTGATGAACGGTGTCGATCTCTCTCGAGCACCCGTCGTTGTTGCGGGTCCCTTCGGTGTTTTGTTGTTGTTCTTGTTTTTGAGTGAGTAACTGGAGTTCCCCAAATATTGGTTTAATTCCTTAGTTATAGGTTTATTTACAAATGATTCAGTGTGACGTGGCTATGATTCCTAGTTCCTCTTGACTTCATTAGTCTCTACCGAAACCTCCCTACCCCCTGAGTCCAGTCCCACCTCCTTCCCTTCTTAGACTTAGTTGTCTTCTTTTCCGTGTCTTACTTATACTTCAGAAACGAAATGTTTCAGATACAAGAAAGAAATTGAAATCAGGACTGAAACGTAGACAGATGTTACGTCCTCTGGGCCCAAGCTAAGGACCCAACCCTTCTAGGGGACCTCTTCCTTTACCGTTAGGTGAGGTCCTGATAACGGACCTTTTAGGGTACCTGTCTCCTCGGACCATCCGATGTCGGGTACCCCAGTGTTTCTCAGCCTGTGCTAAATCGTTGAAGTGAAGTGAAGTCAAACGTTGGAACTTGTTCAGTGCATAATGGAAATGGAAAGTTATTTAGGTGTTAATAATTCTCAGATGATATATATTTCATAACATGTGGTAAATTTATAACATCTAAAAGGTCCAATTCTTTACTCCCCCCCCCGAAATTCTAATTTCTTCTGTGTCGAGTTTTGATTGAGGTTAGAGTATAGTGGAACCAATATTTTGTTACTTTGTTGACTTTGGACAAGAGAATTTCTCTTAAAAATTTTGAACGATAACGATAAAGTGGTAAGTAGTTAATTTTAGTTCGGGTCGTACTTTGGATGTAATTTGTGTACACATTGAAAATGAATCTAGTCAGTATCACACCCTTTTTTATATAAAAATGTACTTTTAAAGTCCTAGAACGAGGTAAGAAGAGGGTAAACTTTTGGTATCAACAGAAAACGGTGATTTTTGTCATGAATTAAACTGTCGACATCTTTATCGGACTCGGGAAGTTATCGAGTAAATACTATTTCGTAACTTAAATAGATCGTTTTTGTGTTGTGTACGTACCCGTGAAGGAAAACGGGACACATAAGATTTAGAGACGGTTGACGTCTCCTTTCTTTCATGTCTACCTGTCCTATAGGACTTTAATAAACCAAACGGAATACAGTGAGGTCTCTCTTTAGGACACGGACTAAAGTGTCTCTCTTTAAGTTTAATTCATCTTTATAGATCCCATCGGTCAGGACCCCGATTTCCGTCCGTAAGGAGTGGTCACCAAGTGGTCCCTTCGAACCTTCCTACCCAAACGGATTTTACTTTAGTTCTTTAGAACCGAAAGGTCTTAAGTACAGGGAGTAAGGTAATTCGAGAACCGAATTCTCTTTCACTAATTCCTGTTTTCGTACGTACGGTAAAGAATTCTTGTGATTGTCATGGAGTTTTGGATAATGTGTTTTAATGTTGCCTGACTTAAATCTCGACACCTCCGTAGACTTATAAGAACACATAAACTTGTGTTAAGGAAAAAATTTTTTTAAAAAAAACCGTACGTCCTAGAATCAAGGGTCTGGTCCCTAACTTGGACATGGGGGACGTATCCTTCTGTCCTCAAAATTGGTGTCTGTAAGTCTCTTCAGGATCTTTGTTGAGAATTACCATGATATATATATAATTCAGTAACGTGTAGGTTATGTAAAGTCGTTTATGGTGTCTCCTGGATTATCATACACAAACTATGATACGAACCATGACTCTGATATTGGCCGAAAAAACACTACGGTTTGTTGAATTAGTGATATTTGGACATTAAAGTAGATACATTCATACACTTTATACGTATCGATACCACTTCTAAATTTCTCGGTTACTTATATTTCAGGACTCGGAGGAGGTAAGTTTAGTATCAAAAGAAAAGGAAGAAAAAATTTACTAATGTAACCATTTGTTCTGTACGTCGGGTCATTAGGACTTCGAGATCATCTTCTGTGTCTGTTACCGGGCTGTGTCACTGTCACTACTACTACTATTCCTAGATTATTATCGTCGATTATGAATAAATCTGAAATGATACTCGTTCCGACCACCGAGTCTGCCATTTCGTAGACGGACGTCACGCCCTCTCGGCCCCAAGTTAGGGACCCAACCCTTTTAGGGGACCTCTTCCTTTACCGTTGGGTGAGGTCATGAGAAGAACGGACCTTTTAAGGTACCTGACTCCTCGGACCACCCGATGTCAGGTACCCCAGCGTTTCTCAGCCTGTACTGACTCTCTGAAGTGAAAGGGATACTCGTTCCGTAATGAGATTCGTGTATCGAGTAGTTAGTTGGCAACATTGTTGGGAGACTTCATTCACTGATCCCGGTACCACTTTTTCACTTCCAGAAAATTCAGCGAGTCAACACAGACTGAGAAGCACTTTGGTACCTGACATTGGACGGTCCGAGGAGACAGGTACCTTAAGAGGTCCGTTCTGATAACCTGACCCGTCGGTAAGGGAAGAGATCCCCTAGAAGTATTGGTTCCTAGTTTGGGTTCAAAGGACGTAACGACCTCTAAATGGTAGACTCGGTGGTCCATTCGGGGTCCCAGTATCATCAACTATAAGTTTATACACCCTTACTAGGAGATTTGGAGTGAGAACTCACCGACCTTTTCGTGGAAGATCCTTAATTATTATAATTCGTCCATTTTACTGGGTTCCAACACCCCGAGTCTGTCATTTTCTTCAAGACTCGTTTTGTTTAATTGTACGTCCTTCCGGGTCTCGTCTCTTACGTGTGCCTACTAGTTTCTTGACCTTCTTCGAGTCAAGACCACTATAGATACACTCCGGTGGTCGTTGCATATTTAAGGGTACAAGTCTTTTCGTCGATGACCTGTCTGTCTTTTTGTCTTCACAAGAGTCCTTTCCGTCCCACAGGAGTCACACTGTCCTCAAGGAACCCACCATGAGACAGTCCCTTTGGGTGGACAATCGTCGTCGGACATGACCCCTTAGGAGACTTGGCCGAACTCGTCCATCACGAACTCCCGGTCTAATCGTGTCGCACCCGAGTGGACTTTCCTTTCCGTAGGTTTCATTTGTGCTCGTAAAAGGAGGCTTCGTTCTCTGGGTCTAAGTTCAAGAACCCTTCGGTTCAAAATTTATCGGTCGTTGAGGTCCTCCCCCAAGTACCTCTATGAGGGAAATAAAATTCCGTGTTGAGGATGCGACTCTCCCTCTGGCCTCGACTGAGTGGTACCTCGGGTGGGAGAGAACATCCATCCAGAGACTTTAGTGACTAACTACTCCTTTAAGGGTCGGGTCTTTATTTTGATGACCCTTGACATAAGTTTATTTGTAGTCTCGGACAACAGTTATATGAGTATTATTGTCAACCATGACCCCTCTTCCGTCTTTTATTTCTGTTGGACTTTTTGTCGGAACGATTTGTTTGGAGAATATTCGGACTTCTTACATTTGAGAGGGTCTACTTGCCGATGTTTCCTGTCGGGGTTTAGTGTGACAAATACGTTTGTAAACTAAGACCTTGGGAAGACTGAACTGGTACTCCTGTAAACTAAGACGGAAATTTCAACAAAAGATATCATACATTTTGTCTATGACCACGGGTGAAGACTCGGGGTGGAGGTTAGAGGTATTGTCCATAATTGACGCCCCTCTGTTGTTTTACCGGTTCCCTTTTACAGGGGCGTAGGATTCTACAGGACCCCAAGAATGTGTCGAGTTCACTCTTCCCTTCTCAAAAAAGTCTAAACAAGTCTCCCAAGATAAACAAAGATTTATATATGGAGGTCCCAGACCATACGTCCTATTAATACTTTCGTATTACTGTTACGTACAATTCTTTCGTAGACAACACGTTCGTAGTAATCTGTAACCTGTCGATTGAAAGGGACCAGAATACACAAAAAAAACGACGGTTCCGTTGTCTTGTTGAGTGACCTGTCACTACTCTTGGGTCCGGTGTCGATATATATATCAATATAGTGTGAAGGTAAGAATTGTCGTGCTTCTGGTCTCCTTTCCTTTTCTCTCGTCTTTTCAGCTGTGTGTCAAAGTTTCAAATTAATGGTATGTTTAATCTTCCTTAGTCGTTATAGAATTGTGAAGATTTTGAAAAGATCAAACCACATTTACCTTAAATGACTATCAAAATCGAAGTTTTGTCTCTTTCCCCATCGTTTTGTCTGCTGCCATCGTTTTTATGGAGTTTAAGAGATTGTTGTCGTCGTTTTGGACCCAAAAAGAACGTGACGAGTAGGTTGTTTCGATATAAGAATAGTTTAAGAAACTACATACACCTTATGTAAAAATCTATACCAGGGAAGAAATGTTTCTATAGTCGTTAAGAAACAACAAGGCAGGATTCCTCTTCCCTATCTGTTCTTTTTCTCAGTAATGTCTTAGGTTTTATATAGGTGACTATTCGTCTCAGGGTAAAGGTTCGTTAGGCAAATAGAAAAGAAGGAGAGGAACATTCTTTATAGGGGATTACGGGTGAGAAAGGGTACAGCTAACAGTAATATAAAACGGACCAGAGACGGTCAGGACTGACCAGAAAGGACGAATACATGTCGGTCTCTGAAGTCTTTTAAGTCTACTTAAAGATTCTATTAAAAAACATTCTTCTTACTATTTCATGCCTGGTCCTTTAAGAGACATTAATGTAACATAAAATCGTACGGAAATTTTCTCTCGAAAATCAGTGAGGAGTCAGGAATTTGACACATTAATATCAAAATCAGAAAGGAATCGGGAATTTGACACATTCATATTTAAAATATGAATCCGATGTCACTTCATAATTAGTGGTAAATCGCATAAAAGGGTTGTACATCTCCGTTCTATAAAGGTTTTGTCCGTCTCCATAAAAGTACCTAATATATATTTATTTTGAATCTCCCTTTAAAAAAATAGTACTTTCATCCACTATGTGTCACAACAACAAGATTATTAAACCCCCAATGGTACTTGAAGTTGTCATTTAGGTTGAGGGATTTGGTTTGAGCGGTGGGTGAAGATATTCTACAGTGGTTTGAAAGATAATGACAGATTTATAGTATTACCCGAAGGGACCACCGAATCTACCGTTTTTCTTAGACAGACGTTCCACCCTCTGACCCCAAACTAGGGACCCAACCCTTCTAGGGGACCTTTTCCTTTACCGTTGGGTGAGGTCATAAGAACCGACCTCTTAAGGTACCTGTCCTCTCGGACCACCTGATATCAGGTGTCCCAGTGTTTCTCAGTCTGTCCTACCTTACTGATTGTGTGTTTATGCCCATTACCGTCAGTTGGAAACCATAACAAAAAGCCAACACTTTAGATGTCGTAGATGTTACTACAGTATGTACACATTTAAAAGATTTGGTTTGTCTTTTTAGAGGGATAAGAGAACCAATTGCCAGAGGAAATCTTTTCCGTCAAAGGAGAAAAACTCCAAGGTTTTTCTGTCTGTAAAATTTTACAAAGGTCACACTTATATAGTTGATTTGGGAGGAGGGTCAGAGTTTTTAGAACTAATAGTTTCCCGTGGATGTCTTTCAATTTAGCCGGTTTATGTCCGGGAAGAACGAAAACTCTACTGTAATGATTTCTTAATTTTTTACATCTCATGACTCGAGTCACGTGGTCACTTAAGACCGGTAGATTGCACTAGTTAGATCCCCTGAAGGGACCGTCAGGTTACCAATTCTGATGTTCGGAGGTGATACGTCCCCCGTGTCCAAGTTAGGGGTCAGACCCTTTATTCTAGTACGTACTACACGACACACCGGTTTTTATTTATTTATATATTTATTTCACTAGTTAGAGGTCCATTAACGGTTCTTTTAAGTTATATGACTTATTTGTGTTACATTCCTTGTCGTTTAGAAAGAGTGCACATCCAGGGAGGACGGAAATAGATTTTGACCTTTGAGACCCTTTCGACCAGCCGGGTAAAAATGGTCAAACTGTAAGAAAGGAGGTCGAGGAAGTCCTCTAGGGCTAACTCGAGTATGTCGACTCCGTTCATCATGTCCTAGACTAAATCCTAGGCCAGGAGTTAGTGACCAAAGGGTTCAACGGACCTTCGTACCCGATGACGTGGGGCCTTTAGGACAACGTCAAGTCTCCTCCTTTTTGTTACATGTGTGTGTATGGTGAATTGTATTACTTTTCGAAAAGGGGGTCAGTGAGAGAAATGGTGTTGTTATATTTGACGTTTGACATAAAGGGTGCATCTCAAGTTTAACTTTCGTGGGTGAAGGAGAATGGGGTGAATGAACCTATTCTTTTATGTGTGTTTGTGTGTGTGTGTGTGGGTGTGGGTGTGGGGGGTTCACCGACCCCACCTATAAACCAAAAATTTGTCTTGTACACTATAAAGAGAATTTAGAAAACCAAACTAGAGGTTTGAATCGTTAATATAATTCCTCCATAGACGTTTAATATGATCTTGAGATTCATCAGGAGTTTTAATAAGGTTATGACGATATACTTGTTTTAGGTAAATAAATTTTCAGGGGTCTTCTAGAATTAATTAAAATGTAACCCTCGTAGGAAAGCAGGTGAAAGTCATTAATAAACGGTTGAAGACCTTGTAAGATTGACTCCGTAAACCTCCCACCATGTAAGAACTAATAGTCTCTTATAACCTATATTCGGGAACAAGGATAAAGTGACATAAAGTAACTCGATCGAGGTAAAAGGAGTAGACAATTTACCAAATATTCTGAAATTAATCGATGACGTGTGTTTCGAAAGACGTTACATAGACCGTGTGTCTAAGTTGTTTTGTAATATTGAGACCTGAATTTTGAGAGAGAAGGGAGATAGGTTGGAGGGATATTTAAGTGGTCTTAAATATGAAATATCTTTAATTTTTAAAAAGAGTAGTGTGTAAGAAAAAGGAACTGAGAAGGGATATTATTCTGATAAATATGGTACAAAATTCTGTTCAGGTGGGATGAGGTGGGAGAGAGAGGTCTCTTAAACCTTTCCCACTCCGACCTCTACCATGGACCGGTCTTAAGGTTTATAGAACTCCGGATAAGAGTCCTATTCATTCTGTTATCATTTGACATAGTGTCAGGACTCCTAATTTTTTTTTAACAAGGAAGAATCTTTCCTTTAAATTAATTTTTGAAATTCCGTTTCCACCTCATTTTGTCTGAGAAATGATCCGAAATAGAAGAAAGAGGAAAGATTGACGAAGGGAAATCCTTAAGTGACCCGTTTAGTTTTTTGTTTTGTTTTTGGGACTAAAGAAGGGACTGGGGAAAATTGTGGGTGGGACATGTATGTGTGTGATTGGTAATCATAGTCATAAAGAACTCGAAGAACACTTCCTGTTGCTTGCAATTTCACTTCAACGAGTCAGTACAGACTGAGAAACGCTGGGACACCTGGTATCGGATGGTCCGAGGAGGCAGGTGGCCTAAGAAGTCTGTTCTTATGACCTCACCCAACGGTAAAGGAAGAGGTCCCCTAGAAGGGTTGGGCCCCTAGCTTGGGCCCAGAGGACGTAATGTCCGTCTCGAGACTTGGTGGTCGCTTCGGGTTGTTTGAGTATAGATTAAACTTTCATTTGTTTTCGACGGTCTCATTACTTTTATTTTTGTTGCCATTTGTTTACCTTGGATTAATTTGAATTTTTCAAAGACGTTTCGTTTCCTTTGGTATTTGTTTTCCTTATTTGTTAGGTGTCTTGCCCTTTTTTATAAACGTTTATTTCATTGGATGTTTCATAATTAGAGGTTTTATATGTTGATCGAGTACGTCGAGATACAGTTTTTTTGTTTGTTAGGTTAGTTTTTTACATGTCTTCTAGACTTATCCATAAAGAGGTTTCTTCTGTATGTCTATAGGTTCTCCGAGTACTTTTTTACGAGTTGTAGTGGTTGTTAGTCTTTTTACGTTTAGCTTTGATGTCACTTCATAGTGGAGTATGAAATAAAATAACCTGAGGTTTTAGTGACGTCTACCATTGACTTCGGTACTTTAATTTTCTGCGAACGAGGAACCTTCTTTTCGATACTGGTTGGGTCTGTCGTATAACTTTTCGTCTCTGTAATGAAACGGTTGTTTCCAGACAGATCAGTTTCGATACCAAAAAGGTCATCAGTACATACCTACACTCTCAAGCTGATATTTCTTTCGACTCGCGTCTTCTTAACTACGAAAACTTGGCACCACAACCTCTTCTGAGAACTCTCAGGGAACCTGTCGTTCCTCTAGGTTGGTCAGGTAGGATTTCCTTCAGTCAGGACTTATAAGTAACTTTCCTGACTACGCCTTCGAGTTTGAGGTTTTGAAACCGATGAACTACGTGTCTTGACTGAGTGACCTTTCCTGGGTCTACGACCCTTTCTAACTTCCGCCCTCCTCTTCCCCTGTTGTCTCCTACTCTACCGACCTACCGTAGTGGCTGACTTATCTGTACTCAAACTTATTCGAGGCCCTCAACCACTACCTGTCCCTCCGGACCACACGACGTCAGGTACCCCAACGTTTTTCAGTCTATGTTGACTCACTGACTTGACTTAGTGGAGTATGTCCAGTCCTACCGTAGTAGTTTTATAGATGTTTATTATTTACGATCTCTCAGACACCTCTTTTCCCTTGGGAGGATGTGACACCCACCCTTACATTTAACCATGTCGATGTTCCCCCTGTCATACCTGCGAGGAATTTTATGATTTTTGTCTTGATGGCATGCTGGGTCGTTAGGGTAAGGATCCGTAGATAAAATAGTCCTCGTTTAGTACGAAGTTTCCTATGTACGTTTACAAATGACGTCGTGATAGACGTTATCAGTTCTGTACCTCCCTGAAGGGATCATCAGCTCACCGGTTCTAGGAACAAAGGTGACGTCTTTCGTGCCCAAGCTGGGGACCAACTCCTTGGTCTAAAACACTAAGACGTACAGTGGGGCATGTTGGTTTCCCCTTTTTTTCTTTTTTACTGAGGAGAAGATTCCGTATAAAATCTGTTCAGTTTACGATACGAGCTGTTCACGATTATTTGGGAAGTGAATCAGGAGTCACACAAGTCAACGATTCAACACAGGTTGAGAAGTACTAGGGTACGTGACATCGGGTGGGTTCCTTAAAAGGTCCGTTCTTATGACCTCACTCAATGGTAAAGGAGGACGTCCCCTAGAAAGGCGCAGAAGACACGGAGGACGTAACTTTCCACGTAAGAAATGGTGACTCGGTGGACCCTTCGGGAGTCATGGACCCTGATTGAAATAGTTGGGTTTATCAGTATCATTGGGTATCCTTGGTTCGATGAAGGTGGTTATTGATTTCTTGATGAAAATGTTGATTAATGACATTATATTTTATTCCTAAGTAATGAACATATTTGATTTTAAGTCTTTTGGTGTGTTTTGTTGAGGTGTTTGGTTTACCTAGCCCCGGTTTAAGGTGGAGGTTTGTCGAACAAAAATAGTCGTGAGTGTATATCATTCTCTTTTATGTCGATTGAATTGTAAAAACTGTCAGTAGTCCTAAAGGTAGTTCGTCTTAATATCTCTTACATAAATGTATAGTGTTTATTGTAGGAGTTGATATTTATATGAGTTTCGTGATATCAATTTGTAGAAGACACCGCAAAAAAGTAAAAGGGTCAAATTGCTGATTACATTAATTCTACGTTCTCAAGCAAAAAGTCGTTTTGTTCTTCGTCACAGGAAAGAAGACTATCCAATTTACTACCTATACAAACAGAGAACCGTCCTCCTATTGAAATTAAAAGGTCAATCTTCCGTGAAGGAGTCGGTCCTGTCACTGTCGTCTGTAATCGACGATTCGTCGAATTCTTGGACAAACTGTGTCGAAAACGATCTGAGACGTAAGGTACAGACGGTGGTGACGGTTTTTCCTTTGACCAAATAAATTCTGTGTCAGTTGTCTCTGGTCGATCATACGACGTGACTACTCATTCCACCAGTGGAGATTGAACCCCAACAACTGTGTGTAGACCGTTTTGACACCCAAAACCAAAAAAAAAAACTCATAATGACCCATTTCAGTCGTCAAGACGTCCTTGCTTACCGGGTTCTACGGTAAAACCCCCCAACATAACACGAAAAGAACCTTCTTTTCGATACTGGTTGGATCTGTCGTATAATTTTTCGTCTCTGTAATGAAACGGTTGTTTCCAGGTAGATCAGTTTCGATACCAAAAAGGTCATCAGTACATACCCACACTCTCGACCTAGTATTTCTTTGACTCGTGGTTTCTTAACTACGAAAACTTGACACCACGACCTCTTCTGAAAACCTCAGGGAACCTGACATTCTAGGTTGGTCAGGTAGGATTTCCTTTAGTCAGGACTTATAAGTAACTTTCCTGACTATGACTTCGACTTCGAGGTTATGAAACCGGTAGACTACACTTCTCGGTTGAGTGACCTTTTCTGGGACTACGACCCTTTCTGACTTCCGTCCTCTTCTTCCCCTGTTGTCTCCTACTCTATTAACCGTAGTGGTTGAGTTACCTGTACTCAGACTCATCCGAGGCCCTCAACCACTACCTGTCCCTTCAGACCGTACGACGTCAGGCACCCCAACGTTTTTCAGTCTGTACTGACTCGCTGACTTGACTTGACACTTCGTACGTCCTGGAATCAAGGGTCTGGTCCCTAACTTGGGCACTAGGGACGTCACCTTCGTGACCTAGAATTGGTGACTTGGTGGTCCCTTCAGGTGGTACTACATAAAAAAATTTTAATACTGTCGTACAGTTTTATTTTCTCTTTATTAATATTCTCGTTTTCTTCTTACAAATACTACTGGAATTGACGTGTCCCGTCGGGACCGGGGGTAGAGTAAAGGGGTGGGACACCCGGTGGTAGGGGACTTTCGGTACACGTCACCGGTGTTACGGTCTACATTGATTCAGTGTGTCTTTGATGTGTGATAGATTGAAGAGTCGAGAAGTACTTGGAGCTGGTGACGGTTTGTACACTGTGACCTTCCTCCTTTTTTTAAAAAAATTAGCTTTCCTACTAATGTTGTATACAGACCAAGAAGAAGATTTACGATTGTCGGTCCTATTAAACCCTTTCACACTACTGTGAATTCTCGGTCTCCGTTTTGATAAAACCCCGTCTTCTTAGATTTCAACGGTTGTGGGGAGGAACTTATTCAGTCACTCCTGTGTCCTGGTATCCTGATCATGAAAGTCAATCTAGGTCTCATATGAAAAAGTGTGACCTTTTCGACTCCTTAATTTTATTTACCCACGTCCCCTCGATATCATATTTTTACAATCCACGACCGTAGGGACCACCGAGTCACCATTTCTTAGACGGACGGTCACGTCTTCTGTCCCTGGGGACCAGGTCCCCAAACTGGGGTGTACGACGCCTCGTGGATTCGGGCACGTGTTGATGACTCAGACGCAAGATCTTGGGTCCTCTGTCTTAATGACTTCGGGTGTGCGGGATCTCGGGTACAGGGTGTTCGCTTCCGGCGCGTCTCGGTCATTTCTCCTCAGGGGCGAACGACGTTGATCTCTTTTTCGGGTACCTCGTTGTTTCAGGTCTTTGTCAGTTTTTATTTATTTATTTATTTATTTTTATTTTTATTTTAATAAAAATTTTCAATCCATTTACGCACTCAAAAATTTTTATAGCTGATGTATATGAAGTCAGGTAAGAAGATTGTATTTTGGATGGTTTCTCAGATACGTTTTGTTCAAAGATTAATGGTGGTTGGACCGGAAAAATCTTTATCTTTACCCACAGAGTTAATTTTTCACATCATATTATAATAAGAATTATTAAACTTCTTTTGGATGTTGGTCTAGTTGAATTTTTTTTTTTTTATGAGTCGAGGACACTCCATAATTGTATGATCAGAATGGTGGAGACTAGAGGACCCGTTTTCGTTCGTTTTTAGTTACGTTTGTTTTAGCTCTGACTTGTAAAATTGTATTCCTTCGTGTTTCGTCTACCGGAACAAGTGGTCCAGTCTGAACTATAGGGGTCCCGGTTTCTCTTCGTTCACTGAATTACTGGTCGACAGGACTGACCGTACTGCACTGGAATTCCGTAATGAATTGGTGATACTTCTGTGTCACTTAATGCTTCTGGTTTACCTATATACCCGTCTGTTCCCCGAGACATCTCGAGGGACGGATACACTTCCCATGATTAGTTAAGTATAGTTCGTTTTCGTTTCCGCGACGATTCTAGTCTCTCGATACTATTTATTCGTTTTCCGTCACACTACGATACTTCATTTTCACCCCTGTCCCCCATCCGAGATGTAATTATTGAACTAAAACAAGATTTTACTTTTAGAAACTGGTTCCTTCAATGAGGAGAGAAAGAGATACAAGTCTGGACCACTATTAGCCTTTCGTTCGGTTATTTGAGTTTCTATGTGGTCTCGGATATGTCGTGTCGTCTGTAAGGTTCATTGTTGAAAATTAGTTAAAGACTTGTAAGTGAATCGTACACCCAAGTTTCCCTGGTCTTGAATTTTAGACCGAAACGGTAAATCATTACCCCATGAAAACCGTCATTCCAGTGAAAGAAGTAAATTTTTTGCCTGTATTGTGGGTAGACTGTCCCAACAATGCTCCTGACTTTGTCTATTAAATACATTGTACCGTACGACGTTCCACGTGTCTCTCGTGAGTCATCTGTCGGTAAATAAAGTAATTTCCTCTAAGTCAATAAAATTTACTAGTGTACTGGTGGTGAATGTTAGTGTTCAGGGACCTTCGAACCTTTTTCTCGAGAGTTTGTCTCCAGATATTTGTCTTCCTTTGTAGTTTCGTTCCACTCCTTTTGGTTATCAGGTCGCCGTTCTGTCTCTGTGCAAACTGTTACTTGAAGTAAGTCACTTCCTTCGGTGAGTTTTGACTTCCAAACCACAGGTACAGTTGTGTGTGGTGTCCTCCTACGATGTGTTGATTTGTGGTTTATTATTAATTTATCAAGTGTTTTGACTTTTCTCTGTCACATAAACCACTTTGTTCTGCCAGTAAAATTATACCATTGTTGACCTCCGAAGATACTCCTTCAGAAAATAAGAAAAATATCACATGAAAATTTTTTTTCTACATAAGATAAATGATTGTTTGTGGACTTACAGGTTTCATTGAGACGGAGATTGAGATACCTAAAATTGACCCTCAGAAGAGTTTAGAAGTCCCATTACATATAGCGTCGGATTCCTTTAACCACCTTGTTTTTACGGAGTAATGTTCATGGTGAATAGATGTTGAATTGGTCGGGTAGGAACAAGCTTTCTGGACTTTCAGAGCGAGTAAGAGAGAATTCTACATAATAAATGTAGTGCGACAAATCTGTAAATATTTTATTCAAATATCTATGTAGATAATTTGGTCAGAGGGTCGTCTCTCGTTTAGTCTATTGTTTTTGTTTTGTTTTGGTTTTGTTGTAACATAGTAAACATGAATTAATATAATCTACAGATTCCACAAAATAGAACTTTTACCATGAATATTTGTTATAATATCGTTGGAGACCTAACCTGTTGAAGACTATGTTTTTTCCTTTTCTTCATATTAATTGATCTCGAGATGGTTTGGTTCTTAATAAGTAGTGAAAGGATAGTAAGTAAATTATCTATAATTAAATTACCCTATTGTGTTTGTTTTGTCCGTTTTTGGGGACGAAAGTGCCTCGAATGAAAGATTACCTTTTTCTTTGGATCATCCCATAAAAAGTCCTTGTTTAAGATAAAACTAACTAAACTCATTTTCGAATGAACCATTGTTGTTTTAATTTATTATGTCTAAAACTGACTATGTTTATTAAGATTTATTGTCGTGTAATTGGACTTCTTACAGGCGAATTGGACGTCAATTGTGATTAATTCACGGATTGTAAATAAAACATACTAGTGTAAATTGGTAGTGTGGTTTACACTAGTAATAAGGGTGAAAGTTCTTCTTTGGTTCCGAACTAATTAAAGACGTTCTCGTGTCAATCACCGTCTTCGTGTTAAGAATTGGTGATCGGTTAATCAGCGTAAGTAAGTGAGTTATTGTAAATGACCCCCGGAAGGTGTGTTATCCTTACTACCCTTTGAGTCTTCTATAGGGACCCAACCCTTCTAGGGGGGGACCCTTTCCCTTACCGTTGAGTGACGTCATAAGAACGGACCTCTTAGGATACCTATCTCCTCGGACCGTCCGATGTCAGGTACCCCAGTGTTTCTCAACCTGTACTGACTCGTCGATTGTGAAAATGAGAAAAAAGAAAAGACTTTGATATCCTAGCAACGGGAGTGGATCGAATGTAAAATCTTTCACTTCATTTCACTTTCAGCGAGTCAGCACAGGCTGAGACAATTGAGGTGCCTGACATCGGGCGGTCCGAGGAGACAGGTTCCCTAAGAGGTCTGGTCTTATGACCTCACCCAACGGTAAAGGAAGAGGTCCCCGAGAAGAGTTGGGTCCCTAGCTTGGGTCCAGAGGGTGTAACGTCCGTCTAAGAAATGGTAGACTCGGTGGTCCCTTCGGGATGTAAAATCTTCTCTGGTTTTGGTTTGTTCATTTGTTTATCTATTTGTTATGCACACTTCATAGTTCTTCTTTTGTTTGTGTCCTTTCAACTTTTCCTACCAGTTTCTTCTGGAGAAACTCTTTCAGTGGAATTCGAGTTGGCCTTCCTATTTCTTTCTTGATCGAACTTGTTTCCTTCCTTCCTATTTATAAGGTCCTGTGACGTGACCGTTTTAGAGAGTCGTCTTTATTGGAATCGGACTTGATTTTTGACTTCCGTCCGGTGCTACCCTGTCTTGTATCAGAAAATGTTCACTCTCTTCCGGAAGGAGAGAAAGTGACGGAAAAGTAGAGTAACGACGACGATGACGATTCAGTGAAGTCAGCACAGGCTGAGAGATACTGGGGTATCTGCCGTCGGGTGGTCCGAGGGGGCAGGGACCCTAAGAGGTCCGTTTTGTGACCTCACCCGACGGTAAAGGAAGAGGTTACGCACTTTCACTTCATCGAGTCAGCACAGACTGGGAGTAGAGTAATGATCTTCGGTTTATGTCTCGTGGAATGTCCGTGTCCCTTGGTATTGAATGATAGGTTTAATCTAGTAAAGACTGTCATCTTCCTTCGAGATAATTATTATAAACAACGACGACAAATCAGTGAATCAGTACAGACTGAGAAAAGGTTGGGGTACCTGACATCAGGCGGTCCCAGGAGACGGGTACCCTAAAGGGTCCGTTCTTATGACCTCACCCAACGGTAAGGGAAGAGGTTCCCTAGAAGGACTGGGTCGTTAATTTGGATGCAAAGGAAGTAACCGTCCGTTAAGAAATGGTGACTCAGTGGGCTCTTCGGGTAATTATTATAATACGGTTCTGTTATTGGTTCTACCAGTTTTCACCTGATCCCGTCTAATAGTAGGATAAATGTCCTGAACCCGAACGATTCATTGCCAAAAATAAGAATTACGTTACCCTTAGTGCATTTGTCGAATTTCGTCCTCTCACTGTACTGGATTATGCATAAAATTCTTTTAGTGGGAATTATGAAGTGTACTTTTTTATAAAATTCCCTGTCTGACTTCCTCCCATTCTCACCTTTATCCTTCCGGTCAATTTTCCGACTACGATAAAACTCATTCTCTATTATACGACCTGATCCTATCACCGTCATTTCTCCTTTATTTTAGTCGTCCCAACGACTGTCAAACCGTTCTCTCCACTCTCCCTCTTTACTTCTTGTTTAGGATCAAAAGACCGAAACCCTCGATATACCTACGGTAATGATAAAACTTTTCTCTTAGAGAAAAAAGAAACCTGAGTTATCACATAACTGAATCTCTGTTACACATATAACCTGGTGAAAAAATTTAGGTCCAGTTTCAGATTCACGAGTACCATCTATTACGTCTCATTCCTGGTATATTTTGTAATGAAAATAAAATAAAATAAAAAAAATTTTGTAATGAAAATTTCAGAACGATGACGGAGACGTCCGGGTTAAAAAAGAGCGTTCGTAGTCTTCTTAGTTTCGGAAGTTGATTCATGTGGCTAAGAGTCTTAAAACTCATATGAAATTTAGTGTACTAGAGATGGGGTCAGATTAAGAAAGGTTACATTATGCTATTTTAAGTAATCAAATCTAAATGTTAGTGAAAATACTCGATATAGTGGATCAAGTAGTTTAAACTTTGTTTCTTTACTATCACTCGATGTCACTATATAATTTCACTATATATTTCATAACCACTTGATGTCCCTATGTAATTTTAAAACTCACACAGATGATATGATCTGTCACGTCTATAACTTGTAAAGACAAAGTCTCTTTCTAGATAATTACGATTAGATCTCAGAACTTATACCCTTTGATAATTACCCTTTAGTATATATTGACTTTATTATCGAGGAGGGTTCGGTGATTATATCACCCAACTAAAGGTTTTCATGGGTGACCCAATAGATTTCGGACAATCTATAAAATTTCGTCAGTATAAGCTAGTAATTGTGTCATCAATTAAGGAAATCTACTTTAGTCTATCGTCGTCGTGAGTCCTAATGCTGATAGGTACTCGATGGAAACACCATCCTCTCATTTGTACTCGGAATTATCGTACTAACCTCACAACCTAACTTTGTTCTCTACGAAAACCGAAATGGGTGTAATAGGACCACTGCTTCGGGAGAATCGTTACCAAGTCTTAGACAGAATTACGGACCGACAATTCAGTGGGTGATTACAACCCGAGACGACTCAATGGGAAACGTGTATGGTCTGTCCTACAATTGTATTCCGACCGTCTACTAGATAAGAGTGAGGACGTAATTTTCGAATCCGTCAAAACTTCTACATGTTTAGTTCCACTCAATACCTACTAAGTGAGAGTGTAGTGACCCCTTCTTCGACTCCGGTAGATAGTCTAGACTCTACTATTTCCTTTGTAAAACCAGATTGACAGATAAGAGTACCACGAAAACAAAACAAGGTTTTTATGTCTCCATTCTTACTCCTATGTAAAAAAAAAAAAATTAGTTTGTGAGACCATTACGAAAATAACCCGAATGGAACACCGAGTCGACCATTTCTTAGGCGGAGGTTACGTCCTCTGGATCCAAGTTAGGGACCCAACCCTTCTAGGGGACCTCTTCCCTTTCCGATGGGTGAGGTCATAAGACCGGACCTCTTAAGGTACCTGACATATCAAGTGCCCCAGTGTTTTTCAACCTGTGCTGACTCACTGAAAGTGAAGTGAAGTAAAGTTACGCAAATTCACGAAGAGATGGATGACCTTAGTCTTGAAGGAAGTACTTTTACTTTGAAATCAAGTCCTCATCTCCTTTTCCGTACACTTTCGTAGTCTTAGCACTTTTCAGATGACGAACCATTATAATTTTACCTATGAAGTAAGTGACTACGAGATGTACCCTTCTTACTCTTCTTCTTTTGTCTTGTCGTTAAACTCTAGGATAGCATATGAAATATTATAATTCAAAAAAGTGTATGAAATAAAGTGACTAAGGAGTACTGGACTCTCTACCTAAAAAAAAAAAAGGGTCGGTGTGGGGTCGAACACTCTGGAACTCAAGGGACTGGTCCACACCTTGGACCTGGGAGTCGTCACTTTCGAGTCTCAAGATTGGCGATCTGTCGGTACCTTAAGGGGTTTGACAAAAGATTTTAAGTGTATGGATCATTCTTTGTCTTAGATGAATCGATTACGAAGAGGTTTACACCAGATGTTTAACGATATCCATATGTTTCTGTAATCAGTTTTTTTCATTCTTATTCCCTAATCTTTGAAAAGATAGGTAAACTGTTCAGTACTTAAACATAACGTAAAATGTTTTCAAAACCAGGTGGTATCTACACGTTAAATTTGTAAGTAAACGAGTGGTTCCGTCACACTCTTCGTCATATAATCTGATGTCCGTAGGACTTGTATACAAGGTACGTTCCAAACTTATCGTGTCACTTCAATTTGTCGTTAAAAACGGAGATGGTCAAAAGGAGTAAGTGAACGTCTACGAAGTTTAAAGGAACTCCTCCAGGAGACAGATAAATTTGTACAGATAGTCTTTTATATAGTTTATCTATGTTACACGAGTAGGACCTCTATTTAAGATTCAAAAGGTCTTTTGTCGCTAAGTCGTAACAGAAGGTGGAGAGGGTGATGTTAAGGAATGAGTCATCTCTGTCAACCCCGTATCGTCGGTTACTATCTGTCAAATAAAAGTTTTCAGTGAATGAATAGTTCGAATAGTAATGAAAAAATTTACTGTCATAACAACAGTAAGTTGTCGAGACGACGACGATTCAGCGAAGTCAGCACAGGCTGAGACACACTGGCGTCTCTGCCGTCGGGTGGTCCGATGGGGTAGAAACCCTAAGAGGTCCGTTCTTGTGACCTCACCCAACGGTAAAGGAAGAGGTTACGTACTTTCACTTTTCACTTTCACTTCAGCGAGTCAACATAGACTGAGAATCGTTGGGGTACCTGACGTCGGGTGGTCCGAGGAGGCAGGTACCCTAAAAGGTCCGCTCTCATGACCTCACCCTACGGTAACGGAAGAGACTAAGTTGTCGATTCCCACTGGTTTATAACGATATATATATATATATTTAAAATTTTCTCTTGGATGGTTATATCAGTTCTCAATGTACTTTTTGTTAAGTACCCTTTTTGTTTAATCGTTACAATTCTTTAAAAATTCTTTTTAGAAGGTTTCGATCTCTGAAAAGTGTGTCCTTAATCCAGAGGTACACGGGTGACCTGGTTGATGTCTCGTGTCCCCTAACAAACCATTTACAATGGGTGGAAATTCACATTGGGAGAAAAGTACAAATATATTTTCTTTTGTCTTTTACTATAAGAAAAGTCTCTGTACTTGCCCATACATAAAACATTTGGATGGTGAGGAGTCATTGAGTCAATTATTAATGGTAGATTCATTTGAACCTACCATTGAATTAAGTGAAGGTACAGAAAATTTAACAAAAGAGATAAAGTTTGAAAAGAAAAGATTTAGAATTATAGGACGATTTTATATTGATTTTGTTTCATTGTAGTTTCCGTGAAATTAACGGTCATTCATTACTTTGAACACCTTTGAACGTCCTCACGTACTCTTTTTACTGATGTGTCGGTCTGTGTAATTGACAAAGGGTTGTCCAAACAAGTTCAAATGTTAATGTTTTTAACTTTTGTCTTGAAATTTTTACAAACGAAAATTTTATAGATAAAATTCACAAAGATCCTCTAACAAGTATATCTTGTCAAAACTTGTGGTTGTAAGAAATAGGTAACGACACGTTTTAAGATGACTTCGTCTCTGGAAGACGTTTACCGGTTCTTCTTTATAATAGGAAAATTATTGAGAAATAATACTCCTATTTTCCAAATTTCTAAACCTCTATGTCTGTATTTCCGAGATAAAAAGTCTTTAGTAGACCGTGTGATGTGTCTGTACTCTAATTACGTGAAATCTTTTAAAGACAGAAGTGTATTTACACACTTAAATGATTATATTGGTACATAATCTTTCGTGTATGCACATATATGTACAATTAAATTACTGTGACTTGTATAACTTCCTGTCCCTTTCTGCATTTTCTCCTATCAGTCTGAAGTTCTTTTATAATCGTCTATGAATGTTATACGTTTTCAAAATTGTGTAGGTGTTTGGACATTTTTTGTCGTTACTCTCTGTACAAAATTTGCTTGGTTACTCCTTTGTTTATCAGAAGACTTAACCTTTGACCTATGGATGTGAAAAAGACTCGAGTACTAGAGAAACCGTTATACTACCTGAAATGCAAAGTAAGGTCATAGAAGTGGGACACCTATTCTCACGTAATTCTTTCGTACTTGAGTATTTTCCTATTCCTTCTAGTCGAACCTCAATAAGTCTACATGTAAGTTCGAGACTATGAATGTCCAAAGTTTATCTTGTGTAAAGTATGATATATTACAGAGTTTACCGTTTGTACTTCTTATTCTACACCAATAATTTGGTACTATATCCTCTTCGACTCTCGTTAGTCATTAGGAGTGACTATAGTTACGGCCTAAGTACCTCATGGGACTCCTTGGGGTCTCGCGGTCACCCCGTGTGACAATCACCGTGTTTTGACTTCAATGTAAGACGTCCCTTTTATCTGTGGTGTACTTGCACGCAAGAACCCCATGTACGTTCATTAAAATCAACCATTGATAAATCATCCGGACATATTCATGAAGTGGAAGTCATTTCGGTAAAATTCAGTCTGTGGAATTCACGTCTTACCTTTCACGAGAAGGCACCAGATATTGGGGTGTGTAGTGTCGGTATCCGAAAGAGTTGAGTGACTTTTATGGAAAACCTTTATACGAGAAGGACCTCATCTAACGAAGGAGTGTCATGAGTCGAGACGACTATGTGATTAGGACCTGTAAAGGGGAGATCTTGACTCTGTTATTTAAAGACAACAAACCCGGAGGGACCATCGAGTCACCATTTCTTAGGCGGACAGTCACGTCCTCTGTATTCTCTATACCCAAGCTAGGGACCCAACCCTTCTAGGGGACCTCCTCCCGTATCGTTGGGTGAGGTCATAAGAACTGACCTCTTAGGGTACCTATCTCCTCGGACCGCCCGATGTCAGGTACCCCAGAGTTTGTCATTCTGTACTGACTGACTGATTGTGAAAGTAACATTAAACTCCAACGTCGACGGAGGATAGTGACTTCCGTCTCAAATATAAAGAATGGGAGTAGGAGAAACAATAAGACTTCAGTAAGGGTTCTCCTTCTTACATGGTAAAAATGAGGTAGTAAATTTTTAGATTTCAATCATTAAGTGATAGACTTTAGTGACGTCTACCACTGATGTTGATACTGTAATTTTCTGCGAACGAGGACCCTTCTTTTCGATACTGTTCGGATCTATCGTATAATTTTTCGTCTCTGTAATGACTGTTTCCAGGTAGATCAGTTTCGATACCAAAAAGGTCATCAGTACATACCTACGGTCTCAACCTGGTCCTTTAGTCAGGGTTTATAAGTAACCTTCCTGACTAAGACTTCGACTTCGAGGTTATGAAACCGGTGGACTACACTTCTTAACTGAGTGATCTTTTCTGGGACTACCCTTTCTAACTTCCGTCCTCCTCTTTCCCTGTTGTCTCCTACTCTACCAACCTACCGTAGTGGCTGAGTTAGCTGTACTCAAACTCGTTCGAGGACCTCAACCACTACCTGTCCCTTCGGACCGCACGACGTCAGGTACCCCAGTGTTTCTCAACCTGTGTTGACTCGTTGACTTGACTTGACTAGGGAGTAGACTATCGTACCAATCATCCTCTTTTGTCGAAGTGGTAGTCGATTAAGTAACGAGACATCGACTTTTGTGAAGACTAGTAATTTTGGTGGTCCGTTACGTACTCTGTCGCACGAGTCCCGACCACGTGACCCTACTGGGACTCTCTACCCTACCCCTCTCTCCCCCTCCCCCCAAGTCCTACCCCTTGTGTACATGTGGGTACCGACTAAATACAATTACATACCGTTTTTGGTGATGTTATGACATTTCATTAATCGGATGTTAATTTTATTTAATTAATTTTTATTTATTTTGGTGCTCCGTTGAGAATAATTAAAAGTCTAAGGATCCATTGATAGAACCTTTAAGACTAAAACCTGAAGACTTTACCCCGTACTTTCATCTACAATCTTCCCTAACTTGTATTTATTCTTTATCGAGGTCCGAAGTTCTTCACTTGTTCCCTCGTTTGGTGTGTATGTTTATTGATATGTATTCCTGTACCTGAACGGAGCACCGAGTCTACCAATTTTTAGACGGGTGGTACGTTCTCTGTACCCAAACTAGGGACCCAGTTCTTCTAGGGTTTCTCTTCCTTTACCGTTGGGTGAGGACATAAGAACGGACCTCTTAAGGTGCCTATTTCCTTGGGCCACCCGGTGTCAGGTACCCCAACTTCTCAGGTTGTCCTGACTTACTGATTGTGAAACTGAAAAGTATATGTTCCTGTTGACACTTTACACGACTATAGAACTTCCTCTCTTCCTAGTATTGGTCCGTCACCATGCTAGTATTAGTCCTTTTCTAACTGTTTCTTATTTTTGAAACTACTGGAAGTCAGTGAGGAATTTGTCTGTATTTTATGAGTGTACGGTCTATGATATGTATAGGTGACTAGTTTCGGTCTTTGGACCTGAGCTGAAAGAAGAGGTGAGAGATACTAGTGTTGACTTAGTGACTCGGGACGACTAGACATGAAGACTCATAGAATGATTAGAAAAGGAGAGGAAAGTAGGACGGAGGAATAAAGGCCAGATGTGATGACGTCATTAGAGTCACCGAGGGAACGAGATCTAAATGGGGTAACGTTGGTAAGAGACACGACGGTGATCTGATGCTCCAAGAATTGAGGCTTATATTAGGGTAGACGAGAGTCCGCCTTCGTGTAATCGTCGGGGGATAGTGTCGTGAAAGAAAAGATGCACATATTCCGTGAGGTGTTACTCCCAGATCAATAGAAGTGATCAGAGTAAGGATGAGGAGGTGTCACACATGAGAGCTGAGGTCGGTTTGACCTTGGTGGAACTTTGAGGTTCACACGAGACGGGAATGTACAGACAGAACGAAGCTGAAGGGAGGAACGGTCGAGGTGGAGGGGGTTTCTAAAGACGAGTAATATAAGGTTGGGTAGAAAATTTCACCGTCCGTGAGTCAAAAGAGGAACTGTTTCCGACGGAAATATCAGAGAGGGATGGTAGGAACCCCTACAGTAAACCTACTGTTCTAATAAGAGAATCACCACATTTCAAATGTCTTGCATTGGGTCACCCAACACAAATAAACGACTGTGCAGACTTAGGAGAGATCGGACACTAGAATAAGTGGGAACGGGGGAATACGTGGTTCCTCTCACGGACCAAGTGAGAGGTGAATTCTACGTACTTACTCGTTCACATGTTCCCACCGATGGTAGAAGAGTCTTAGATTCTGGTCTGTCGTGATGAAAACTCATTGTCCTTTTACATTTAAGTTTGATTGTTTGTTTTCCGAGTAATGTCGATAAAGCAGTATATTTTCTTGTCTTACAACCTGATCTACTAATTTCCAGCCGACGACGTTAAGATTTGAAGATCCTCAGACGTATAAGACAAAAGATGAGATGGAAAATTTGATCCTTCTACCGTCTCGATTTCTTCCTGTCTTTGATGACCTTTTACTAAGTCTCCTAATGTTAGTAAAAGTTTCATCTCTCTTTCGGTTTCTATTAGTTTTTTTGTTTTATTTTTCGAGATATAATTGAGGTTGAACATTCTTGTTACTAAGACTGGGTTCAGGTTGATACTACCCTTTCATGTAGGGTGACATTTTGGAGTTCTCTCTCCGGAATAAACCACAGAATTAAAGAGACAATTACATTCAGGAGTGAATTTGATGTAGTGTAAAGTTTCCTCCGACGGACAATCTATTGACGTACAGGGGTTCATGTGTCAGTACCTTCAACTTTGTTCTCAGTGTTTACTCTAATGAAACAATTCCAGTATTTTATTAAGTTTGTTTAAGGTTTGTCTTGGAAACTAGACTTTAAATCAAAATACAAGACTAGAGGACTATTGTCGGGTCGAAACACTTAAGAATTGACACAAGAGAAGAAAAGTATAAACAAGTGTTCATTTTAGGTCACTTTAAATAGGTAATGAAATTTTGTCTTAAGCATTTTCTAGAGACGATATCGTGAACTCAAGATGATTTTTATTATATACACCTTAAATCTTTCTACCATTGTTATTGGGACATACACTCTGTCGTTTTCTCTGTGTCTACATATCTTCATAATACCTGAGACACCCTCTCCCTCTCCCACCCTACTAAACCCTCTTACCGTGACTTTGTACATATGATAGTATAGACTTTGCTTTGCGGTCAGGCCCAAACTACGTACTATGTCCTACGAGCCCCGACCACGTGACCCTACTGGGTCTCCCTACCATACCCCTCCCTCCCCCCAAGTCCTACCCCTTTTACACATGTGAGCACTACCTAAGTACAACTACTACATACGGTTTTGGTTATGTTATAACAGTTCAATTTTTATTTTTTTATTTTGGACTTGTTGGTCCAGCGGGTTCTTTGTAGAGGTATAGTAATTTATTAGAGTGTTTACTCCACTGTGGTACTACTTGATTTTCTTTTTTCAGGAGTCCAAAAGTGGAGAGAGAAGTACCATACATAGTATACTCGACAATGTGTCTGTTTTTTTTTACACCCCCTCCCTCCGTCTCTTCAGTTATAAATCCTCCCCACTTATCACCGCTTATAAGATTGGTATTGCTTCGTCTTACTTATTGTATAGAGTAAGAATTTGTTAGTAAATAATTCATGACTTTTATTTCTGGTGTTTTATATTTTGATTTTTTAACCTTTTCTTTTTTAAACGTACCGGTAAGGAGGTAGGGTTTGTGTAAGGTAGTTGTAGTAAGTCTAAGACACCGAGTTTGGTTCAATAATCGTCACTGTCTAAAACCGATTTTTGGAGTCAAGGCCTCCAAGGTTCCGTTCAATAAATTGGACAAAAATTTTTCAGGGAAAGAAGTACACTTCTTCTCTTTTTGTCCTGTCGACAGTTTAGATATAAGGTCCTACTAAAACTTCTAATTCATATTCTTGGACGTGTATCTATCCGTGTCTATGTGTCTACACCGTCTCCCTTCAAAAGAACGAAAATACCACCGTGAAAATCGAAAGGTCCTTATTGAAAAACTTGTAGTCAAACAACAAGGAAGTGTTCAATTTCTATTCCCGCGTCACCGGGAGTAAGAAAGAAGAAAGGAAGATGACTCAGACCGTGAAACCACTCCCTTACAATAACCGTAGATCTGTGTATAAGGCCTCTTCCGTTACCGTGGGGTGAGGTCATAAGAACGGACCTTTTAGGGTACCTACCTCCTCGAACCATCCGACGTCAGGTACCCTAGCGAGTCTCAGTCTGTACTGACTCGCTGAAGTGAAAGTGAAAAGTGAAAGTACGTAACCTCTTCCTTTACCGTTGGGTGAGGTCACAAGAACGGACCTCTTAGGGTCCCTGCCCCCTCGGACCACCCGACGGCAGATACCCCAGTGTGTCTCAGCCTGTGCTGACTCCACTGAAGCGTCGCCGTCGTCTGTGTATAAGTACTACACGGGTAATATGCAGGTACCTTACACCATAAACGATATCGAACTTTTTTCAGGGAGGTTTTAATTACAAGTTCAGAATTAGGGGTCCTGGAGTCTTACACTGGACTAAACCTTTATCCGAACGAAGTCTACCGAGTCTGCCATTTCGCAGACAGATGTTACGCTCTCTGGACCCAAACTAGGGACCCAACCCTTCTAAGGGACCTCTTCCTTTACCGTTGGGTAAGATCATGAGAACGGAACTTTTAGGGTACCTACCTCCTCGAACCACGTCCGATGATAGGTACCCCAACGTTTCTCAGTCCGTGCTGACTCGCTGAAGTGAAAGAAAGAAAGAAAGAACAAAGTCTACATCATTCAATTTTTACTCCAGTAAAACCTGATACCATACGAGAACTAGATCATTCTGAGCAAAGGAATATTCTTCTCGCCTGTGTCTGTGTGTGTGTGTGTCCCTCGTGGGGTACACGACTGCCCCCGTCCTGACTTCGCGACATCGATATTCGGTTCCCTGGGATCCCTACCGGCCGTCTAGTGTCCTTCTCCATTCCTTTCTGAGATGGAATCTCGAAAATCTCTCTCGAGTCGGAACGGTTGTGGGACTAAAACCTTAAGACTGGAGGTCTTGACAATTTATTAGTCAATTAATAATTTACAATTAAAGACAAAAGTTCTGAGAGTCAAACACCATGAGACATTGTTGAAGGGATGCTTTGATTATGTTAGATGATGTTTGTCTTCGTGTCTGCATGTAATGTGCACAAATTACACGTCTGTAAAGAAACTCAGTGCTTCTAAAGGTTTCACAAAACCGTTGATAATCGGACGAACTCTGAGCTTTGTAATGACAGGGCGACTTATTTGACTCTTTACATTTTAGTTTCTTCAATAGTTTCTTCCAGATGAGGATACGAAGATGTGGCTTCTGAAGAAAACCTTTGATAGTGGAAAAGAGGAACTCAATGACCGACCGATGTCGGTGTAGACACCAGGTGGGAACCGACTACATATACCTGATATACGATACGTACACGACACGCGTCAGCGAGTCAGCACAGACTGAGACACACTGGGGTACCCGACACCAGACGGTCCGAGGAGACAGGTACCCTAAGAGGTCCGTTCTTAGGACCTCACCCACCGGCACGGGAGGAGGAGACATGATTGGAAAGAGAATCGTGTTAATAAAAGGGAAATGGTCCTAAAAATAGAAAGAAATTGTTGAAAAGACTCTATATTAAGTGTAAAGTATTTATATAAAAACAGAAAAATTTTATATATTGATTTACCGAAAAATTTCACACGTCCCTACACGTTGGTAGTGGTGTTCGATTCAAATCTTGCAAAAATAGTGGAGTTTTCTTTAATCACCAAGACGGGTTGAGGTGCTAGGTTATAAAATATCTTTGCTTCAGAACACTTATTATTTATAGTCTCAGTAACGTAAGAATAGTGTATGACCTGTCATAAGGTTCTGAAATGTACATTGTTGATTAAATCAACTGTGTTAAGATACTTTATTCATGATTAAAAAGAAGTATTGTGACTCAAGAAATCGAGTTTCTCCAATTTATTAAACGGGTTCCGATAACTCTAGTATCCACCACCGTGACCTTAAGTTTAGATCTGTTAATGTTTTGTACACGGTTAGTGAATTTCGACTTTCAATTAAATTTGTTTCGTTTTGATATCATTTCTCCTTCGTGTTACCAGACTATTTAATACTGTACCCTCAATTCACTGTACCTAAGAGAGATCCCGAACTATTCAAACGATACACTTAGGAAAGTTTAAGGTGGAAGGACATTGTAAAGTTGTGTAAGACCCCTATAACGACTATTGTGATAAAAAAAAAGGTGACGTTGATAAAGAAATAAGTTTCTTAATACTAAATTTTACTTTGTATACGTATAGTTTGATCTCTTTGTCACAGTACTTAAGGGTACATAGACACTATGTAGAATTTATTAATGGTCATGTACCTGTTAGGACGAAGTACATATGTCTTTTATGTGTGTATCATCTAATAAAGTTTCGTGTAGAACTCCATGATGACTGTCGTTAGAAATAAGATAGGGATTTTTCTGGACTAACTCCTACTTTACGTAGATTAAGGAAAGAAAGTTCATCTTAGTGACCGTCATGTCCTTCGTTAGGATTCTTCCCAAAAATAATAGTTTTCTTTTAGTTTCCTGTAATGGTTTTTGTTAAAGAGCTTTTAATGATTTATTAGAGATTTACTGTACAAGAAACTTTATACTTTTGTAGAGTCCGTGTATATCGTTCTTAATTTATTGATCTTTCTACAAAATATTCCAAAACTTTTGATTCCTTCCTAAAATACGGATAGTACTATTAGTTATAATGAAGACTTATAGGACTCTCCGGTTTTTTGTGTTTTCATCTTTGAACATTTATGGTTGTTGTATGGACAAATAGCAGGTCGTCTAGTCCAAGGGGAAATGATCTTCGTCTCGACTGTAGTAGAAGTAGACTTGACAACGACTGAAGGAGAAGTAGACTTCCTTCCAGTGCTTCTGGTTCCAGGTCTAGTGACACAGGGAGGACCCTACGAGGTCTTGACGAAATTATCTCTTATAGCGGAATCTGTAGGAACTCTTGTTCTTTAGGATGGTTTTTGTTTGACACTCCCGAAGGGATCACTGAGTTACCATTTCTTGGACGGACGGTTACGTCTTCTGTGTCCCAAACTCTTAAGGTACCTGTCTCCTCGGACCACCCGATGTTCCTCAATGTTCTCAGTCTGTACCGACTCACTGATTGTGTGTGTGTGTTTGTGTGTGTGTGATTAACACTCTCCATTCGTTTCGTGTAGATTCCCTAGACCTCCCTACGTTTCTCAGTCTAGTTGGTTTGAGAGGGAAGGGAAAGGGGTAGAGTCAACAGTTTTTGGGTTTAAGTAGAACCTAAATTTTACCTAGTGGAACTTTTTGTACAAACAAACAAACAAAATGTTGTTTGGTCGCTTATATTGTATTTTTTCCGTCTGAGTGTCTATGTCTCTTGTTTGATCACCAATGATCACCGTCCCCCTTCCATGTTATGTAACCCACATCCTGTCTGAGTTTACATAATGTTGTACCCTTTATACCGGTTATAAAACATTATTTACATTTACCTTTCACTAGAAATTTTTAACATATTTTTTTGTTTTTGTTGTGGGTTACCCCGAAAGGACGACCAGGTCACCAATCCTTAGGTGGACGATTACGTCCCCTGTACCCGAGGTATGGACCAGACCCTTCTAAGGTGTACGGTTCCCCGTTGGTTCGGACATTCGGCATGGATGACTCGGGTACTCGGTGTTGATGGTTTCGGGTGTGTTGGACCTCGGACACGAGGTGTTCTTCTTTTCGGTGGAGTCACTCTTCGACCACGTGGCGTTGATCTTTCATCGAGGACAAGAGGCGTTGATCTCTTTCAGGCGTCGTTGTTCCTGGACCACGTCGGTTTTTTTATTTATGTCGACCTATTTAGAATTTTTGTTTTTTTGTCTGGTTTGGATTGTACATGAAGACACTGTTCTTCCACCCATTCCTCGTTCAAAGGGTCTACGGGGATAAGATACGAAATTATATGGGAATGAGACCTATTAGTCCAGAGATGTTTGTGTTTGGTTCTTCGAAGTATTCTCCACCGGACCCAATGACTAGTGCAATTACAAAGTTGTAATCTTCTCCACAACGAAGGAATCCAGAGTCTCCAAGTAAAAAATTTTTTCGTTACTGGTTTAGACATTCATGACCCTCCATTACTACCACTGGTGCTACGTGTTGGGTGCACGACAACACTTGTACGCGGGTGGAGAGACGAGTGGTAACGACGGAAAGTACGTTGGTGTAGACTCCTACCCGTGTCTTAGGGGTCGAACGAGGTCTGGACGACTTAGTCTTCGAGATATCTCTACTTCCCGGGGCTTCCCTATGTCCGACCTCAAACTTTTGGGAACATGTTCCGGTAAATAGTCGAGGAGGAGTGGTCGGACTGTAGTTGTTGTAAAGAGTGAGACATGACTCTGTCTTAAGAACTTAGATTTTCTGTGACACCGTTAGGTTAGATACTCCCCTTAAGGTATCCTTTCGAGGGTTCCTTCCGTTGTCTTCATTAAGATCGAAATCAACGCTTCTGAGTCCTTCTTTTCCTGACATCAATTGCCGAAAGGACAAACATCAGACATTCTTATAGACGCCTTGTCTTCTCAGTCCTTTTCTAGGTATCTTTTAGTGGTCCCTTCTGTGAGTCCGTCTTATTCCGCTGTCAAGGTACGGGACACCGTCCAAGGAAAAGTCCAGTACCCGTCCAGTGAGTTGGCGGTTCTAAGGATTGTTCAGTACTCTAAAAGATTGCCCTTAGAACTTTCAATTTAAAAGACGGTCAAGGGCTAATGTGTAACATCCTATGTCTGAACGGAGTCTTGGGTAAGGACTTCGGGTTGACAATATGTGTGGTCAACCTACCTCCGTCTTGCGGTTTTCTTGTGAGGGAGGACGGTTTCAATGTCAAAGGATAATGAGTCCCCGTCTCCCGGAGTCCCTCATTATAGTGTCGGAGTCATTCCACCCACGTATAGAATAGTGTCGAGGGGGACCGTGTCTCTTCTAAGTGGGGACCCCACCACCCACCCCACCTGTCGTCTCGTCAGTTTAGTGACCGTTATAAGTGAACGGAGAACCACGTCCCTATCCTCGGGTTGGGTCGACCCATTAATCCACTGACTCTACTCTCTGTAAGTAGGGATATTCGTCTTCCTTTATATGGAAGTTGAACGAAAAATAGAAGTAAGAATTAGAGAAGTGTAGGAGACTTTGGGACGAGGAGTTTTGTATAAGTCAGATAATCGTTGAAGTCGTAGTGGTCCTTCGAAAAATCTTTTTATTTTGACGTCAGGGCGGGGTGGGGTTACTTAGTCTTCGACCAAAATTGTTTTGGGGTCATTAAACTAAAAAACCTAATCGGATAGGTACTCAAGAAATACTAAGTTGTCATATTTTTGAGGTTTATCATTATGTCGACACCGTGGATACTCCTTTAATCCAAATAAAACAAATCTCTTGTGACCTAATTGTAAGCCTCTCGATGGAAAAAAAAAAAACCTCTCGATAAAATTTCTTCTGTTGTTGGTCAACCAACGGTGTAGGTAAGCGCCTGTGTTTTCAAGTGTTTTCAATTGTAAATTCTTGTTCCCCTGTTTTTCATTTATTTATTTTATAAATTTATTCCTAGTTTCTTTATTTTTCGAAATTTATAATTTTTGTTCATAGTTTTACATGGAGGTATGTTGAAGTCCTCTAAAAGCAAGACTTTAAACTAATGGATCTCTTTTGGAAGGGACCGGTAGGAGATGGATGAGGTTTAATCTAATAGACCGAGAAGAGTTAGGATGTACGAGAATGAACCACCATGTAAAAAAAAGGAGAGTAATTTTACATTTGACAATTCCTGTTCCTTTAACAGAAAAAGTCAACTTGACGGTAGTGTAATGAACTATACATTACACGGGAGTTATATAAAAATACCTTACTTGTTTCCAATAATCTTTGGTTACCCATAATTTAACGTCTTCAAGTCTATTACATACACCATGACCACTACGGTCTATTTCCGGACCTCGTCCCCCTTATGACCTTTTTACTACCAAAAATTTCCTTTTTCCTAGAGACCCGTAGTAGTAGTTACCATGTCTTCTTACGACCATAAGTGTTTTGTTTTTTTTTGTAAAACGGATGGTTTCTTCAGAGAACACTCATCAATTACCCTTTGTTCGAACCTCTTCTACTGTCCACGGTTCGACAGTTCTTCGTACTTCTCAAATGTGCGTAGAATGTCCGGAAGTCGTTCCTCTGACTCTGGAAGGTCACCTGGAGTCTCTAGAGGAGTTATATAGAGGTTCTACGTACAGTGATGGTGTGAAGAAAGAAAAAAATTTTTTCAGAAGTCACCCAAACAATGTTATAACGAGGACAAAATACAAAGTGAAAAGGACCTACTCTCCGTACATCCTAGGATCAAGGGACTGGTCCCTAGCTTGGATGTGGGGAATATGACGTTCTACTTCAGAATTGGTGACCTGATGGTTCCTTCAGGGATATGTAGAAAGAATAATCACGGTTGTCTCTTCTGTTACCGTGGAGAAGGTAGTCAGTTCAAAACATTTGTGTCATGGATGGGGAGAGAGGGGTATAGGGTGGGGGAGGTTCGTCTCCTTTCCTATAGCAACAAATAATCGTAGTCACTCCAGTAGAACTACTAAAGTCTCGGATTCAGCTTCGATTTCGTCGAGGGGTGTATGGACCTACCACTTGTCATCTCTAGTTAATACCAAAGACTTCGAATTCTCCTTCCTTGAAAACATCTGGTTTTATCCCAAAACGACGACGATGCTGCGAAATCAGCACAGACTGAGACACACTGGGGTATCTGCCGTCGGGTGGTCCGAGGGGGCAGGGACCCTAAGAGGTCCGTTCTTGTGATCCTCATAATTAGAACATTGGAGTTTGGTTACTTGACTTTACCTCTATCCGTCTCGCTGTCTTTCCCTCCTTCTGGGTCCTCCATTAAAGGTATCACGTCCGTCGGACTCGGTCCCTCCGATGTAGTCTTTAACTCTCCTTCCCGACTTGTATGTTCCTTTTGTGTAGTGGTCTCGATCCCGTTTCTCCCCGTTTTTTGAGTTCAGAAGGAAGTTCCAGAGTAGTTGTCGGTGGTCGTCTTACTCCCTCTGTGTAGTTGACTTTGTCTTTATATGGTTGTTTCCTAAACTAAAATTTTCTTTTACCTCAGTCGTCGTTTTAGTCCTTTCTACGGTGGATCTTGGGTGTATGTACGAGTAGAGAGGTACTCATTTGTCTCTTTTTGACAACTAATGAGATAAAAGGGTATATTGACACTTGAAAGTTTGGATAGATTATTAAAATCTAAGAACTATTACTTTGTACCTAAAGAACGGATACGATCAGTGACTCAAGTCCGAGGAGGTAAGGAATATGAGGGAAGGGTGAGAGTCTTTCTATTGTAGGATTGTGTCAGACGAAAATCCCAATTTCCCTGTTCTGTATCACAAAGGAGGTGTGAAAGGACGGATCAATAATGTATTAAACTTTTGACTTTATTTTCCTGTCATTCGACGTTTTTGTTGGTTTTGTCTCAGTGTTGACCCGAGAGGAAAACGTCCGGTAGCAAAGGTTTTCATGTGAGCCTATTTTTGTCTCTGTTCCTCTCGGTCTTCATTTAAAGATGATTAAATCGATTGACAAGGGAGTTAGAGTGTACGGTTCCTAGGAACGTTAACCTCACCACTAATAAATGACAGTAGTGAATTTTTTTTTTTAACTGAAAAAACAAGTACAATAAAAGACATATATTTGTCATATGAAATATGACCTTCATATAGTTTGAAGAGTAAAATTGTGTAGTTCCTACTAGAGAGGAAAATTTTTCATTAAGAAATTTTTTTTCTAAGGATAAAATAAAGGAGTTTCTCAAAAATCTTTGTATTTTGGACGTGCCTCGGTTCGATCCGTATTTTCAACGATCCCAAGTGGTTGTTTTGTAGGAACACTTGGAGATAATTTAATCTCAGATCGTTCCCCTCCCCTCTTTCGGTTCCTACCGTGTCTTTACTTTTCTCCTCGTCTTAGTTGTCTTGTGCAAAAGTTTCGTGACTTTCGTCAAAACCGTTTAGGTCAATGGAAAATGGAGAGAACGGACACTAGAATAAAACCTCGGGGAATTTGTTTCTTTTAGGGGGACGTTGTGTCCTCTGGGTCCAAGCTAGGGACCCAGTCCTTCTAGGGGACCTCTTCCTTCACCGCTGGGTGAGGTCATAATGACGGACCTCTTAGGGTACCTTTCTCCTCGGACCACCCGATGCCAGATACCCCACCGTTTCTCAGCCTGTGCTGGCTCGTTGATTTGTTGTTGTTTTGTTTCTTATAAGGTACATTAAAGAGGTTCACACTTTTGTTCTTTAAGTGAGGTTATAAGAGTGGAAGTTTCAAAGAGAGCGTAAAAGTTCACTGTTGTGCATTTAGGTTGAAAGACAGTAGAAAACAGAGAAGAAAGATGAGGAACTGGTTTGACTTGTCTTGTGGACGATCAGAAGTTCTAAAGTTTTAAGAAAACGTTTACGACAGAGTAATACTGAACCACTAATACTTGGGTGAGGTCATAAGAGTAGACCTTTTAAGGTACCTGACTCCTCGGACCATCCGATATGTCAAGTACCTAAACGTTTCTCAGCCTGTGCTGACTCGTTGAAGTGAAGTGAATCGATGAAAGTATAAATAGTGTCTCATTCACCCCTTTTACTGGTTCTTTTTGAACTTCCTACTTGGTCCTTTTTTTAAAAAATTTATTCAGTATATAATATTTTACATTTCATATATTCTGTCCAAATGTTAAAAGTGACCTTTTAACAAAGATAAATCAAAGGGGTCTTTTGAAAAATGAGAAAGTGAAGTCAAGGAAATACCTTAACGTCTAAGGTGACAGTTCAACTTTTGATCCGTAATTTAGTTGTTGTTGTTTAAAATTTTTGGTAAGTAGAATAAAAGTCCAGGAGAAGAGTTAATAGGTCATACACACCTTAAAAGAGATGGGTGATGCGTGTACTGATGGGGGTTTTATTCTTTTCTAAAGAGAGATGGAGAAAATCCTTTATGCCTTGTTGAGCCCTTAAACGGGATGTATTGTAAAAGTAGGAGATTGTTTCGTTCTGAGTATATTAGTGCAGTACTAAAGTCCAAAAGGTTTGTGTTCTAGAACGTACTAATAAAAGACAGACACGTCTCGGTCTCACTGTCTTGTGTTTTCGGTTCTCTATTGTTTCTCAAACTCTGTTTAAATAGACTGAAGTTGTTTCGAGTTCGAGGTGTCCACATTGGGAAGACCCGAGTCTAGTAGACTATCCAGAAGAAGTAGCGATTGACAAAACTGATTTTTATTTGTGACTACAGAGGTATTATTCATTCCGACTCTGAAAATCATGACTAAAGTCTTTTTCTTTAATGTGTGTGTGTGTGTGTGTGTGTCTATATTTCTTTCTTTTCGTTTACCCTTTTTACTGACAGACTCCTCCGGAATGTTTATCGACTCTTCTCTTCTCTTCACTTTCGGTTTCCTCTTTTCCTTTCTATATGGGTAGACTTACATCTCAAAGTTTCTTATCGTTCCTCTCCATTGTTTCGGAAGGATATCCTTTCTGATCTCTAGCGAAGTACTTTTAGTCTCTATGGTTCTCTTGTAAAGTACGCTTTTACCCGTTTTATTTCCTGTCTTTACCATACCTGGATTGTCTTCGTCTTCTCTAATTGTTCTCCACCGTTCTTATGTGTCTTCTTTATATGTTTTCTCTGGATTACTGTGTGTATTGGTGTTACCACACTAGTGAGTGGATCTCGGTCTGTAGGACCTTACACTTCAGTTCACCCGGGATCCTTCGTAGTGATGCTTGTTTCGATCACCTCCACTACCTTAAGGTCGACTCGATAAAGTTTAGGATTTTTTACTACGACACTTTCGCGACGTGAGTTATGCGGTCGTTTAAACCTTTTGAGTCGTCACCGATGTTCTAACCTTTTCCGGTCAAAAGTAAGATTAGGGTTTCTTTCGGTTAAGGTTTCTTACGAGTTTGTTGACGTGTTAACGTGAGTAGAGTGTCCGATCGTTTCATTACGAGTTTTAAGAGGTTCGGTCCGAAGTTGTCATGTACTTGACTCTTAAAGGTCTACAAGTTCAACCTAAATCTTTTCCGTCTCCTTGGTCTCTAATTTAACTGTTGTAGACGACCCAGTGTCTTTTTCGTTCTCTTAAGGTCTTTTTGTAGATGAAGACGAAGTAACTGATATGATTTCGGAAACTGACCCACCTAGTATTATTTGACACCTTTTAGAATTTCTCTGTCCTTATAGTCTGGTGGAATGGACAGAGGACTTTTGTACATACGTCCAGTTCTTCGTTATTAATCTTGACCTTTACCTTGTTGTCTGGCCAAGGTTTGACCCTTTCCTCAGACAGTCCCAACATATAACAGTGGAACAAATAAATTGAATATACGTCTCATGTAGTACTCTTTGTGACCCGACCTTCTTCGTGTTCGAGCTTAGTTCTAACGACCATCTTAGTTCTAACGATGCGTCTACTATGGTAGGAAGACCGTCTTTCACTTCTTGATTTCTCGGAGAACTTTCAATTTCTCCTCACTTTTTCGACCGAATTTTAAGTTGTAAGTTTTTTATTTCTGGTACCGCAGGTCAGGGTAGTGAAGTACCGTTTATCTACCCCTTTCTCACTCCTCTAATAAAAGAACCCGGGGTTTTAGTGGTGTCTACCACTGACGTCAGTACTATAATTTTCTACGAACGAGGAACCTTCTTTTCGATACTGATTGGATCTGTCGTATAATTTTTCGTGGTCTCTGTAATGAAACGTCTGTTTCCAGACATATCAGTTTCGATGCCAAAAAGGTCATCAGTACATACCTAGGCTCTTGACCTGGTATTTCTTCCAACTCGTACCTTCTTGACTACGAAAGTTTGACACCACGACCTCTTCTGAGAACTCTCAGGGAACCTGACGTTCCTATAATTTGGTCAGGTAAAATTTTCGTTAGTTAAGACTTATAAGTAACGTTCCTGACTATGACTTTGCGATTATAAAACCGGTGGACTACGTTTCTCGGTTGAGTTAATCTTTCCTGTGACTACGACCCTTTCTAACTTCCGTCTTCCTCTACCCCTGCTGTCTCCTGCTCTACCAATCTGTCGTAGTGACTGAGTTACCGGTACTCAAACTTGTTCGAGACCCTCTACCATTTCCTGTTCCTTCGAACTGTACGACGTCAGGTACCCCAGTGTTTCTCATCCTGTACTGACTTCGCTGAATCGTCGTCGTCGTCGTACATGATATAATTGAAAAATCTCAATTCACGAAATTATTGGTGTTTTATATTTGTTTATTTTAGTGATTTTATTCCCTATCCTGTCCTCCACAAACAATGGTTTTTCTTCAAATTTTTTTTTTTTGAACGTCGTATTTTACATGTATTAATCACAAAAATGAGTAACAGTTACTCGTTTTTGTAGGTTCGGAAATTTTGTTCCATAATTGTAGGTTCGGAAATTTTGATCGTTCGACCTCTAGATATCGAAATCTTTTTGTTTGGTCTCCTTTTATAGGTCACAGGTGACTTTACATTTGATCTAATAAATTTTTGACCGAAGTCTTTTGTTGTTGTTTATTTTGTTATTTTTTGATCGAAACACATTACTTGAAACTTTTAGTCCAGACGCAGTAAAAGGTCCCCGTTGAAGATGGCAGTATTTAAGTTGTAAGTAGGGGAAGGGGTCTTTGTGTAAATAATGATCCTAAGAAAAAACGAATAAATTAATATTAACTTCCTATTGACGAAATTTTATAACCAAAGTAAAGACAGAATGTAGTTGTACTTATTCGGTATCCACATGTGTACAGGGAAGGGGGAATTTACAGGGAGGGTGGGAAAGGGTGGGGAGATAGTTCCAACAAGTCAAGTCAAGTCAGCGAGTGAGTACAGGTGGAAAAACTCTGGGGTACTTGGTGTCGTGCGGTCCGGAGGGACAGGTAGTGGTTGAGGGCTTCAAGTGAGTTTGGGTACAGGTAACTCAACCACTACGGTAGGTTGGTAGAGTAGAAGACAGTAGAGGAAGAGGAGGGTGGAAGTTAGAAAGGGTCGTAGTCCCAGAAAAGGTTACTCAGTAGAGAGACGTAGTCCACCGGTTTCATAACCTCAAAGTCGAAGTTGTTATCAGGAAGGTTTCTTGTGGGTCCTGACTAGAGGAAATCTTACCTGACCAACCTAGAGGAACGTCAGGTTCCCTGAGAGTTCTCAGAAGAGGTTGTGGTGTGAAGTTTTCGTAGTTAAGAAGTCGTGAGTCGAAAGAAATATCAGGTTGAGAGTGTAGGTATGTACTGGTGACCTTTTTCGTATCGGAATTGATTTACCTAGAAACAACTGTTTCATTACAAAGACGTAACTTTATACGACAGATGCAACCAGTATTGAAAAGAAGGTTCCTCATTCACAGAAATTTAAAGTACCGACGTTAGTGGTAGACGTCACTAAGACCTCGGGGGGTTTTATTTCAGTGGGTGACAAAGGTGACAAAGGGGTAGATACACGGTACTTCACTACCTGACCTACGGTACTAGAATCAAAAGACTTACGACTCGAAATTCGGTTGCAAAAGTGAGAGGAGAAAGTGAAAGTAGTTCTCCGAGAAACCAAGAAGAAACGAAAGACGGTATTCCCACCACAGTAGACGTATAGACTCCAATAACTATAAAGAGGACCGTTAGAACTAAGGTCGAACACGAAGAAGGTCGGGTCACAAAGAGTACTACATGAGACGTATATTCAATTTATTCGTCCCACTGTTATATGTCGGAACTGCATGAGGAGAAGGATAGACCTTGGTCAGACAACAAGGTACAGGTCAAGATTGACGACGAAGGACTGGACGTAAATCCAAAGAGTTCTCCGTCCAGTTCACAAGACCATAAGGGTAGAGAAAGTCTTAAAAGGTGTCAAATAACACTAGGTGTGTCAGTTTCATAAACCGTATCAGTTATTTCGTCTTTATCTACAAAGAAACCTTGAGAGAACGAAAAAGTTACTAGGTCGTCTACAACAGTTAAATTAGAGTCCAAGGAGACGGAAAAGCTTTTGGTCGAACTTGTAGACCTTCAAGTGTCAAGTGCATAACGACTTCGGACCGAACCTCTTAAAACTCGTAATGAAATGATCACACACTCTACTCACGTTTACACGTCATCAAACTCGTAAAAACCCGTAACGGAAGGAAATACTAACCTTACTTTTGACTGGAAAAGGTCAGGACACCGGTGACGACTCAAAAGGTTTAAACGACCGTATAACTCACGTCGTGAAAGTGTCGTAGTAGAAAATCCTAAACTTTGTCGACATGACCTTAAGGTAGTGGAGGTGATCGAAACAAGTATCACTACGAAGGATTCCGGGTGAACTGAAGTGTAAGGTCCTACAGACCGAGATCCACTCACTAGTGTAGTAGCAATAATAGACACAGTACTTCTAGATCCAACAATGTCTCAGGGTCAAACTCAAGGGACTCAGTATGTCGTTTAAAGGTGACCGAGAGATAAAATGTATACCATCACTTATACGAAGGTACAAAGACAGACGTAAGCAGAGTGGGCGAGGAAGGACGGGGAGTGGGCACAGGGAATTCAGACGAGAGATACAGACGTAGGGGTGACGACGGGACGTTTATCCAAGTAGTCATGGTAGAAAGATAATGATCCCAAGAAGTCTAACATAAGAGGACTGTCTTTGTTTTAGTTCTAGTCATGGGACTCCGACAATAAATTTTATGTCAGTGTCTTCCTGATCCCGAAGGGTCCACTGAGTCACCATTTCTTAGACGGACGGTTTAGTCCTAGTCCTCTCCGTCCAAACTAGGGACCCACCGTTATAGGGGACCTCCTTCTTTACCGTTGGATGAGATCATAAGGACGGACCTTTTAGGGTACCTGTCTCCTCGGACCACACGACGTCAGGTACCCCGGTGTTTCTCAGCCTGTGCTGATTTACTGTCGTGTGTATGCGTACCTCCCTGTTGAGACTTTTGATCGATCTTTCGTTTTACCTTAAGTTTTAAGGAATTTCATCTTCTATTGGATGGGTCTACGCTCGTGAACTGCATTCGTCTAAGGTCTCAGTCATTCCAAATTGGTGTTTTGTTCGTCAAAATTTTCTTCAAAGGTAGTTACCGACAATCATCCTCCGACCAATTTATTTGACCCGTATAAGTATGTTACTATATGATTTGTCGATAAAATTTTTACTTTGGCCAGATACGTGTTGCCATATCCAACGAGAGGTTGTTATAACGTTCCAAGTTTTCCTCAGTTCCGTGTCTCGTCACACGTAGGTAGACACATTTTTCCTTTTTGTGTGTGTATATACACGGATACACAGATAGATGTATTTATATACGTATATTTTCCATACGTCTGTCCGACGACGACGACGATTCAACGAAGTCAGCACAGGCTGAGACACACTGGGGTATCTGCCGTCGGGTGGTCCGAAGGGGCAGGGGCCCTAAGAGGTCCGTTCTTGTGACCTCACCCGACGGTAAAGGAAGAGGTTACGTACTTTCACTTCAGCGAGTCAACACAGGCTGAGAATCGCTGGGGTACCTGACGTCGGATGGTCCGAGGAGGTGGGTACCCTAAAAGGCCCGTTCTTATGACCTCACCCCACGGTAACGGAAGAGATCCCCTAGAAGGACTGGATCCCTAACTTGGGTCCAGAGGGTGTAACGTCCGTCTACGAAATTGGTCCCTTCGGACTTTCTCAGTGTTCTTTGACTATTTTTAGTAACGGAGACCCCGATGTCAGACTCTACTCTCTGAAGTAATAAATGGGAAAGGACGAAATTTTTTTTTTTTTTTAAGATGAATGAAAAAGTTTCTGTTGTGTGTGTGTAGGGTTTGAGTCTTTGACATTTCAAAATTAAGCTCGTGGTTGAGAAATCCGTAAGATGGGTGTGGGGTCCAAATCTAAAGACGCATAAAAGTTCTGACAGAAATAAAAAAGGGAAATTAACGAAGAATTTACCCTTTCTATGTATCTAATACGGAAGAGAATATCAGTCATACATCCCTGAATAAATCCTTTTGGTAACCGTACTCAGAGATCTATTATCCATCCTCCTCTCTGGAAGACCGGTCAGTCAACTATCGAAATTTTTTCTCTTTCTCTCTAACATTTCCCTAACAAGTTGTCAGATATCTCCGGTGTCTCATTGGTGTGTTGACAATTCCTCTGGTGTCATTTGTCGTGGTATAATAATCCGTAGAGGGTCTCCCGAGACAGACCCAACACCCTTTTGAGGACCGGACATTCTAGTACGGGAGGTCTCGAGGACCAGGTTGGAATTCCTGTTTCCTCTTCAGGTTTCGGTTAGTGTTAGGTTGTCTGAGGGGACAGGGAGGTCGAACCCCGAAGGGTCCACCGAGTCACCCATTTCTTATGTGGACGTTACGTCCTGTACGTCTCTGTGTCCAAGTTAGAGACACAGCCTTTCTAAGGGACCTCTTCTCTTACCGATGGGTGAGGGTATAAGGACGGACCTCTTTGGGTACCTGTCCCCTAAGACCTCCCGATGTCAGGTACCCTAGCGTTTCTCAGTCTGTGTTAATGTGTACGTACGGGGAGTTTGAATCCGTAGACCAAGTTCAGACTCGACAAGACTCAATGTCACCTTATTTGACAATATTTTTACAGAAGACTTTGTTCGTGATCGATTTTATTCATGGTTTGTAAATTGATGGTCGTCAAAACGAAAGAATTCCCTAAACTCCTTACTTACTAAGAAATTTTACGTAAAGTTCTTTATATCTATTATCTTTAGACAAACAATTGTGTTTATCCTTTCTTAAGATGACTCGAATCTTAACGAAGGGTTAATTTATGTCGTCCAAGGGTTGGGCCAAAAGAATAACGTCGTTTCTACCACAAATAAAACAACTTTTCATTACAAATTTATTTCTCTACAACTGGGTTGTAGTAAAGAAGGGAAATGGAGGAGTAATACATTGTACCTTAAGTGATCATGGTGTGGTTTATCTCCGGCGATCTTTATTACTCCAACCCTACTTATATACTCCTGTGAAGTATAAATCTGTACGTGTGTGTGTCTATGCGTGTGTGTGTAAATAACGTGTATATATGTAGATAAAAGTGTGTACACTCTTTACCTCATAAAGGCCGGTACAGTCATTTGTTCCTACAGTGTCAGTAGTCACTAAGGTCGGGAGGCCCCGTGAGTCCTTCCTTTTCTTATGGACGATTTCGACCGTCGGCACTCCGACATCGGTGAGGGATACGACTCGTGACGCCTTGAGTCCTACACTTCTTTTGTGTCCTAAGACTGGGTCCTATCGGCTCCACGTATACTTTCGTTACTGAAGTCACTCGGGTCTGAGGACGTAGAAGAGCATGTGTCCTTTTGTGATTTCATGAATGGAACTTTATAGACCAAAGGAAGTTTATTAACAACCAATTAATTGTTTTTAGAGAACTACAAGGTCGATGGACGGGAAACAACACTTTTAAGATATTTCGGACCAAAGAAGGGAACGGAGGAACTTCGTCAAGAGAGTCCTAATACACTCTTCGACGGAGGGTCCGAAATTCAGGATTTTTAAAGGTGGTTTATTTTGTCTTGAGAGTTGCAATTCCAACACTTATAAAGAATTCGATTGTATATATAAAATATATAATATTATAAGTTATATATTTTGATTGGTAAATAAAGTTATTTATAAATGACATCCGAATAATACGTAAGATAACATCCGTGATCTACTTCTATGAGATTGTCTTAATCAGTATCTACTACAAGTTTGACATTTAAGATAACCGACGAAAAGAAAAACGGACGATTAACTCTGAGAGAATTTGATTATGTACGTTTTCCTTAGTCCTATTGACGTCATTTATCCCATTTGCCGTCCCTGGTAAAAGAGTTGTCTCTTGTTGATTTTCATCACTTTCACTTCAGCGAGTCAGCACAGGCTGAGAAAAGCTGGGGCACCTGACATCGGATGGTCCGAGGAGGGAGGTACCCTAGGAGGTCCGTTCTCATGACCTCACCCAACGGTAAAGGAAGAGGTCCCCTAGAAGGGTTGGGTCCCTAGCTTGGTCTCAGAGGGTGTAAGGTCCGTCTGCGAAATTGGAGACTCGGTGGTCCCTTCGGGCTTGATTTTCATTCACGTACGATTTACAATTTCCGTCGAGTGTCCGTGATTCCCGATGTCTTCGTCTCTTTCTTCATGGGGTACGTCTGACTCCATCAGTCTATTTAACCTCCATACCCGTGGACCCTCTTCTATGAAGTCACTTACTTTCCTCTTTGTTTCCAGAGGATTTATCCTCTCCTGACCCCCCTTTTGACACTCGTTTCCGTACCTCCGTCTTTACGTTCACTACACCACCCACTATCCTCTACCACTATCCTCCCACTGACGTAAAGACACACTACTCTTTACTTCTATAAATGATCAATCTTTCTCCAAGGATGTCGATCCTTCGTTCGTTCCGTGTGTTCTTTATTAGGTAAACACTACCCTCGACCCTAGGTTTAAGTTGGGAAGGGGAATCGAAATAGTTCAAAGTTGTGATCTGCCCCTTGGATCGTCCCCTCAGTCCGATCCTCTTGCCTGGCGCACCACTCGTCCGTCCCTACTTGTCGAGTGGGAGACTGATGGTAGAGATTGTCCCACTGGTACACGAAAACACAGTTAGCATGCACGGTGTAACGAAGACGAGTACAGAACAGTAGTATTAGGATTGTCAGTGACTTTTGCACCACTCTAAAAACCTTTTATACTGGTCCAGGAGACGGGGACGATGCGAGAACTAGCACTGAGTCATACTTCGGTGATACCACATCCCCGGGTATGTCACAAGACGGAACTGTAGCCCCCCTTCACTTCTCTCGGGGTCTACCGGATTACTGTTCAACGAGAAGGGTGAGACGAGGGAGTCTATTCCGGGGGATCAGTTTGTTGGAAGAAATGGTATGCCTGAGAACGCCGAATAGGTACTTATCCACTAAAATCAAGAGTCAGTGACACACTTTAGTGACTTTGATCAGTTAGTGTAAGAGGGTACCTTAGGAGAACTACGATGTTTCAGACCGAGGGTGTCGAGGACCACCAAGAGAGGCGAAGGTCCCGTCGGAGACACACCGGGATACACCTAACGATACAGGAGGAGGGGATCCCACATGCATTGACTATTTGACGACAGTTCGAATGGACAGTGGAAAACCGGTAGGAGTTGGTAGGGAGTGGTTGTCCCACTTGTCTTACATTGGTTTTGTGGATGGTTTCTCCTACAGTAAAAGACCCTGGGAATGTATGTTTTGACCACGTGACAACTAAAGATTATCCGAATAGGAGTGTAGTATAACTTCCCATATACTTGGATCGCTGTACTTAAGGATTGATTTGAAACGTAAATGTAGATGTGTCTGAGACGGTCCTATTTGCGTTCGTTGAAGTTCAATTTCATAATGAAGATAATAATGTCTATTTTCTGTATAAGGTACAGTGTGTTTTATTTTACAACATAATGTCTGGGGTGATATTATTTTATCACCCCCTAATATTCCTTTAGTCGTCAATTTGGTCTTAGATGAATGACAAGTTCTAGAATAACATAAGTTCGGATGAAGTCACAAAGGTAAAAGATTGTCCTTGGTGTTGGACATTAACCCTAAAGGGTGACTGTACCTCCTTTTTCATCCGAAGAACCATCGGGCATTCATCGATTTCTCCCCTTCCAATTTGATAGCGAATACTTATTTAGTCAGGTGAAGGAATAAATTTTATTCGTACTTTTTGACATAAATGGTAAAGAGAATCTGATGAGATCTAGTTGATACTTAACAGTTGTTGGGGTTTCTAGGTGGACCCTGGGTAAAGAAGGAGTCTCTTGTGACCTATGTCCAGGTAAAAAAAATTCTGACTCTCAGACGTCTACCGGAGTCCTTTCAAAACAGAAGGTGTTTTGTTATAGTCACATAGAAACGTGACCAATGTGATAACTGGAGAGGAGGAAATAGAGACCGAGGGAACTGACCCTTTGTTTGATTTAGTGTTGTAAAAATAGTTTGAACCCGTTGTAAAAGATCTCAGTCTCTTTTACCTTCCCTTCATTTTTATTTGTACATAAGTTCTTCACTCTATTTGCCTACGTGAAAACGTCCCAGTGTTTGTAAAGTAGTATCAAAGTATCAAAGAGTCTCATCTACGATCTTTGTGAGACGGAGCCTTGTTTTTTTTTTTGACGGACAGACTCAGGAGTGGATTGGCAAATGATCTATTCACTTTGACTGAATTGGAGTAATACAGAGTAAAGGAGTAGGTATTTTACCCCTATAGTATCACAGATGGACTGTCCCAAAATACTCTTAATTTACTTAATTATATTTATTACGAGATTATTACAGACTCTGTATCTTTCAAGTGAAAGGATATACGTGAGAGAAAGAGGAGTATATGCACACACACACACTAGTAGAGATCATAAATTTTCTAATCATGAGATCTGTGAATCTTCAGATCTGAACATCGTTTTTCCTGACGTTCTCTCTTCGAAGACGTAACAGTCAGTACACTTTGTCGAGTAGCGGTCGTGTGTGTAGACTCATTTCTTGACGTCACTCTAGTACACTCGACACCAAAACGTCCAGTGAGGACCCGAACAAAAGGTGCAAATTAAAGTGACGAAGAGACACCGTCAAATGATGACCATCTCCTTCTGACTTTCGAGTCAAAGGGCTATGTCAGAAGGACAAAGATTTTCTTGAAGTCAGAGGTTGTATTTACTGAATTTCCATAGGACGACTCAGAGTTCTACGAAAAATTTCTTTGAAAGCCTTTCGATCGAAGTAGGGAGAAACCATGTACTACTAGTGTTACTATTGTTGAAGTTTCTGGTTATATCCATCTCTACCAGATACTTACTATATCCTTCCTTCACAGTGAACACCTTACTTTGACGACTAAAGGAACAGTTATACTTGAAGTGAAGCGTTACATTTCGGTTTATGAACATGCTGAAAGTATCCTCCAATTTATCGTATTTCTCAGACCATCCGGAAGTTCTGTGACTAGGAGACAAGACTCGGTGATCGATTTTCACGTTTTTTTTTTTTTTTTTTTCTCTCTCTCCTCCCTTCATTTCTCTTTAATTCTGTGGTCCATCTTTCTGTTTCCCCGAAGGGTCCGTGGAGTCACCATTTCTTAGGCGGACGGTTCTTCTCCGTCCAAGCTAGGGACCCAGTCCTTCTAGGGGACCTCTTCCCTTACCGTTGGGTGAGGTCATAAGGACGAATCGCTTAAGGTACCTGTCTCCTCGGATCACCCGAGATCAGGTACCCCAGTGTTTCTCAGTCTGTACTGAATTAACTTCTGATTTTGTTGTTGTCTTTCTGTTTCGCAGGAGATAAGGAGGTCGACACTATATACAATTAAGACCGGTAAGTGACTCGAAGACCCCACAATCAAAAGTACAGTCCGTAACTGTGTGTTCTTCCTTCTACGATAAGGACGGGTCCCCCTTTATCCCGACTGTCGAAAACAGAAAGAGTGAATGAAGGTTCTATTGTTATCGGAGGATCCCTGTCTCTGTTTGATGGGGATTTGAAAGGTAAGTAAGATTTTGAAAGGTATGATGCTTCGTTTTGTTTTTGTTTGTTTTAGGAAGTTTTGGGAATAGAAAGTCGACCTGGTCTTCTCCCATTACTCTCCCTTTCCCTCATAAAATGAAAAGTGATAGAGATGTAAATTATAAAAAATTTTTATTCCTAAGATATATTGTAAATCTTAATTTTATATTATTATACATTTTAATCTTATAAAGGATTGTGGTATGTGTTTCTATTTGAGTTTTACCTAATTTCTGGATTTACATTCTGGTCTTTAATATTTTGAGAAGCTCCTTTCTCATCGATGCACAGTAGTTCATCGATCTTGTGAACTACTGTATTTAGTTTCGTTCTAGGAGATACTGGGTGGAGGATCTCATTACCTTTATTTTTGTTTTTATTTGTTCATCCTGGACTAATTTGAATTTTCGAAAACGTGTCGTTTCCCTTGATATTCGTTCCACTTTTCTATTGGGAGTCTTACCCTCTTTTACTATCGTTTACTTTGTTGACTTTTTCCTAATTAAAGGTTTTATTTGTTGGTCGAGATGTTTGTTGTTTACGACCTCTCCCACATCTCTTTTCCCTTTCGAGGACGTGAAAACCACCCTTACATTTGACTATGTCGGTGATACCTTCTACTATACTGCTCAGGAATTTTTTGATCCTTATTTTGGAGGTATGCTGGGTCGTTAGGTTGAGGATCCGTATATGGGTCTCCTTTGCTTTTGACTTTGTCTGTGTGCATAGGGTAACAAGTGACGTCGTGAATAAATGTTATCGATCTCGTACCTTCGTTGGATCTACAGGTAACTGTCTACTTACCTGTTTCTTCAAAACCATGTTTATGTGTTACCTAATAATGAGTCGGTATTTTTCCTTACGTAAACTCAATCAAGATTACTCCGCCTATTTGGGTCTCGGATAATATGTCACACTTCATTAAGTCTTTCTCTTTCCATTTATGACATATGATTGTGTATGAACACCTTAGATCTTTCTACCATGGTTACTCAAATAAGACGTCACCGTCGTTACCTGAAGGGACCACCGAGTCTGCCACTTCGGAGACGGATGTTACGTCCTCTGGACCCAAGTTAGGGACCCAGCCCTTCCAGTGGACCTCTTCCTTTACCGTTGACCGAGGTCATAAGAACGGACCTTTTAGGGTACCCGTCTCCTTGAACCGTCCAATGTCAAGTACTCCAACGATTCTCAGCCTGTGTTGACTCGCTGAAGTGAAGTGTTACGTCTTGTCTGTATCTCTTGTCAGAATACCTGTGTCCACTACGAAGGATTCCGGGTGAACTGAAGTGTCAGGTCCTACAGACCGAGATCCACTCACTAGTGTGGTAGCACTAATAGACCCAGTACTTCTGGAAAAAACATGTCAAGAAGACGTATAAGAACGGTGGAGAAAAATTATAGAAGACGAAGACAACCCAGGTATGGTAAAGACAGGAAATAGCTCGGGTTGAAACGTACTTTACAAGGGAACCATAGAGATTAAAAGAACTTCTCTAGAGATCAGAAAGGGTAAGATAACAAAAGGAGATAAAGAGACGTGACTAGTGACTCCTTCCGAAAGAATAGAGAGGAACGATAAGAAACCTTGAGACGTGAGTTTACCCATATAGAAAGGAAAAGAGGAAACGAAAAACGAAGAAAAGAAAAGTGTCGATAAAATTCTGGAGGAGTCTGTCGGTTCTCTTGTGAAATTGGGAAGTCTAGAAATAAAATACTTATATTTCGGAAAATACTTATATTTCCGAAATAGTGATTTCGGAAGACTAAAAGTAAAACTCAAGGAAAATATGAAGGGATTTATACCACGAGTTATGTGTTATAATACATTCATGGACAGTTGACCTTTGTTGAAAATTGTGTGACTTCTTTCTCCATTAGATGATTTATCGAAAGTGTCCAATAGACACGTTTAGGTATTGTTATAAAATGGACAGAAGAATTGTCGATCATGTACCCTAAAATGGGTTATATCTTATTCTTATGGTTTACTATTTTATCTCTCAAAAAAATTTCATTGTAAAAAGATTTTCTAAAATATTGAAAGAATCTATTTTGAGAATTGTAGAAGGGGTAGACCTATCGGTTGATCAGGTACGACCCCAAGTGTTGTGTAAAATAAATCTCTGTTACCTCGTCTCAGACTTTATTGCGTCTGTCTACAAGTTTAGGACTCTATTAAAATACTTATTAAGTGAGATGTTCCCTTTTGTCCAAAAGACATCGATTTTGTAAGACTCGTAAAGGGGTATATGTATTTTCAACGTGTTCCGGGAAATGGTCCGAGAACTGAAACCCTATAGAATCATTTAAAAACGATTGAGGTTTCCATGGATGTCTGCCGGGTCTATCAAAGTGAAAGTCAAAATGTACATTCTGTACCCCTGTCAAGAAAGGAATTCTTCTCAAAACATTTTGACATTAAAAAAGATCACTATCTGTTAAAAATTTTTAACAAAAGACTTATCGTATACTTCTAAAATTCTAGACGTGATGAATACTTTAACAATTTTTGACAAGACATTCGAACTATTTTCCTGATCACCTTAATCTCTCTACCGTACAAAACACGTAGTGATAAGGTGGTACACCTTCCCACGAGTGATGTATCGATTTTCTTTCTGCGTGCAATTCCCGAAAATTGAGTCGCACAGAAGAGTTTCCCTCGAGACAAAATGGCTTGTCGTCATTAAGAGGTTTAGCCACATTGACGAAAGGTTTTACTAGTCCACAAAGGACATATAAGACCTTCGGGCCAGTAACCCTGTGGCCAAATGAGTTTTACGTCGACCTGAGACTGGAGTACGTTCATTTTCGTTGCATATTGGACTGTTGATAAATGAGTCTAGACAAGTAGATAAAACACGGTCCATACACGACCCCAGTTCCTATGTTGCCACGAATATTAGAGGATGTGGTAAACAAGAAAATAAAGTAAATGATACACAGAAAATCGCCCTCACCATTCTTCTTCCTATTGTTTTGAGACCATCTTCTTACTCAATCACAACACGTTGTCGTCTTGTTCCACACGGAACATGACGAACCATATGTCAGTTGTGTTGTGTACAATCGGTAATGGACATATTACGTTGCTTGTCGTTTACGGTCCGTCGTACGACGTCCTCCCTTGTCACTGTGTCGTCGGTGTTTGGGTGAAGGAATAAGTCGGAAAGTTATTTATCTATGATACAGGGATGGTACACGGTCCGTGACAAGGTCCGTACCCCCTGTTTCGTTACATTGTTTTAATTCACAAAGAGTACACCTCTTTTTCCTTGGGAGGGTGTGACGACCACCCATATATTTGACCACGTCGGTGATACCTCTCGTCATACCTCCTAGGAGTTTCTTGATTTTGATCTCAGTGGTATACTAGACCGTTAAGGTGAGGTCCCGTATAGGACCTATTTTGGTGTTATTCTTCTTTATTTGCGTGGGGATACAAGTTTCGTCGTGATAAATGTTATCGGTTCTATACCTTTGTCGCATTACAGGTGGGTGTCTACTTGTCGATTTCTTCTACTCCGTGTAAATATGTTACCTGATAATGAGCCGGTGTCTCTTCTTGTTGATACGGTGAGCTTCTTTGTGTCTGCCTGGGTGTCTAATAGTACGGTCGACTTCCTTCAGACTGTCTACAGACTTTCTGTTTACAGAATGTTATAGTGAATATACGTCTGCAAGTGTCTGTGTCTTTTGTTTGAATAACACCCATCCCTCTCCATTAATCTCCTCAAACCCTTATTATCTATATGTGTGATAAATATTTTCTCGATTTGTTCCTGGATGATATGTCATATCCCTTGATATCTGTTATAAAATATTACTGACTATTATCTTTTGTTAGACTTTTTTTATGTATACACACAATAAATTGACTTAGAGAACGGATATATGGTCTTTGAATATATTATAGGACCATACACTTCAGTTCACCCGGAATCCTTCGTAGTGATGTTTGTTTCGATCACTTCTACCACCCTAAGGTCACCTCGACAAAGTTTAGGACTTTCTACTACGACACTTTCACGACGTGAGTTATACGGTCTTTTAAACCTTTTGAGTCGTCACCGGTGTCCTGACCTTTTCCAGTCAAAAGTAAGGTTAGGGTTTCTTTCCGTTACGGTTTCTTACAGGTTTGATGGTGTGTTGACGTGAGTAGAGTGTACGATCGTTTTATTACGAGTTTTAAGAGGTTCGGTCCGAAGTTGTCGTGCACTTGACACTTGAAGGTCTACAGGTTCAACCTAAATCTTTTCCGTCTCCTTGGTCTCTATATTAACGGTTGTAGGAAACCTAGTAATTTTTTCGTTCTCTTGAGGTCTTTTTGTAGATGAAGACGAAAGGACTGATACGGTTTCGGAAATTGACAAACCTAGTGTTATTTGACACCTTTTAAGACTTTCTCTACCCTGACGATCTGGTAACTGGACGGAGAACTCTTTAGACATACGTCCAGTCCTTCGTTGTCAATCTTGACCTGTACTTTGTTGTCTGACCAAGGTTTATCCTTTTCCTCATGTAGTTCCGACATATAACGGTGGGACGAATAAATTGAATATACGTCTCTTGTAGTACTCTTTGCGACCCGACCTTCTTCGTGTTCGACCTTAGTTCTGACGGTCCTCTTTATAGTTATTAGAGTTCTATACGTCTACTGTGGTGAGAATACCGTCCTTCGTTTCTTCTTGATTTGTCGAAGAACTACTCTCACTTTTTCAACCGAATTTGAGTTGTAAGTTTTTTACTTCTAGTACCGTAGACCAGGGTAGTGAAGTACCGTTTATCTACCCCTTTGTCACCTTTGTCACACTCTGAAATAAAACCCCCCCGAGGTTTTAGTGACGTCTACCACTGACGTCGGTACTTTATATTTCTGCGAACGAGGAACCTTCTTTTCGATACTGGTTGGATCTGTCGTATAACTTTTCGTCTCTGTAATGAAACGGCTGTTTCCAGGTGGATCAGTTTCGATACCAAAAAGGTCACCAGTACATACCTACACTCTCAACCTGATACTTCTTTCGACTCACGACAGTTTAACTACCAAAACTTGACACCACAACCGTTTCTGAGAACTCTCAGGGAACCTGACGTTCCTCTAGGTTGGTCAACTAAGATTTCCGTTAGTCAGGACTTATAAGTAACCTTCCTGACTACGACTTGGACTTCGAGGTTATGAAACCGGTGGACTACACTTCTTGACTGTGTTACCTTTTCTGGGACTACGACCCTTTCTCACTTCCTCGCTCCTCTTCACCTACTGTCCCCTACTCTAGTAACCTACCGTAGTGGCTGAATTACCTGTACTCAAACTCATTCGAGATCCTCAACCACCTGTCCCTTCGGACCACACGACGTCAGGTGTCCCAGCGTTTCTCATCCTATACTGGCTCACTGACTTGACTTGACTTAACTATTATATTAAATATCGTAAGAAACCAATTTTACTTCTGATCGGTCGAAATCAAGTCCAATCCGTCCTACTTGTGTCCACGATTTAAATTTCTCCGTAAAGTTAATCAAATGGGAACCTCCATCCAAAGTGGTCGGGGATCCATCTCTCCCAGTTGTTAACACTGTGTACAGACGTCAGGGTCGTTACTGCGATCTTTACGAAATCGATTCCTTTAAAGAAAGTTGCATGTTAGGTTGACTTACAAAAGGAGAGGATCAAAGGTCCAGAATAGGAGAGTATTAAGTTTCCGAGGTCTTTAGGATGAAGGAGATTAGAAGTTGATCTCTCAAATAGTGGACGGAGAAACCCCTTTTTTTTAGGTGGTAAGTGAATTTAGATTAAAAAGTAGTTCTATTATTCCGATGATACATAGTGTTTTCCATGACGTCGGGATGTTTTAATAAACGAAACCTCTTAGATATTTATCATCGATTAAAATTTAATGTCCCGAAATCCCCCCGAAGGAGTCACCAGGTCACCAATTCTGAGATACGAAGGTGACGGTCCCCCTTGTTTCTAGAAGTTATGAAAAAAACCGGGTCGTACCGGTTTTTTTTTCTTTTTTTGTTGTTTTAGGTTTTTTGATGTCACGAAATCTTGAGCCTTTCATGAACTGTCTTTTGCTTTACTCCTTGACCTTATTATCTATTTTTTCGTTCACAGTACATTTAGTCACCCTTTTATACTCTGTACGTATTAAGAAAGACATAGTAACTACAGGTGTACGTTGGTCCTTTACTGTCCTTGAAAAATTGAGTAAGACTTATCGTTGGTGGTTGAACTGGTTTACGTTTGTGCCGTACTAATAAAGGTAAAAATTGGTGACTTTGTGGATAAGGGATTGGTATTTTCAAAAGGTTAAGTGTTTGAATAGAACGTACTTTTTAGGACCCGGAGACTTTTACGAGTAATTACAGATATGTTTAGTGACGTCCACAGGGGCACAAAAAAGGAGATCTATCACTTGTTTAACCCGTGTCATTATTTTCACTTGTCCTTGATTTTTCGGAGAACTACTTTCACTTTCTCCTCTCACTTTTCCAACCGAATTTCGAGTTGTAAGTCTTTTGTTTCTAGTACCGTAGACCAGGGTAGTGAAGTACCCTTTATCTACCCCTTTGTCACCTTTGTCACAGTCTGAAATAAAACCCCCCGAGGTTTTAGTGACGTCTACCACTGACGTCGGTACTTTAATTTTGTGTGAATGAGGAACCTTCCTTTCAATATTGGTTGGATCTATCGTATTTCGTCTCTGTAGTGAAACGGCTGTTTCCAGGTACATCAGTTCCGATACCAAAAAGGTCACCAATACATACCTACACTCTCAACCTGACACTTCTTTCGACTCGCGGCTTCTTAACTACGGAAACTTGACATCACAACCTCTTCTGAGAACTCTCAGGGAACCTGATGTTCCTCTAGGTTGGTCAGGTAAGACTTCCTCTAGTCGGGACCCTAAAGAAACCTGTCTTACTACAATTTCGACTTTGAGTCATGAAACCGGTGGAGTACGCTTCTCAACTGAGTAACCTTTTCTGACACTACGACCCTCCCTAACCCCCGCCCTCCTTTTCCACTGCTGTCTCCTACTCTACCGACCTACCGTAGTGGCTGAACTACCTGTACTCAAACTCACTTGAAGCCCTCAACCACTACCTGTCCCTTCGGACCACACGACGCTAAGTACCCCAGTGTCTCAACCTGTGCTGACTCGCTGACTTGACTTGACTCGTAAAAAATTTAGTATCAGAGGACCCATCTGTCAGATATTATGCTTGTACAAGACTAAATTTTAATAATACAGAGTCCTAGTCAAAAAGACTTATAATCGACACATGGGGACCCACTCAATAATTTGGAGTGACTTCAGAATCAAAGGAGTACACATTATTCTCTATCATAGGTAGAATATCCTAAACGTACAGACGATTCAGTGAAGTCAGCACAGCCTGACACACACTGGGGTACCTTACATGGGACGGTCCGAGGAGACCCCTAAGAGGTCCGTTCTTATGACCTCACCCAACGGTACGGGAGGAAGATCCCCAGGAAGAGTTGGGTCCCTAGCTTGGGTCCAGAGGACGTAATGTCCGTCTAAGAAATGACAGACTCGGTGGTCCCTTCGGGTTCTTATGACCTCACCCATCGGATAGAGAAGAGGTCGCCCAGAAGGGTTGGGTCCTTAGCTTGACTCCTAGACGACGTATCCTATTATCCCTGATTTATTGAGAATACTCTCAAGGATCATATAGTCTTTATAGTCGACAATGATAATTTATACCTTAGATACGATATACTATAATGGTCGTAAAGAATAGGAACTATAGTAGACTAGTTATTTCAAAACCACTTTACCCCTTTTTTTTTTTGACCTAACTACCCCTCTTAGTCTCTCAACTTCCTTTCGCTATGATTATATGGTTGTATACAATCACCGTACTCTAATAAACATTTCGAAGACGAATCAAAACAATCCATCCATCTTATCCCTTTTCCTCAGGTTTTACCACCACCGATTTTCTGTTCGTTCCCTTTTCGGGTGCTTTTGTCTTGTTTTCTTCCAGGCTCCTGACCTCACTCCTGGAGTCCATTTTGTTTGTTGTGAGGACCGACTGGGTTAAAGGTATCTGTCCGGGTCCCTCACTCTTTGTATAGTTTTCTCTTCGGTTTCGATCGAGCGAGAGAGAGGGCGCGCGACCCCACGAGAAGAGGAGAATAGAGACCTGACTGCACGGGAGTGCGGAGTTTCTACCTAAAAGGACGATAGAAGATTTATTTTATCTCGACATTGTGACTCGACATTGTGGCTAAACAGATTCTCGATATTGTACCAGGTAAGTTCTGGACTCTCGATATTGTGTCAGATAGGTTCAGGACTCTCGACTCTGTGCAACTCCCCCGAAATCACAGGCAGTGAGGTTTATAAACAACACTGCTCTGTTTCTTGGCTCCTTGTATGTGAGTGCACTGTCAAACTTGTGAGGGGAGGGACTTTGGTGGTAAATTTTTCATCCTCAGTATATTAAGACACGAATATACGTCGACACACCGTCGGGAGAAAGGAGTTTGTTCCTTGTAATAGACAGGATCGTCCTCTTTTATTCCGGTTCCATGTTCGGTAGGACTTCGAAAGACGTTGATAAAGGATTTTGAACACCAGAGACATTATGAAGGTGTTATCGCAATCTTCACCTCTACACCATAAAACTTCGTGGTCCAACCTCGGTGTCAAAGCGTTAAAGACAGAGAGAGGACATCCCTTTCAGTTGTTTAGCACGACACGACCCAAAATAGTTCACTTACGCCTCCAACCCGACTTACAAAAGATTACTGAGGAAATTAAGTCTTGAAATTACTAAGATTTTGATGTAAATTTGATTTTGGTAATTTTCTGTGTGAAGTTAAAAGTTTCAAAAGTTTGCTGGGGTTTCCCGGGGTAAATTTACAGAAGTAGGGTTAGGGATGAACGAGGGTCCCGGGGCTCGGGACGGGGGTCTCAGGAGGGGTGTTGGATTGACCCCCAATGTCTCCTTGATACGAAATAAAAGGAGAAGGAGTGTCACTTCGATAGCTTTCTTCTTAATTTATCACATTTTTGATGAGTAAATTTAACTTTACAAATGAATACTGACCTCTATGTAGATTTCTGGTTATCTTTCTCCTCCCCTTTTCCAAAGGTTAATGAGGAAGAAATAAATAATATATACAAAAGGACTACACTTTAATGTGAACAGTACGTTAAGTTTAGTCTTGACGAAAAGTGTAATTCCCACCCCCACCCCCTACCCTGTGTTTTGTTTTTGGTTCGATAAGATTCAAACAATCTTTTGGTCAGAAATTAACCAAATGAAATTAAGGATTACAAATTTACTATTATTATATACTGTTTTATATAGTTGACAATGTTTATACAATGGTTCTTTGAATGAAATTTTTTTTTCACTAAATTCATTTTGTTTCCAAAGTCACCTTCGGTGTCCTCGATTTTCCTTGTTCGTGACTATAAAGTTTGTCTTTTTCAGATTTACACAAACAAAAGGAAATTTAAAAATAGGTTTGTCAGTCCCCTTTGACTGAACGAAACAAGTCACAAATAATAAAGTGGAAAGGACTTCGACTTTGATTTTATGAAACTATTTACCCTCAGACCATTTGTCTGGTAAGTCTCAGTCCCGAATCTTGGTGATTAGGTAAACGTAAAGGTAGAACCGGGTAAAAAGGACTTCAGTGATAATGGTCCTAACAAAGAAATGTATATTTTCCCATTATTATGGAGTATGTTGGAATAAGGTTAAGTGTGAATGTACCTTGGTCTTACCTAGACATTATGTACGTTTGTTTTTCCCTATTCTTCAGACTTTCTTTTGACGTCCTCTCTCGATAGGAAAGACCTTTATGATAGTATCATGAAATGAGGTGACTATAGGATAAATTGGTTAGTTTAAAAATATCGGGGTCACTATTTGACAGAGACGGACTACTGTTTTGATGAGTGTTTATGAAAAAAAAAGGAGATCTCTAGGTGTTTGTGGTCTGGGTTTGATTTGGTGGTTTCTTCAGAAAGGTATGATAGGTCTTCTTTGCTCCGTCAAGGTAAGAACTTGAATTGAGAATTCGATTCGATTCAGTGAAGTCACACAGGCTGAGACACGCTGGGGTGTCTGCCGTCGGGTGGTCCGAGAGGGTAGGGACCCTAAGAGGTCCGTTCTTGTGACCTCACCCAACGGTAAAGGAAGAGGTACTTTTATAAGGTATTTACTTAAAGTCATTGAGAATTTGTAAGGTGTTTTAAAGGATTCTTGGACACTCTCATATTATGGACCGTTAGGAGAGATTTTGTCTTTAAGTGGATAAACGATGTAATGACGACTACTAGACTTTACATGTACTAGAGATCTTTTATTGACATGACTTATTTTGACTTTCCTAGTAGGTTCAAGGATGTATTATGGTTTCATAAATAGGTCCTAATGACTTATTTAGTATCGTTAAACCATAGGAAAAGTTTCAGTCGGAAATTTTCTTCCAGCCGTGACGAAACATCTCAGGGTGTGGGTTTTGATGACATTGAGCTTGAAGAGAAACATGGAGTATGTCAAAGTTCTTTCACAATTTTATTTGTCCGATTATATTTGTCCAGATGAAAAATTTATTTCCCGAAAGGGATTTATAGTTCAATTAGATACGTTGGGGTCCTTTTCTACTACGTAAACTTTCTTTACAGACCCTCTTGGGTCTTTGGAATGGTTTCATCGTATGTTCATGTCCGTAAATCACTTATGGACTTTATACTTATATGAGTAGGGGAAAACAAACTTGTCCCCGGACGTACACCTTAAGGGGACTTGGTGGACCTCCTGACCACCCGGTTTCCAGTAGAAGAGGTGGAGAAGCATGATCAGGGAGGAGGGAATAATAAAAGGAATAGTTGTGTGATTGGAAAGGGAGAAACTTATGTAGTCGTAAATCTTCAGTATTTGTGATAAATAAATTAAAATAACGGGACAAATTACGATAACGGGGGCCGAGTGAAGGGTGATAAAAGGTGACGTAAAAAGTATACGATTTCTACGAGAACACTATTCCGACCCTTGGGTTGAGGACGAGTACCAATAAAGATTCCGTTGTTAAGTAATCCAACGTTTGTAGGATGACAATCCAAATTAGGTAAGTCTGACCACCTAACAGACTAATAGAAATAGATAGTCCAGGAATGTCTTTAATTTTTACGAGTCCTTTTCTTCCTTCCGGGAAAAACAATGGGAAGGGTGTACACGGGAAAGGGTTTGTCTTTGTAAGGACCGTTTTAAAAAGGTCCTTTTTCTAGTTTTAAAGTAAAACGTTTCGTTAAAGATGGAGTAACTATGTTAAGAATTAACGTTAAAATACTTTTTTTTTTAGTATTGGAACCACTTTAAGATTTTGATATATAAGTTAAAAATGGTAACTTTTTAGTACCTTTTTGGTCGGTTAATAGAGTTTTGTTACAGTGGAAAAAAGGGGGTTTACACGTTTATAGTGGATAGAGTTTTGTTACATAAAAATGGTTCCTTCTGTCCTACGCGAGTGTGTTTGCGTACCTGTACACACACATGTGTGTTAGTGTTACATCCTATAAGTAAGAAGATAAAGACCGATTTTTATACGAGAGATTTTCATATTTCACTATAAGGCAGTGTATTTTTGTATACATAAACTGTTTTATAATTGAATAGACAAAACCGTTCTCACTCTGGTTTCCTTATATCGACCTGTGTTTATGGTGTAAAATTAAGGATCATGTATAAATTTTCCTTTTTTCTTTTCAACGTATCGGTTCTTTATTTTAGGTTACGAAGATCAACTACAAAGTTTACATCCCATTCATACATTTGTTTGTCTAGACGGTTTTGGCACACCGATACCAAGGTTATGTTCTTCGTGTTTCAATTTCTCGGTATGTTTAAAAACTATAAAGGACTCGACTACGACTTTTATTGAGTGTCCTTTCTCGACGACAACTCTACATACTCAGGGTCGGGGGTGGGAAATTGACACGAATTAGAAGGACCACGATACTGTTGGTACCTTCACGAGTAATCCCGATGATTAAATATGAAATTAGTAATATAATTTTAGGTTGTTTTGGTGGTCTACCATTTGCATTGGGTCCTCTCTGTCGAAGATCCGACCCAGACTTCTAAATGTTGTGTTTACGGTATGACCCTGAACTCTAAACTTTACGGTAAGCCGACGAGAAATTCGGGTCAAAACATAAATTTAATTCCTCTTTTGTTTCTTACTTTGGTGAGAATGTCTCCGACCTTTTACTAGATTTACGGTTTAGGTTAGTACAGGTAAAATATTCGGTGTCCAGTTCACAGTGGTAGAGACACTTCAGGTTGTGGGATGAACCCTATGTTGAGTCTGTTTCGAACAGCAGATATTGAGTCGGGGTGACCCGTCTTTGAGGATCCCTCATCGTGTGCGAAGGTAGAGACTTACGTATGACGAACTATGGCCAGTCGGAACACGTTATTTATTTGACTCCTGAACTATCCAATGGGTCCTTTTGGGTTAATGGTGTGTAAAAGGGACTTCCCGAATATTATTCTTGTTTGATGTTGTCTTCTTTTTTGGACCTTACAAAGGTCCCTTTTGACAAGACCTAATATCTTAGTCCTTTAGACGATGTTAAAATTCTCCTTTTAAGGTGACAAACCCGGGATGATAAAACACTAGACAGGGATTGAGAAATTGTAGTCTCCGGGTTTGAAATCTTTGAAGGAATGCCTTTAGTGTGAAGAACCAGTTCACTTACTCGTGAGCAGTGAACGTACGGTCTCTCTTTCCGGGTGACGGGCAACAAAATCTACATAATACAGACTTTGTGTAGTCCCTTCTCCCAGTGACATGGGGGGTTCTCGTGACCTTATGAGGTTTCCCCGAGTGGTAGAATGAAGGTTGTTTTAATGAAGACTCTTGGGTCTCATTACTGGGTCATCACTGGATGGACCCTTATGGATTTCGATACAAAGATACGAAAGATACAAAGATTCGTAGATTGAGACCGAGGAACCTTCTTTTCGATACTGTTTGGATCTGTCACATAATTTTTCGTCTCTGTAATTAAAGGGTTGTTTCCAGGTAGATCAGTTTCGATACCAAAAAGGTCTTCAGTACATGTCTAAGCTCTCAACCTGGTATTTCTTTCAACTCACGGTTTCTTAACTACGAAAGCTTGACACCACAACCTCTTCTGAGAACCCTCAAGGAACCTGTCGTTCCTCTAGTTTGGTCAGTCAGGATTTCCTTTAGTTGGGACTTACAAGTAACCTTGATGACTTGGACTTCGAGGTTATGAAGTCGGTGGACTACACTTCTCGACTGAGTAACCTTTTCGGGAGCTACAACCCTTTCGAACTCTCATCCTCTTCCCCCGTAGTCTCCTACTCTACCAATATACCGTGGTGACTGAGTTACCTGTATTCAAACTCTTTTGAATACCCTCTATCACTTCCTGTCCTTTCTGACCGTACGACGTCAGGTACCCCAGTGTTTCTCGACCTGTGGTGACTCACTGACCTGTAGTTGTTATTGCAAAGATACTGTAGTAGGTGGGACTGGAACTCTAAACCGACGAGTTGGTGAGGAATGGTAGGTCGGGGGAGGGAGTCAAAGAAGGTGAGTGAGAAAGGACTCCAGTCTCTGCTTAATCCACTTGACGTGTTTCCTCAGACTCCTCCCAATTCCCCTCCCCACCCTTGTCATTTCCTCTTTCCTCCTTTTCGTTTAGGTCACGTAGGATTAAGGGTGGGTGGGTCGGGAAGGGAAGAACAGTGACCGTCACGAGACATCAGAAAGAGTCGGGTCGGGGGTCAAAGGAGTAAGAAGGAATCGACGGAGTGGGAAAGGTGTTTGGGACGACGGAGGTTTATCGTTGAGACGAGGACGGGACGTCCGTGAGCCGACGTCGGACCGGTTGAGAGGACGTAATCGTGTTTCGTGACTCCTACTTAGATGGACCTCTCCCCGTTCCCCTCCGGTCCTGTCACTACCGATTACATTGGACCTCTGATTTGACCCCGAATATAGTGGTAGGGTGTTGACACAGAAACTCTTTACGTGATCCAAAGTTTAGTAGTGTTTGAAAAAAAAAAAAAGTAGTGTTTGAAAATCTTGTGTTAGGAGAAACTTTAACCCCCGACGGACGTTAAGAAAAGACTTCTCAATATTTGTACAACAATACTTAGGCCTTTACAATTCAACAACCTAAGTACTTTGTAGATATGAGATTTCTTCTTCTGGTATGTCCGATGGGGGTAATAAGACAAATGATTAGGTCTTAGACGAACCAATAGATTCATCTGACATTTTGATCACTCAAAGATACTTAGTCAGGGGAGATGTTCTAGGTCTTGGAGAAGAGGTTACGGATTCTTTGACAATTTCTGTGAACAAACTAAGTGAAGTCGTCTTTTTAAAATTTCTCAAGTAAACACAAAAAAGAATAGTAAAATCTTCGTGTCCCACAACTTAAAATTAATGAGATTTTGTGTCGAGAAATAAAAGTTGTCGGTCTAACAGTTTGTCCTAAAGGTGAACCTAGGTGAGTCGAGTGGACTTTGTCTGCGAGGTGAAGAGTAAATGGAATAAAACCCCCATCGGTCCATAGGAGGAGCCCTCCGAACTTAAGAGGAAAGAGAAAGGTGCGCGTTACAACAAATGTGTTCCATGCTTGAGAGTCCGTTGTGACAATCGGACCGGACACTGACTTCCGAAAACTAAGTCGACCGTGTAAAATCCTGAGGGGTCAGACGAGTCCGGAGGGACGCGGTCCGGATTTGTTTTTAGAGGTACCTTTCGCTTTAAGTTTTCGTCTCGAGTGGGTGAGAAATGGTCCGACGGGATGAACTGTCGAAGTTGGACAGGTTTCGGCGGAAACCAAAGGACACCGGAACTCTTTTTCGGGAAGAATACTTACGGTAGGCCGACGTGACCGACCTATACATGTAATTGGGGAAGGAAGGAGCAAACGGGGACTGGTCTCGTCGTCACGGGATTTCCGTATTCTTCGTTTGGTCTACTTCTTGTTCAAGGTCTTCAAATGTCAAACATAATCTCTATTAGTGTTTGGGAAGTCTAGTTCAGACTCCCAGTTGTCTTTTGAAGGTCCCAGTTTAGAGGTTAAAGTTCCTTTTTTTGAAGTGGAATCGATTCCTATCCTCATACAGTGTTTCGGGACTGCCAAGTCTACCATTTCTTGGGTGGACGTTACGTCCTCTGGGCCCATGTCAGAGACCCAGTCCTTCTAGGGGACCTCTTCCCTTACCGTTGGGTGAGGTCATAAGAACGGTCTTAAGGTGTTTCCTCAGACCATACCCCATTGTTTCTCAGCCTGTACTGACTCATTGATTGCGAAAGGGGATCTACCAATAGACCGTGGTGTTTAGGTTGTATAGGGTTTTCGTTTGAGTGGTGGGAATAAGGTTTGGATTAGGATAGAATTAACAACCGTAGGTGAGTAACGAGTTCGTCTCTTCCACTACCGTGGGGTGAGATCATGAGGACGGACCTTTTGGGGTACCTGCCTCCTAGGACCACCCGATGTCAGGTGCCCCAGCGATTCTCAACCTGTGCTGACTCTCGGAAGTGAAAGTGAAAAGTGAAAGTACGCAACCTCTTCCTTTACCGTTACGTGAGGTCACAAGAACGGACCTCTTAGGGTCCCTGCCCCCTCGGACCACCCGACGGCAGATACCCCGACGTGTCTCAACCTGTGCTGACTTCACTGAATCGTCGTCGTCGTACAGTGTTTCTTGGGTTTAAACAGGGAAGCTGTATGTGTATATGTGTTATTGTGTGTTTTGAAACAATTTTCCTCCCGTCATGGTCGTCTTTGATTGTGTCGTAACATTTCGTTGATAGGAGGTTATTTTTTAATAAGTTTTCCTCCCGTCGTAGTTGTTTTGACAAGGTACCACTCTACTCGTCCGTACTTTTATCTTTTGTCTGAAAAAATTTTTCAACCTATGAAATAAGGGGTAACTTTATAAATACGGTTCCCTCTCCAAAAGTGGATCCATGATTGTAAGTCTCACGACGATTCAGTGGAGTCAGCACAGGTTGAGACACGCTGGGGTATCTGTCGTCGGGTGGTCCGAGGGGGTAGGGACCCTAAGAGGTCCGTTCTTGTGACCTCACCCAACGGTAAAGGAAGAGATTACGTACTTTCACTTTTCATTTTCACTTCAACGAGTCAGCACAGTCTGAGAGTCACTGCGGTACCTGACATCGAGTGGTCCGAGGAGGTAGGTACCCTAAAAGGTCCGTTCTCATGACCTCACCCCACGGTGACGGAAGAGACTTGTGAGTCTCATCTGTCGACATTTGTCCTACTTCAGTCTAAATCTTTTCAATTCCGTTTCCTCCATTCGGAAAAACCCAATTTCCTCCTTCCCGTCTCTCCTAATACTCGTTTCTTTTCACGGTGCTCTCGTAGACTTTCCATTTTCTTGTTAAATAAAATGAACCACGTTGTTGATTCTAAAACGAATTAAACTAAATAAGTTAAGTAGGTTATTAGGAAAAAAAAAAACTCCGAGATGATACACGGTGTACATAATTATAAAGATGTCTTCAGGATAAAATTCTGGATTCGTGAGTTTCCGAACTTCAGTCAGTGGATTCTTTCTTATATTTCTGAAGGTTTTGCCAGACACACGAAACACAATTTGTGTTTTGTGAAAGTTGTGTTACGGTTCCCAGGGAAACACTGATCCTTCTCTCTTCCTTCGACGAGGACCCCAATCCTTCGACGAGGGGAAACGGGAAGAAAGTGAGTAAGAAGGTAAATCAGTTGGTTTAGGTGGCTAGGGATGATTCTGGGAACGTAATCGGAGTACGTCCTATTTTTCTATACTGGTCTTGAGAAGTACTTCGGACTTTGGTTTGTGGTTAGTCCGTACCGTTATTTGTTAAGATGGTATTTCTTCTGACTCTATTTCCTGTGGTGTCGTAGTTTCGCATTGACCCTCTAGTCTTATCCTCCATTTGTGCAGCATGATCAATTGACACCTTCGGAGTCTTTCGTTTCCTAACGACTCGACCTGGTAGTTCCTGTTTGTTCCAAAGTTTTTTCTGTCTACTTCATCCGTGTGGTCCCCATCTTCATACATATGTTTTCACTCTTTCCGTCCTCAAAACAAAGAGAACGTAAAAAAGATAGAGGTAGACTTCAATCATTAATCGGAAGTTGTTCACTTTATTTATTAGGAGTTTCTCATCACTTAAAACGTTTAAATCTCCAAAATAGACTGTTCCCGTGGTTTCAAGTTCCCGTGTGTCTCTAAAGTTTTTGAAGTGTCTAAAGAATATGGAGCGTTTATTTGGAGTAACTGAACCTGTTGAGGGAGGAGATCCCATAACGAGACATAAGGTTCAACCATGAAAATTCAGTTGCTGACTTTCCAATCTAACGTTTATGGGTAGGACTGATGTACTATTTTTCTCTGACGTGAAACCTTTATTGTTATATACGAATTGATTTGGTGAGAGAGTTTGACCCAGTAACCATCTCTGCGCTACTTGGATCTCTCAATGTATTTTACTTCATTCAGTCTTTCTCTTTTTGTTTATAACATATAATTGGGTATGTACACCTTAGATCTTTTTACCATATCTACTAGAATAAACGTCTCGTCTTTGTCTCTGCGTTTACATCTCTTGTTGATATACCTATAGTTCCCCCTTTTGTCCCTAACCTCCTTAACCTTCTGACCCTCCCTGTGTACATATGATAACTATGCTACATATTTTGTCTATTGATTACTCTTATGTCACATATCGTGGTCTTTAAGGTGAGTTACGTGACACCACTGGACTTACCCTTCCTTCAGGTTTTCCCTCCCCTACATTGCATACTTTCACTTTCACTTCAGCAGGTCAGGACAGACTAAGAAGCACTGGGACACCTAACATCGGATGGTCCGAAGAGGTAGGTACCCTAAGAGGTCCGTTCTTATGACCTCACCCCACGGTAACGGAAGAGGTCTACTAGAAGGGCTGGGTCACTAGCTTGGGCCCAGAGGGTGTATCGTACGTCTGTGAAATTGGAGACTCGGTGGTCCCTTCGGACTATGTTACATATACATACCGAATAAGTAAGACGACATATCATCTTTGATTACATTGTAACATTTCGTTGATATACGGTTATTTTTAATTAATTTTTTATTTTAGTTTATTTGGTGAGAGAACGGTTCACTGGACAGGGGTGGATACTCTAGAATTGGATAGAGTGTCCCAACGACTCCCAATTAAAGTCACTATGTGCTCAGACAGACTGTGGATTCACAATGGACCTTACGACCACAGACCCAGGTTCAACCTCGACCGGTAGACCTCGAAGTATGCCGAGTAGATGGAGTATGTGTGAACGGAGTCACAGGAGGTGTGACGACCTTAAGACGACAAGGTTGAGCCCTCAAAAGGGGTATCGGTATTGTTTACCGTTCAAGAGTATGAGACCATAAAGGAGTATTACCGCATATAAAAGTATGAGGCCACGTGTCAGCGACCATTATCTAAACGTTTCACGGACGTTCCTGCTGAGGGCCCTCTCGTAAACCAGTAGGTCTCTGAGCCGAGAACCAGGTAGTCCCCGTGACCATACCGGGGCGTTGAAGAAGGAGAAGAAGACCCTGAGGTCTGATATCAATAGACGGCTTATACGGAACTACCCAAATGAAGAGAAGAGGTGGTTGTTTGGTGCGGTTAGTGAGAGTGAGGGAAAAACGAGGGGTGGACGGTCCGACGGACTCCAACACAGACGTTCGACCGATAAGAACCTGGTTTTAAAGACCTTCAGTGAGAAGTACTTTGTCTACCTGTCGAAGTATAACTCGTTGAAGAAATTTCTCGAGAAGAACACTCTCAGAAACGTTCCGAATCACGTGGAAAGGTGTAGGTATCGTCTATTACTAAAACGAGATCCGAACCAGTCCCGTGACCTTCAGAGTGACAAACTCCTATACCACTGCCTGAAATTCCTAAGACCCCAGGGTCTCTTCCCCTATTACCCTACTCCATTAAAGGTGTGACCGAAGAGTCTTCGGGCAAATCCGTATAGTTTCCTCCTACTGTATGGTAACAAACCCCGTGTATTTACGACGTACACTAGAGAAAGATCTGGGAAGAGACTTAGAAAAAGAAGTAAACTCCCCATTCTTGAAAAGAGGTGTTCGAGGAGTCTCCGTCGGAAAAATTCGTGAGGCCGTCGTCCGTTTGACACAGAAACGCCAAAAAACCCCTGTTGAAAACTCCTTGAAAGTGGAAAATAGTGTCTAAGGAAAACGTAAACTCCCCGTCTGTGAGGGCCCAATCTACGTCATCCGTTTACAAGCGACGTCCAATTAAACTCGACGAACCCGTCCGAGTATCTATCTCACAACGTAGAATATTTTAACCAAGGAAACAGGAGTCGTTCACTGTATAGTCTTGATAGAGGACTGAACAACAGTCTTGAGTTCAATCTCAGACAAAGATTTCCTCCACTGTCAAAAAGTCTCCTTTTACAAAGTCCTGTGTACCGAAAGACACTTATCTGGCTCAAAACAGACAGTGGCCACTCCAGGTGTAAGTTAAGTGGAAATAAAAGACCGAAGTGAAGCAGGTGGACAAGGACCAATGTGTTTCGTCAGACTACTTTCTGTGACTAAAATAACAAAAAGTTTGATAGAAGCTTTTCTACTCCGTTCGACAGATGTAAGAGACCAAGAAGTCATGAAAGTGAGCCTCATAGATATACAGAGACCGCATTCTCCGCACGTTGTGCACAAAAAGACCCGAACCCTCAACCTTTGAACCCTCATGTACCGTGATTCACCTAAAGGTTCCCTGGTTCCAGCAACCGAAGACTAAAGAATGATAGAGGTAGACTTCTATTCTTTCCTGAGGAAAAAGGTAAAAGATCTCGAAGAACAAGTCTACTTACTCTCGTTCACAACGAAAAAAGTGACAGTAAGACTAATCAAAGTTTTAAAACTTTAAGTCACGATCCTTCAACATCCACCGTTCCCACTACTAATCTTTGCAAAAGGTTCGACCTGTCCCTTCCACTGTTCAGACGTTTAAGTTACGACTTGACAGACACCCTTAATGTCGGTAGTGAGTAAAGACCTGACAGACACCTAGACACGAAGACCCCCTTTTCTTGCCCACTGCAAGCAACACAATTTTGTAGAAACTCGAAGAGAAGCTCCTACGAACGGAAATTTTGATGAAATGGGACCGAGAACTGGGAAAGTGGTTGTCTTAGCGTAAATACGACGAAAAAATATCGACTTCCCCTGAGTGGTTAAAACAATAAAAGATTTAAGAGTACGTAAAGGTCCCCGGGATTCTGTTCGACGAACTGTGTGTTTAAGGGAGACAAGAGTTCGAATACCAGTGTAGGTCCTACCGTCCTTGTGTGACCATTTTATATTAGTGACGAGCCTACAGGAAACAAAAACGTCAAGCTCAACAGTCATGAAACTCCCTTAAGGACACATACGAGAAGGTCCAAGTGCTGCTAAAAGGAACTACAACTGACACACTACAGGACCTGTCCACTCCGGAAGTCTTGAAAACCAAAACCTCGATACCTACCAAACCAAAAGAAACAACTGACACCTTGTGATCTTTGGTTCTAGAGCCCAAACCCACGCTGTCCTCCACCTCGACCGAATAATCAACTGTCTTGTTTGAAACCAAACCCCCGGTGACCACCGAAGAATTATAGATCTATCCCCCCTTTTTTTTCAGACTATTGGTTTTTAGGTTTCGTCTTCTATTTACTAATTCAAAATCTTGTAAAAATGAAAACTGTTACGTAAAATGATCCATCTAATAATATGATGTAATACGTCTCAGTCATGATGAAAACTTTTAAGACATTTAACGAGAAGTTAAGTTCATGTATGTCAAAAACCATATCACATGTGACGAATCATTTAGGTTATGTCAAAAAGAAGATTGAGACCTTGTCTAGTGGTATAGACATCATTTGTGATTTATTTTGTTGACCGAAAACGAATCTAGGTATATCATCCTCTCCTATGACACCAAGTAAATGACTCAGGTTCTCGACTTAAACGGATTCCAAATGTATCCTATACTGGGTTTGCAGAGTACACTTATCGTCATAAGAAGATAGAGCTCCTATATGTCACCTCAACATATTTTACGGGAGATAGTTACTGGATAGAGTGAACTTGGGGTTTTATTGGATTTTCTCTTATGTCTTTGATCTTTAAAGGGTTTGAATTTGTGACTTTTAATAGTTATGACATAATAGACTCCGAGAATTATTTCACCATAAAAAGGACACGTCCACAACAGTTTACCCTTAAAAGTAATATTAAGAAGTGACTCGAAATAAAAATCTTTCAGTGTACAGATGTGAGATAGGGTCCACTAATGCTACACATGGGGAGTAAATATTGGTGTCAAGATCACATAAATTTTCTACTGATATTAAGGATACCGTCGTTAAGAAAGAACTGTAATATAATTTTCCTGAATTATTCGTGGAATATTCGTGACACAATCTAAAGCTGTCTAGACGAGATCGGATGTCCTTGGATTTTGAAGTGTGTTTTCCGGATATTTTACTTCAATGTACCAGACTTGTAGGTGTAAAAAATTTCAAGAAAATACAAAAAGATAGATATGATAGTAAAAAGTGGGACAGTATAAAGAATTTTCTGAACACCATTTTTATAAAAACTTGGAAAGTTTTATAGTAGACGACCTGTGACAAATTCACGAACCTATGTGTCTCCGAAACTAAGAAGTGAACCACCACTCAAAGAAAAGTTGTTTCCTTTAATCAGTGTCATGAGGTTAAGCCCTTCTATAATGTCCCTGTGTTCATTCCTCTTTTTTTTTTTCATCCCACGAGATGAAGGAAAAATGGTTGGTTCCTTCTTAAAGGGTTTGGAGAAGTTGATTCCAGTGGGCTATTGTCTACGGAAGAGTAAATTAAGAAGTCATATTACAATATTATTTTTTTCTATACTCCATCAAGGTTTTACGGAATTATATTTAAGGGTTTCGGTACGTTAAAGTCAATTTACAAGTTATTCGTGCAATAATAAAACGAACAAAAAAAAAAATCCATAGTTTTTAAAATTTTGGTGAGTTTGGGATTACTATTTCGAAACACAGTATCAGATAATTTAATTTGGGAACTGGATAATTCACTTCAGAATTCTCTTTCATACTGACGGACTCCGAAGAAGGATTGGAGGGTAGAATAGGTTCTATTCCTTCTGACTGTCTGACAGTGTGACTAAAGTAAAGACATTGGTAAGACTTTTGTAGGATGGAGACCCGTAAAACTTCCTTATTTGTTTTTCAAAACGTTGTACCTTTCTCAAGACCTCTGACCGTCGTCTCGCCATACTTACGTAAATGGTGATGACGAAACATGTGAATCTTTATCATAATCTACGATTTAAATACAATCCAATAAAATGGTGTCGATTTTTTGGTTTTTTGTTTTCGTTTTTTTGGAGACTAGAGTAATTGGAAAATGACTTAGAATCTCAGGCAAGTCTTTAAAGTCCCAGTAAGTGAGTTAGTTAAAAACGATAAAGTCAAGTTAGAAAAGAAAATTTAGAAACCATAGTTGAAATGAGAAAAGAAATTTATGTGAAACATGTCCCAGACGAAGGTTCTTAGTATTTAGAGAATGACAAGGTCTTTGAGTCAATTGATGTACTTGATACCACTAATGGTTCTTTATGTCGTGTCGTAATACATGGATTGAAGGGGTTGTGTATGAGTTACTTAATTTATTTCTTGACACTTGAGACCGAATCAATTACGACAAAGTCTCTTTTGGTTATTACATTGACCCTTTCGACTGATTGGATTGACACACAAAAATACGTCTTAACCAACGGAGTCAAAGGAATGAACATTTACTCCCTAAACTTGTCTAATGAGATCTCAGATTTACTATGCAGACTCTATGGACGAAGTCCTCTTGGGAATCTAAGGCCTCGGGAAACGGGACACACTAAAAAGAAGTCACATGGAGGGAGACAGAAGGGGTGTTCTTCTGTTCGAGGTCCTCCCGTCCGTGAAACAGAGAAACGACATAGGCGTTACGACTTGTAACCCGGACCCTTGTCTGTCTCGACGGTGTATGTGTAGAAATGATACAGAGTCATTGTTCTATAAAGAAATTTTTTTATTTTCAGTTATAGGTAAATTTGTATCTTATTATTATACAAACATCCTTAGTTGAAGTTATCCTAATGACTCATTCAAGAATTAATCATCATCCTTATTCACAAGTTGATTCGGTCATATTGTGTCGTTATAAACTTTAAGTAGTAATAAAAATCACCGAGATAAAACTTTCTTTGTGTTTAGTTTTTTATTGTTCGGTAATATACTGTCAGACGAGGTTACAGTTTGAACGTTATTTAGGTCGTGGAAACCTACAATTATGACATAGTTGTCAGTCTGAACTTTGAAAAATCTCGTATCGTCGTTTAGAAAATAAATGTGTCGACAAACCGAGGTCCCTTTTCATTCCATTCTCACATTTCGTGATCATGGTGATAAGATTGTTAATGTTTGTGTGAGTAGTAGATAACGTGTGTCTACCGACGTCAGGTGCACGTTGTGAAACTCGATGATCTGGTCGGTTTTTCGTTTCATGCCGTGTACATGAGACTCTGGACATGTACAAGTTTTTCCATATTTTATGTAAGGATATTAATCGAGAGAAAAAGAGTATATGACTAAAATTTTTAAGATTTTAGAGACACACCCGGATGAGAAAGTGTCTACGTCTTTTGGTTTCGTTCGAGAAATCTTATGTATATTAAATCTATAAGATATAAAACGAATACAGGAATTTAATTCGGTTGGTCGGGTTTGTTACGGTGTCTAATCCAAGTCACATTTGTTTGTAGAGGGGGTCGACGTTTATTACAAGGATTTCAAAATTACTTAAATTTAAAACAAGGTTTCTCGTAGTATTTGTCGAACATTCTTACTACTTGTGTATTAAAACAATCTTCTACCTTTATTTTGGGGTCAAGAAAAGATATAAGAGGTAAATCTGTACACTTTTTTAATATTATTTAGAATTGTCTACCCGTTCGTTTTTTCATCAATTACGAAGAGTCGGTCGATACGATTTTTGGTTGATTGAGTCGATTTGTGTCCTTCACAGGGAGAAAAATTGTGGTGTTTTTACAGACACCTAACTTAACATTTCAACTATTTATATTTTTATCGGACGTTATAAACTCCCAGTAAGTTTACTTTATTATGTTAAGGTTTGACTCTGGATCTAGTCCAAAAGTATAAATTTACAGTTAATTTACGAAGACATAGACAAGTAAATATTTGACAACCCTAACCTTGACTTTCAACTGTGTAGGTTCCATGCTTAAAATTTACGCAAACTGTTTCCTTCCTTCTCAATGTTGCCCGACCTTCCTAAAATTTTAGAGGTCATTAAAATTTAAATTTTAAACAGAACAAGTAATGTGACTCCGTGTCTTTAAATCCTACTTTTATGAAGTGGAGTTCATTCATCTTTCGTAAGAAAACCATTCCTTTCTTCTCAAATATTTATTGCATTAAGAGTGATATACTACTGTAGGAGATGTGTGTGTATATTGTAGTTTTCCCTTCTAGGTGTTGTAGAAGTCTCTATGATGATGTCCTTGTGACGTGAGGAACGAAAGAATGAGGATAACCGATTGAAGAGTCGAGGAATTAAACATTAGTCTAATGTGGATCGTTATGTTGGAGATCGTATGGATCAGAAGTCTTTCTTGTGTTTAGTCTTGTAAATCCCACGAGAAACTGTCAAAGTTCAATGTCCTTAAATTTTGTTTACGGTTCTTTTCGATTCTTTTAAATTAGACTATGAATTGACGACTAAGATCTTCATTGAAACCTCAGAATCGATAAAATGATAATTTACATATTACTTCCAAATAAAGAAAGTTACACCCGCTTTAAGAGTAAAATTTTTTGAATTTTTAATTTTTTTTAAGATTGAAATTTCAATTGGACACAAGAATATTCCCTTATATTATAGTGAAATCATTAATAAAGCCTTTTATCCTTGACAAGGAAGACTTGCAACAGGTATTTTAAGAAGTCTCACGTGTGTTTCCATTATGTTGTCCGAAACGGTATACCTACTTCCCTTTCCTGGTTCCCTCCGTCTGTCTTTTATTCGGAAACACATGTGATTGGTCCACCTGTCTCTTTTTTTTTTTTTCAGGTGGTTTTTTGGCCCACTTCTACTTGTTTTTGGAACCGTAGCCGTCAAGATGAGGAGATTAAGAGTCGATTGTCCCCCCTTGGGTCCTCATTGTTTCAGATGTAGAGAAATGATTCCCAGTCCCAAAGGTCAGGAGTGACTCCAATTTCGGTGTGTCGGATCACCGATTCAAGTTGTGAGGCCCTTGCGACGACGGGAAAGGATCTTATTGACTAAAGAATTGTACCCTTAGATTTGATAAAAGTATGCGTTTCCGTTTCAGCGAGTTTAAAATCTTTTCTTATTTATTTACGGGAGAAATGTAAAGGGCAAAGAGGACCTCGATTCTCTGGGGTTGTTCCAGAAGGAAATTTCCCTCCAGGGTTCTCTGTGTCCTAAAGGTTTCACAGGGAGATCCGCGCTTCCCTGCTCTTTTAGGCCGTCGTTTGTGGCAGACGAGGCGTGAACGGCGTCAGGGCCTCTTGCCGTGTCCCTTGTGATGATTCGATAGGGCCCCCTCTTTCGTCGGGGCTCGGGTTTCGGACGTCGCGAGCGATGTTTGAAAGGTCGCCGTCGAACTCGCGGCAGTGAATGGCCGTCGTCTTCAGTACTAAGGGGTCACTTCGAGCGAAGGGTCGAGCGGGGGGAATTAGGGGCGCGGGGAATGTCAGGTAACAAAGTTCTTAAACCCGTCTTCTCTTTTTAGGAGCGTCTCGGGTGTAAGGCAGGACTCCCTGGCGCCGCGTTGCACTCGCGGCGTGTTTCCTTCGACGGCCGAGACTCCTGGGCCGCCGCGAGGGGCCGCGCTCGCGGCCGCTGCCCGTCCGCCCGTGCTCGTGTCTCGTCGCCTCGAGGCCTGCCTGCAGGTGCGCGCGCGTGCTTGTCACGAGTTGCGGCGAAGCGGTCACGCGCCTGAAGAGATCGAGGTTTTTTTTTTTTAGTCTCGAGGTCTGCGGGGGACGATCAGCGCCGGCATTTTCCGCCTGTTTTCGGGGTCGGAGGAGGTTAGTCTCCCGGTTTCAAAGTAGGGCAAGGGCGGGGAGGGCGGGTGTACGAGTTCGAGTCGCGGTTACTCGCCCGAACTTTTCCCCCGCACTCGATGTTCCGTACTACCCTTAACATCAATAGACGTGTGTTCCTGACCGTCCCCGTCTGCGGACCCACGTCGGACAAGAGGGCGGAAGTAAAGGGTAGCACGACTCCGCCCACCGTACCGCCTCTTCCTACTGTGGCCTAAAACTGCTTCTCCACCAAAAACTCCATTCCCTTTTTACCGCCACGCACACTCAACGGAAACAAACTCTTCCTGCTCCCTCTTCCGCTCTCCGGCTCGCTCCCTCGCTCCCTCGCCCACTGCGAGGACGGCAAGAACCAGTGGCTTAGAGCAGCTAAAGGCCCGGATCACGACCGGCGACGGACTGTCCACATCGGGCTCCGCGGGAACGGAGCGGGTCAGAGACGGAGCCCGGGAGGGTCTTAAGGGTCGGACCGGCCACCTGCGCTCGGGACGCACAAGGAAGGGCCCACTACCTCTGCGGAACCGCCCCACACCCCCACCCCATTGACGAGGACCAACCCCGCCCCGCGTCAGCACCTAAAACCTCTGAGTGGGCATGCTGAATCGGAGGGGGAAAAAGCAGGAACTAAAAAACCCCAGTCATAGTTCTTCACAGGCTCCAGTGGCAAGTGACAGCGCCGCACCGAGAAGCTTACCTCCGTCGGCCACGATCAAAAGATTGCACCAAATTCTAGACACACACCCTGGAGGACACCCACTAATCCCGGCCCCGCAGAGTCGTAGATTAAGAAAACAGGAAACGAACAACGAGATCCACATCGATAAAGAAGACAAAGCTCCGAAACCACTCTCACGAAAACACACCCCTGATAAAATTCTGCAAGAGACGGTAGAACTTACTTTTTTTTTTAAGATCACAAAGACAACGGTAAATAGATAGTCCGTGTCCGCGTTTGTGTGTGGAGACATACTCCGTACACATACTTACGAAATGGTTTCAGGTAAGTAGGTTGAACTAAAATTCTTTAAATTCTTTTCTTTGTCGAGTAAGAAATGCTTTTCTCTCGATCTGTTATTTATCACGTCTTACCATATACAAATTTATATACGTTTGACAGTAACCTCCTAACCAAACCTTTGACGGCAGACAAGAGCCTCTGCGATGTGGGTCATTTACCTATAACCTCCACCCAGAACTTGACACTCAGATAAATCTCTCTACCTTCCCTCTTTTACGTAAGACTTCTTGCTCTTGTTTCATACGGTTCGAACCCTCCACACTGTCATAGACCACGTCTATAAAGATCCTGAACTCACACTTGAGAGTGATACACTTCGCCAGACTATCCCGATCTTACCTCTTCGTCACTTTCTATCCGAGAAAATGGTTTTCCTTCACAGAACTAAACTCCTCCAGTCATCCCTTATGTTCACGGACTCAAAGTCTATACTCTCTTCTGACTTAACTTATTACCAAACCTGTCTATGACGATTCCATTTTAACTCCTTTGTTCAATGTCCTAACGTACACCCTGTACTCTCTGTTTTTAGATACAATGAATCTAACGACCTCTTTTCCCTGACCCACCTAAAAAAAAAAGAAAATGGGACAATACACCAATCTATAGACTTATACTATTATTACGTACGAGTAAAGATGTCGTAAAGAAACATCTTTTGTTCGGTGTTTTAATTTTAGTGAGCAATAGGAAAGTGGGTGATAATTTAATATCACACATAAGAACGGTTGAAAACGATACGTTTATACAAACTAAAAAAATTGTGTTTTTTCATATGGTGTATCTTAACATATACATAAAAAGTGGCTCACAAAAGAATAGTAATGAGAAACTTTTGTTGTATTATAGGTTATATATATCCATAGTTTTAGTAAAAGGGTAAGAACCTATCAATATAACAAAGTTTTACGGTAATATTAGTTGTGACCGTATTCAGGTAAAAATTAACGTAGAGACTAAAAAGGAATCTTATTAAAGATCTTTCCTTTGATCACCCAGTTTTCTATGTTTGTAAAAAGTTCTGAAAATGCGCCTTTCCAATATGATAAAGTTCAAAGGCAATCCTTATTCTCATAATAAAAGTGGTTTAGATCTTTTATTATGATCGTTGGAATAATTAAAGAAAATCAGAAACGATTAAACTATCCCTTATCTCGTAAGACGACAAGATTAAATGTAAAAAACTTAAATGATCTTTGTAAAAATAAAGAAAAACTCGTAAAGAAAAACATAAAAAGGGGGTAAAAGGACAACCTAAATCTAAGAGTTTTTGACTAAATGTATGTAAAAAGTATTCAATGAATTTGGATAAAATGAACATCTTTAAATAAATAAATAAAACACCGTCTTGGTCCCCCCGAACACCCTAGAATCAAGGGACTGGTCCCTAGTTTGGGACGTCACCTTCGTATCCTAGAATTGGCGACCTGAAAACCCTTCAGGGATCTTTACAAAAAACAACAAATTACATAAACGAAAAACAGTATATGTAATTAAAAATAACGTCGTATTACAAGTATTCTTTTCACGTGTTTAGTATTTACACGTCTGACTAGTTAACAGTGTACAACTTATGTGGGTACATTGGTCCTGGACACAATTTGACTTGTAGTAGTCGTGTGGTCTTCGAGGGAGAATGAGAGAAGGTCAGTGAAGAGAGGTGGGGGTTTTATTGGTGAGAAGTCTGAATATTATTAATTAAATCTAGGGAAAACTGCAAAAAATATCACATGTGTGATACGTCAAGGTAAACATATACGAGAAAAAACAGACTGAAACGAGAGACTAAAACAGACAATATCAGCAGGTATACCAGTACATTCCTAAAAAATAAAGAAGTATCATAACGTACACTTATATATTGGTCAAAAATTAGATGAGATGATAATTACCAGAAACCCACTAAAGATCAAACTTTGATGATACTTATCACGATTACACTTGTAAAGTCATATATATAGAATGACTTGTATAAAGACAACCCATATATGAATCTTCTCCTTAATGACTCAGTATCCTTTATGTATGCAAGTGGAACACACCTACAACGGCTTGTAATAAGGTTGAACCATCATGGTTAAACATGAGAATTGGTCGTCACATCCTCTCCAGGTCAACGAGGGGAATTGGAGTGACTGCGACGACGACGATGACGACGATTCAGCGAAGTCAGTACAGGCTGAGACACACTGGGGTGTCTGCCGTCGGGTGGTCCGACGGGGCAGGGACCCTAAGAGGTCCGTTCTTGTGACCTCACCCAACGGTAAAGGAAGAGGTTACGCACTTTCACTTCAACGAGTCATTCACAGACTGAGAAGCACTGGGGTACCTGACGTCGGGTGCTCCGTGGAGGCAGGTACCCTAAAAGGTCCGTTCTCATGACCTCACCTAACGGTAACGGAAGAGGGACTGTGAACAATTAAAGGCAGAAAAATGGTAAGATCACACATATGACCATAGAGAACCGAAATTAAACGTAAAGGGACTATTCCTTTCCCTCTCCCCAAAAAGATACAAATTCCTGGTCAACACATAAGTGAAGCACTTCGGTTAAGTTTAAACGACGTATAAAAATAAAACCCAATAGAGAACTATGGTTAAACTTCCTAAACAAATGTATATGACTTACATTCAGGAAACCACCTATATACATGGAGTTGACAGAGTCCAGACACCTTGAGAGAATTATCACAGAAAGTTACTTGTCTTCGAGAATTAAAATAATATTAGCTTCATTTAGAAAAAAGAAAATACCAGTCACGGAAATTTCTTTATAAACGGACGAGATTCCAGTGTCTCGAAATAAAATTGGAACACGAAGATCTAGACGGTAGGTATACCTTGACTAAAAACACACTATAGTTCATTTCCAGTTGTATACAAAAAAAGGGTGTACCAACAGATAAATTGGACCGTAAAAGACTTGTCTGGTACAAAGAAACTACTTGATGTTACAACGGGACAGTATTTAGTCCTATGGAACATACACACCGAAATAAAAACCTACAAGGGACAAGGTGAACAATTAAACTAGTAAGAACACGGATATGGTGTAATAACATTAATGATATTGAAAATATTATCAAGAATCATAAACTATCTTATTATGGGCAGTCAAAATAAAAGGAAGTTCTAACGAAACAGATAAGAATCGGCAAACAGAAAGACTTACTTAAAATCTCAGTCGAACAGTAAAAGTGAAATCTTTTTCCTTTGACGTTTCTAACTAACTTTAACGAAACTTAGAGACCTAATTAAACCCCTCTTGACTGTAGAAATGTCATAACTTAGAAGGTTAGGTGTTCGTAAAAATAACGAACGGAAGATTTACTGAGTTCGTTGAAGGGTAGTGAAACACGAGATCCTGTCTAAATGTTTGACCCTGTTGTCCCCTCCTGTTTATTAAAAGGGAGATGGGAAACTCAAGAACCGACTCTGAGGACATTATTGTCTATCTAATCTATTTTTTTGTTTTTGTTTTTTTACAATCGTAACAATACTTCGCTTTAAGTAGATCTCATTTAAATTTTCCAGAATGTCTGAAACAAGTGGTTAAATACATAGGCCCGTCGTAGGGTAGATCGTCTGTCTTTCCTCAAGGGCTTAGATAATTTTTCTCTCTCTCTCTCTGAAAATATCCGTCTCCTTCACCCAGTCCCTTCAATCCGATCATTTCTCCTCTAACCAACATAGTTCCAGTGTAAGAAAATCCCCCACCGTCCCCAGACAGTCCGTGTAATGGAGTGACTACGACTAACTGACCGAATTCTAATATAAAGACAATGACTTGTTTGTTCAAGGATACGGGTTGAACCTGAATGATCAGGTTTGTGGTTTTGTAACTTCAGACCTCGTCTCTTTCTAAATAACGTGCCAGTATGTTCCTCTTGCCCACTGAGGACGGGGGTTTTAGGATTGAGGACCTTCCCAAAGTGTTTCGTAGAAATTTCCGGTCTACTCCCCTCCTCGTAGGGTTCCACACACTAGACCAGTGAGTCTTAAGAGACTAACTAACTAAAATTCGATTATCCCGGTAATTGTAATAGTCAAGAATCCATGGTCATCCAGACCCCCGATGTCCGAGTACTAGTAGCCCATCAATTAAAGAAGATAAACCACCACCAAAAAATCGTAGATTTTTTGAGTCCTTTATACGTTCTATATGAACGACAAAGACTATCCTCGATGTCGTCTCTTATAACCCTCTCCCCGAGACAGGGTTCTTCCGGGGTATCCCAGGAGGAGCCAATGTAAAGACCTTCTCCGGTTTTTACATTCGAAACCAAACCTTTCACCTAGAATCGTATTCACTGAGGCAAACCCCGCACAACAGAACAAGAATTGTTGTACGTATGGGTGTATATATGTACCCTCTATCACAAATTTTTTTTTTTTACCTTGATCTACTATCAATTTCGTCATTTTTGTATAAAATAAGTCCTGATGACGTTATCCCCCTTCTCTGGAGTCATATCTTGACCTAAGATAACGTTTATGTACTTATTCACCTTTAAATTAATGATTCTCCTTTAGAACCTAAATCTCCCCAAAACCGATTTGGTTATATGGTCCTAAGAACGACTTATGTTCGGTCCCACCAGACAAGGAAACAATGACGTTCGGTTTACGACTCTTTGACTTCAAACGGTATCTTCTCATGAGTGTTTCGTCGGTTCCCTTTTGTTCGTCTTTTAGATGGGAGGGTTTCCACCCCATAAATACCTCATTTCTTCGTCCCACCAGAATCAACGTTCCTTTCCACTAACCTCCATGTCCTCTTCACTCCATTAGTCACAAGAAACGTCAGCATAGATCCAATGTACGAAGAAGGTTCCTACGTACAATTTTCTACCTCCGTGAATCGCACTAAGACCTCCACCTCCAAAACCGGGAGACTACAGTTTTCCTGCAAGTAGGTTGTGGACGCACCCAGGTCAGAATATCGGACACTAGAGTTGGTCAGAATCGGTCGAGAGTGACTTGTTTTCGACTGAGAATTCAAGGATTTTTAGTCGAATTCGGGGACAGAGGTCATGATATCGTTCGGCATATAGCTCCATAAAAGACATCCCACGAATTCCTTAGAACACCATATAATGGATCCGAGATACTTCGAACCCCACGCACGTCAATTTCTCTCCCTTTTTTTGATTTCGTTCGAGTGGTCACTTCCGTTAGATATTCGTCTTCTCAAAATTGTTCGACAAGGAAATAGACAAGAAATTCTGTTCGAGTTCTTAAAGATAATTAGTGGTCGAAGACAATTGGGACACCCCGAACTAAAGTGGATCTCCCTACCATCTTCTACTCCTTGGGTACTCCTCCTAACTCCCACTAGACAACACCTCCTACTCTCTGAGAACGATTTGACTGTATCGTCCCAAAACAATTTTGATCTGAAACGTCTCTTCACACATCTTAAAAGTCCTCGGACTGTTTCAACCCAATTCCTTTCTTAGAAACAGTCCCCTTCCAACATTGTGAGGTTCTACAGAATCTACTAAGTCCGAGTACATGGTAGATGCACCCCGGTTCCTTTCCTACATCCGGAGAACACACTCACACGATTCAGAGAAGTCAGTACAGACTAAGAAACGCTGGGGTTCATGATATCGGGTGGTCCGAGGAGACAGGTACCCTAAGAGGTCCGTTCTTACGATCTCACCCCATGGTGCGGGAGAAGGTCCTCTAGAAGGGTTGGGTTCCTGGCTTGGGCACAGAGATACAGAGGACGTAACCGTCCACTCAAGAAATGGTGAACACGGTGGACCCTTCGGGGTACATATGGAGAATCCCCTTTCATTTATAAATGAAACGTTTCTATTTACCCAGGAATCTTCTCGTCCACCCTCTATACCGTTTCAAACTGACCCATATAGGAGGAAAGGAGACTACTCAGTTAGAAGGACCAACTACTTTGAGGGTTCATCCCCTAAATACTCTTAACTCAAAGAAAACTTTCTACGGGGTCACTGTATTAAAACCCCACCGTATAAAACGACGGAAAGTCCTTCCTAGACAAGGAGCTCCGGTATCGATTTAACTGGGAATTTGACAGATCTGGAAACGACTCCCACGTGTCTTGTCTACATCAAATCACCAAGGAAAAGAAAATACCAATTACAAGTCAAGGTCAAAAGACAAAGTCCCCTATAAACTATCAGAAAAAATAAGACTTTCCCTCACATTATGTCAACAGTTTCCTTATCTTAGAACTCAACCTGCTGGATCCTTTAGAATAGAGGTTCTGTATAATTAATTACACTGAAACTCGTCAAATGAGGAGAAACACAGCCAAAAGAGCTATAATTTATCTTTATTGTCATAGTTAGAGTATCTCGTCAACACTCAGTAATTTACTGAATTACATTCACTTCACGAATCTACTCATGGACCGAGTAATATTCGTAAGACATTCGCAATCGAAGGGACTATCGAGTCAGCCATTTCTTAGGTGGACGTTACGTCCTCTGGCGTCAAGCTAAGGACCCAGCCCTTCTAGGAGACCTCTTCCCTACCCGATGGGTGAGGTCATAAGGACCCGAAGGGAACACCGAGTCGACCATTTCTTAGGAGGACGTTACGTCCTCTGGACCCAAGTTAGGAACCGCAACCCTTCTAGGGGACCTCTTCCCTTTCCAATGGGTGAGGTCATAAAACCAGACCTCTCAAGGTACCTGACACATCAGGTACCCCAGTGTTTCTCAGTCTGTGCTGACTCACTGAAAGTGAAAGTTTGAAATCGATGATAATTTAAAAAGGACTTTTTTTTAAGTACAACCAAAAGTCTTAATGACCATAACACACAAAGAACTCAATTTCTGAACTTATGATTTTTTATTAAACATTCCAATATTTACAGGGACCCACGACATGACCGACATAAAGTACTCAAAACTTTACATCAAACAGAGTACCAAAACATTAAAGGAAACACTAAACAAGAACTTGAGGCCGAATTGTGGATCCACATACCCATTCCCTAACTACCACCATCACTACTGAAAAGAGGTAAGTCCACCACTCTTAAGATAAATCGATTAAGGTAAATCCGAGTCGGTTAGATCAATTAAGTCCGACGACATTCTGAGTCTAACCCATCGGATATTTGTTGTTTTTAAATGAAGAGTATCAAGATCTCCGACCCTTAGGTTCTAATCCCATGGTCACACCAACTCATTACTCTTGGGTGAAGGAACCAAGTATTTACTGACAGAAAAGGGGACACCCGTCGTCTTCCCCACTCCCTTGAGAGACCCTAGAGAGAATATTCCCGTGATTAAGACAAGAACTCGCGAGATTGGTGTACTGAATTCGTGGAGAGTTTCCGGAGTGAAGGTTTATGACATTGTAACCTCTAAATCCAAAGTTGTAAACTTAATACCCTCTTGTGTTTGTAAGTCTGTATCGTTCTCATATCTTCTGTTTCGTGACCTCTCTATGATATAAAGATCAAGGGAGGATCGTCCCGACGGTAAACCATCACTAACACACAAGGACATTAATTTCGGTGTTCAGAAAACCCCCTGAAGAAATTGAAGTAAAGAAAGCCCGAAGTCACTGTGACAACGAAAGGAAACTGGAAATCCGGGTTTCTTCAATTATTGAATGACGACAACGGTCAGGGACCTACGAAATGACAGGGGAGAATCGACAGAGTCGGGAAGAATTCCGATACATTTATTACCAGTAAACTAATGAGAAAAGTGAATAGGGAAAACTCACACGGTAGGCGAAGAACATTTTAGCAAGACGTTCTCTGAAAGAACCAATTGGATGAAACATCGGGAAAAAGGGAAGAGATCCTAATTGCATTGGTAACAGTAGGTGTCGGAAACCAAAACGGAAGACTCTTGAATAAGGAAGAGAGAATCGTGAGGAATCGGAGTATCCTTTACCCATAATTTCATACGAAATGAACCTCCGACGTATGAAATTGTCGGACTAAGGACTATACCCAAATTCTCAACGACATGTCCAACTTATTTATACTCCAACGTCCTAAAACCAAAGGGATGGTCATAGTCAAGTCAGTGAGTCAGTACAGGCTGAGAAACGTTGGGTACTTAGCGTCGTGCGGTCCGGAGGGACAGGTAGTGGTTGAGGGCCTCAAGTGAGTCTGAATACAGGTAGCTCAGTCACTACGGTAGGTCGGTAGAGTAGGAGCCAGCAGGTGAAGAGGACGGAGGTTAGGGAGGGTCGTAGTCTCAGAAAAGGTTACTCAGTTGAGAAACGTACTCCACCGGTTTCATGACCTCAAAGTCGAAATCGTAGTAAGGAAGGTTTCTTTAGGGTCCGACTAGAGGAAGTCTTACCTGACCAACCTAGAGGAACGTCATGTTCCCTGAGAGTTCTCAGAAGAGGTTGTGGTATCAAGTTTTCGTAGTTAAGAAGTCGTGAGTCGGATGAAGTGTCAGGTTGAGAGTGTAGGTATGTACCGGTGTCCTTTTTGGGTATCGGAACTGATCTGCCTGGAATCAGTCGTTTCATTACAGAGACGAAAACTTATACGATAGATCCAACCAGTATTGAAAAGAAGGTTCCTCATTGGTAGAAAATTAGAGTACCGACGTTAGTGGTAGACGTCACTAAAACCTCGGGGTTTTTTATTTCAGAGTGTGACAAAGGTGACAACGGGGTAGATAAAGCTAAAACCTCGGGGTTTTTTATTTCAGAGTGTGACAAAGGTGACAACGGGGTAGATAAAGGGTACTTTACTACCCTGGTCTACGGTACTAGAAGCAAAAGACTTACAACTCGGAATTCGGTTGAAAAAGTGAGAAGAGAAAGTGAAAGTAGTTCTCCGAAAAATCAAGGAGAAGTGAAAGACGGTATTCCCACCACAGTAGACGCATAGACTCAAATAACTATAAAGAGGACCGTTAGAACTTAGGTCGAACACAAAGAAGGTCGGGTCGTAAAGAGTACTACATGAGACGTATATTCAATTTATTCGTCCCACTGTCATATGTCGGAACTACATGAGGAAAAGGATAAACCTTGGTCAGACAACAAGGTACAGGTAAAGATTGACAACGAAGGACTGGACGTATGTCTAAAGAGTTCTCCGTCCAGTCCACCAGACATATCAAGGGATTTTACACCAGCTCAAAGTCAAACAATCGAAGATCTGTCAAAATATGTGTTCGACCAAAATCTTTTCCGTCTCCTTGGTCTCTAGTTTAACGGTTGTAGGTGATCTAGTACCTTTTTCGTTCTCTCAAGGTCTCTTTGTAAATAAAGACGAAATAATTGATACGGTTTCGGAAACTGACACACCTAGTGTTGTTTGACTCCTTTTAATAAGTTCTCTACCCTTATGGTCTGGTGGACTGGAAGGAGAACTCTTTAGACATACGTCCAGTCCTTCGTCGTCAATCTTGACCTGTACCTTGTTGTCTGACCAAGGTTTAGTCCTTTCCTCATGTAGTTCCGACATATAACAGTGGGACGAATAAATTGAATATACGTCTCATGTAGTACTCTTCACGACCCGACCTTCTTTGTGTTCGACCTAAGTTCTAACGGTCCTCTTTATAGTTATTTGAGTCTATACGTCTACTGTGGTGGGAATACCGTCTTTCACTTCTCCTTGATTTCTTGGAGAACTACTTTCACTTTCACCTCTCACCTTTTCAACCGAATTTCGAGTTGTAAGTCTTTTGCTTCTAGTACCGTAGGCCAGGAAAGTGAAGTACCCTTTATCTACCCCTTTGTCCCAGTCTGAAATAAAACCCCCCGAGGTTTTAGTGACGTCTACCACTAACGTCGGTACTTTAATTTTCTGTGAATGAGGAACCTTCTTTTCAATACTGTTTGGATCTGTCGTATTAGTTTTCGTCTCTGTAATGAAACGGCTGATTCCAGGCAGATCAGTTCCGATACCAAAAAGGACACCGGTACATACCTACACTCTCAACCTGACACTTCATCCGACTCACGACTTCTTAACTACGAAAACTTGACACCACAACCTCTTCTGAGAACTCTCAGGGAACCTGACGTCCCTCTAGGTTGGTCAGGTAAGACTTCCTCTAGTCGGACCCTAAAGAAACCTTCCTTACTACGATTTCGACTTTGAGGCCATGAAACCGGTGGAGTACGTTTCTCAACTGAGCAACCTTTTCTGAGACTACGACTCTCCCTAACCTCCGTCCTCCTCTTCCCTTGCTGGCTCCTACTCTACCGACTACCGTAGTGCCTGAGCTACCTGCACTCAGACTCACTTGAGGTCCTCAACCACTACCTGTCCCTCCGGACCGCACGACACTAAGTACCCCAGCGTTTCTCAGCCTGTGCTGACTCGTTGACTTGACTTTACTTGGTGTCTCTCGAGTAAACCCGGATTGAGAATTTAGACTTTAGATATCTCACAAATGAGCAAGAGAAAACCTAGAAAAGAGGAGTAAGTTGAAGTACCGTAATAGATGTTTTCTCCGGACCAACTTTTCCACAGTGGAAATAAATCTAGGACCGTCGATCCGACCAAGAGTGATTATCGAATACCACTTGTTACAGTCTAAGAACTAGAGGTTTCTAAACCGACACCCTAGTCCCTAGTGGGAACTAATGACTCTCGAAAAGACACCGTCTTCAAAATAATGTTACTCTTTCCTGTCTCTTTCGAAGACTGTGTCTGTAGTCTTCCCACCTCTCGCGGGGGAGTGATCAGAATAGTTCCGGAATATATGAAAATGGTCCGGGTGTGAGTGTTGGACAGAATTATATTGTTCTAATCAGTCTTCTAAGAACAATTTCTCTTTGTACAGGAACTCGTTCTATGTAACAACATTATATTAATAATCATGTCTCGAATTCCTTTTTGTATGCCAACTCGTTCTACCTCTTCGAGATATGTCAGTCGTTTTTGTTCTGGACCTCGACTGACCGAGTCTAGTACTTGAGGAATAACGGTTTAAGTCTGAATTATACTTCTTTCACCCTTGATGGTGATCTGGTAAGTCCATACTGGATTAAGTTTAGGGATTGATAATATGTCATCTTTACTCTTTATCTAAATTCTGTGATCTAGACTCTCTGTCCCACGGAGTACTTGATATCTACCTCCAGGTACTGTAACATGTCCTCTGTCCCTCGTTCTTTTTCTTTACGTTTTTTCGTTTTACCAACAGACTCCTCCAGAATGTTTATCGACACCTTTCTTCTCTTCACTTTCCGTTTCCTCTTTTCCTTTCTATATGGGCAAATTTACGTCTCAAGGTTTCTTATCGTTCCTCTCTATTCTTTCGGAAGGGGTCACTAGTCACGTTTCTTTATCTCCTTTTGTTATCTTACCCTTTCTGATCTCTAGAGAAGTTCTTTTAATCTCTAGGGTTCCCTTGTAAAGTACGTTTTAAACCGAGTTATTTCCTGTCTTTACCATACCTGGATTGTCTTCGTCTTCTACAATTCTTCTCTATCGTTCTTATTTGTTTTCTTGATATGTTTTTTCTAGAAGTATTGGGTCTATTAGTGTTACCACACTAGTGAGTGGATCTCGGTCTGTAGGACCTCACACTTCAGTTCACCCGGAATCCTTCGTAGTGATGTTTCGATCACCTCCACTGCCTTAAAGTCAACTCGATAAAGTTTAGGATTTTCTACTACCACACTTTCACAACGTGAGTTATACGGTCGTTTAAACATTTTGAGTAGTCACCGGTGTCCTGACCTCTTCCAGTCAAAAGTAAGGTTAGGGTTTCTTCACGTTACGGTTTCTTACGAGTTTGATAACGTGTTAACGTGAGTAGAGTGTGCGATCATTTCATTACGAGTTTTAAGAGGTTCGGTCGGAAGTTGTCATGCACTTGACACTTGGAGGTCTACAAATTCGACTAAAATCTTTTCCGTTCCCTTGGTCTCTAGTTTAACGGTTGTAGGCAACCTAGTAGCTTTTCCGTTCTCTCAAGGTCTTTTTGTAGATGAAGACGAAATAACTGATGCGGTTTCGGAAACTGACACACCTAGTGTTGTTTGACCTTTTAAGAAGTTCTCTACCCTTATGGTCTGGAGGAATGGACGGAGGACTCTTTAGACATATGTCCAGTCCTTCGTTGTCAATCTTGACTTGTACCTTGTTGTCTGACCAAGGTTTAGCCCTTTCCTCATGTAGTTCCGACATATAACAGTGGGACGAATAAATTGAATATACGTCTCATATAGTACTCTTTGCGACCCGACCTAAGGTCGTCTTCGACCTTAGTTCTAACGACCCTCTTTATAGTTATTGGAGTCTATACGTTTACTATGGTGGGAATACCGTCTTTCGTTTCTTCTTGATTTCTCGGAGAACTACTTTCACTTTCCCCTCTCACTTTTTCAACCGAATTTCGAGTCGTAAGTCTTTTGTTTCTAGTACCGTAGGCCAGGGTAGTGAAGTACCCTTTATCAACCCCTTTGTCACCTTTGTCACAGTGTAAAATAAAACCCCCCGAGGTTTCAGTGACGTCTACCACTGACGTCGGTACTTTAATTTTCTGCCAATGAGGAACCTTCTTTTCAATACCGGTTGGATCTGTCGTATAAGTTTTCGTCTCTGTAATGAAACGGTTGTTTCAAGGTAGATCAGTTCCGATACAAAAAAGGTCATCAGTACATATTAACACTCCCAATGTGATATTTCTTTCGACTCACGACTTCTTGACTACGAAAACTTGACACTACAACCTCTTCTGAGAACTCTCAGGGAACCTGACGTTCCTCTAGGTTGGTCAGGTAGGATTTCCTCTAGTCAGGACTTATAACTGACCTTCCTGACTACAACTACGACTTTGACGTTATGAAACGAGTGGACTACACTTCTCAACTTTTCTGGGACTACGACCCTTTCTAACTTCCGAACTCCTCTTCCCCTAGTGTCTCGTACTCTACCAACCTACTGTAGTGGCTGAGTTACCCGTACTCAAACCCACCTGAGAACCCTTATCCAGTACCTGTCCCTCCGGACCCCACGACGTCCGGTACCCCAGTGTTTCTCTACCTGTGCTGACTCGCTGACTTGACTTGACTACATGTAGATCTTGGGATCGAGTTCTATTAAACCTTTTATAATGTAAGTCGAGAAAGAAGAGAAATTATGTTCTCAACGCGATCCGTCCTTACATTAAATCTCCGGTCTTTTTTTTCGGATGGTGTAGGCAGTATCCTAGATTGGAGAGAAGATTCTTTTAAATTACCCAAAAAATCATACAGACTACATTATGATAATAATATTACTAAAAGTCTTATTTTTTAGTCCGAATAAATACAGAATTATGATTGAGTTCCCTCAGTACACGGGGTAATTTTAATTTTAAAACTTAAAATTTAGTTCGTGTATAAACCTTTCATAAGGTTAGTGCAGAAAAAAGATAAAGTTTGTAAAAGTTTTACTGAAACAAATTATGGTCAAAGGAACCAATAATCAGTTAACGTAATACAAAAGAGTATCAAACCCAGAAAACATAAGAGGGAGGTCTTCGGTGGAAACTCGGGAGGATCTGACTTGTTACTATATCTCCTACTTAATTCTTTACCTTCCTTCTCACTTCAAAGGTCTGGGTCAAGGACCAGGAATGGGATCTTGGACTGACAAAAGGAAAGTAGTCCCGACCTAAGGTATATATACTTATAGAACTTTCAATCAAGGAAATAGAACCTCGGGCTGATGGGGGACCTCCGACTTTACCCTTTCTGTAGTGGAGTGTGAACCTGGAGACTGACTCATCGTTGCCCTGTTTCAAATCTTTTACTGCCTGAGGTATAGATTGTACCCATAATTCGTTTTATTTATGACTCCATGGTTATAACAGTAAAACCAGACAATAACCTTAGAGAATTCTACAAAACTCTCATTCTTAAGAGATCAGTGGAATCTACTGATCAGACTAACGAGTAAGTATCGACAACCTAAAAAAAGTAATATCTAATTAACGTCTTTAAAACTCAACAAATAGGATAGAACTTAGGAAGATGAGGATCTCCCTTCTCATAGACTTTTATTTTTAAAAAACTTCCTGATTATAAAAATGGAGAAACGGAATAAACATCACGTCGATTCGAAAAAAAAAAAAAAAAAAACCATTGAAAGAATCTCCCTGTCGTCGTAGGAGTTCCCTGGAAAAGTGAGACATTTGAGACATGTACTATTGGAAAAAAACAGCAACTTGAGGAAGACCATAAACAACTTTAAGTAAGAAAAAAGGAAACAAGTACTGACCCCTTGGATTGACGAGTCTGGACCCTTTCGGGGAGAAGAGAACTGCAGAGAGGGAGGAAGTAGTCATTTATTAATTTACAATTGGGAAACAACCGTTGCACAAGTCCAAATCGAAAGAGACTGGGGGTCGTGATTCCGTCAGTTTACTTACACTCTACCGTGAATGTGTTAGAGGGTACAGATATTCTTTCCATGTTTTTTTAGGAGAGAACGAACTCTCTCTAAGAGTAAAACAATATAAAATTTCCAATAATATGTAGAGACTTCTTGTCATTCCGTAAAAAATATTCATTGTAAACATCCAAGAAAGGATACACGAGATAACTAAACTGATTACCTTCCTTTAAAAAAGACACATACAACTATCATAAACGACAAAACTATTAACTCGAAAGAGAGACTTTTTTAATATGAATGTTTTAAAATCCATAATACCATAGTATAATAACAAGGAATTTTACGTAAAAGTCAATGGACATCATGTATTTCGAAATGTTAACATAATATATCAAATGAAGACTGATCATCGACTCTAGTCTTCGTACTGTTTTAAGTACAAAAATAGTAAATAGATATCATCTTGCCTATAACTAATTACTTCAATAATTTAGTCTTGGGATAACTGTATATTCTAACTGGTAATTCTGGTCTCGATCAAATAATGGTATATATGTTCTTATTTAAATAAATTGTACCTAACATTTTAAAAAAGAACTCCCTGTTCAGACGCGAAAAAAGACAGACACAGTATAACAAAGATGACAAAACCGAAGTAGTGTATAGGAGTCTCGAGGTTATATCTACGATTGTAATTTTTTTTATACAACTGTCACGTTTTCTATCATCCAGAGACAAATAACGTAAATAATTTTACGTTCAAGGAAACAGACTATATGTTAGGAATTCAATGAAAATGACCAATAGAACCATCGCATACATCAATATAATTGTTGAAAGTACGAAACTTTTGTAACACCTTCCCCTGATTAGATTATCAGTTCTCTAATTGTACTTAATCGTTACTATAGAATTTACTTAGTGAATTAAAGAGATTTCGAATGAACGGTAGACAATATCTCCTCAATATGGTCTAGTAGGAACTCATAATTTAAAAAGAACTTAGACCATCCAACCAACTCAATTACTCTCATTCGGGGATTTCCGAAGGCAACTAATCTTTTATGTCCTTCTCTAAGACGAGTAAAGGTCAGATAAAAATCTAGTTATTGACACCGAGTTAAAAGTAAAAGGACTAAGGTGAGGTCCACAAAAGACTCAAGGGTCTTCGTTTAGTACGAATTCCTAAATCCTCTTTTCCGGCTTCGAGTTACATGAGGTGTCCCCATATCATAATCACATGACTGAAGTAACGGAGACCGAAAAATCTTATAACGAATGTACGAATAATGACAATAAGGGTGACGTCTTCTAGTTTTACGGGTAAACAGAAATAGACTTTATAAACTACTAAATTAAAAATTAGGTGTAACATTAAATAAAACGACTGTCTTAGACCGGTTGATATAGGACAAACCCCTAAAAACGACTATTTAGGTGTCAGTAATTGGAGTATAGAGAAATTGTGGAAATAATTTCATCTAAAAGATAAAATCATATATAGAACGGTACAAGAAAAGTAAAATGAAAAGGAAAGTTTTAGAGGAACTACTATCTCATATTACTTAATAAACTCTCTTTCTACAGCGGAGACAGGGAATTGTCTAAGTGTTTAAGACGGAGGTGTAAATGATAATAATAAATCTTATTCCTTTTTTCTTTTATTCCAATCTACCCTAGATTATCCCGAAGGGTTTGGAGTGAAACCACAAACAACATACGAGAAGAGTGTGGGTTGTAAAACGGTTACATAAGTTGTACCGAGGTTAAAAAAAAAGTTTTCGTCAACTTTTACTATCAAAAGGAAAGAGTGTATCGAAGACGAGATATAAGTAATTCACGGGTCATATACGGTCAACTACTTGTTCTATGACTCATTGTAATTCCCATCGTAGTCTTGATGTCTCCCCAGTTAGTCCTAGTGACAGAAGGGAAAGGAATCAACTTTGGTTCAACGACGACGAGAAACGAAATTAGTCAACTCGGACATTCGACACACTCACGAGAGGGAAGCGTAGAGAAGTAGAAAGAAAACTACCTATGCAAAACAAAACCTAATCTATGACAACGTGAATTCATTAAACATGACAATATGTCCTTTTTTACATTTCAATTAGAGAGATTTCGAAAAACAACAAATATTGTAAAGTACTTTTTAATTGACGTATCCTACTTAAAGACGACCTTTTGTCTTCGGACGTTGGTCCTCTTAAATACTTATCTACAGAATAAACGACGACCAAATTTTTTTTTGATTGTATTTATAATTCATTATTAGAGATTACCGTAAAAAATTTGTGGTGGCAGGAATAATGACGAAGACGTCAATGTCTCATTATAACTCACCGTGACTTCTTTAATACAAGTCCAAAAAAGCTTCTCGACGAAGACTATCGTTTTACGAATCATTACTACTCCTGTGCGGGAGGTCAAGTCACCGGTAAAACATGACATCAAGACCTCTTTGTTCACCCTTGGTAGTTTCTTTCTTCACATGCCTAGTTTTCTTATACCAGTTCTCCGTTATTTAAAAAGGAGACCGAGTTAACCTCCTAAATCTTGATACGACAGACACTCATCAAATTAATCAACCTGGGATTAATTTGGGTAAATACTTGGAAAAATCGAATTAGAAAAAATTAAGATACTAATCTAAAAACGAAACAACTATTACTTCTTGTTAATTGTGTACTTAAACCCTGAAAACCTTATCATTAAATCTTCAATACGACTTTACACATATGAGGTTTTTCATAAAGGTGAATAAAATATTATAGAAATTAAAACGTTATATGAGAAAGATATAATAATAAGTTCCAAATTCCACCCCCGTTATTTATCAATAAAAATTTAATACGAAATACTAACACACGACTAATCTCTATTTACTTTCCAGATATCTTTAAGGTATATAATCGTTATATCAATTATCATCACCCTTTTACATAAAAGGAAACATCCCAAATAAGTAACACTGACAAAATCCACAACTATATGGTTTTCAAAGAAGTAATTTTTATCTCTTTTATTAATGGAACACATTAAACCATTACTGTCAGAAGGAGCAGTCGAATAAAACACCTCAAGAAGTCAATTGACACTTTTTTATTCTTTTAGCTTCGTTAACTGTTGTCAAGTAGGAAAAGTTAGTGTAAGAAGTTTTTGTTACGACAAGACATACACTATTAGTGACAATCTGGATGTTGAAATTTGATGTAAGTTTTTATTTTCTAAAAATTTTGTAAATATTACCAATTATTTAACAAAGTTCCGTTTATAAGAGGTAGTTTAAGAAGATTAATGTCTATAGAAAGAGGAATTTCTAAAACAAAACTTATTTTCTAGAAAATCTCCAAGACAACCATACCATCTTTGCAAATTTTGATACATTGAATTTATTTATATCATGAAAAGAATCTGAAAATTTCTTTTCAATGGACGTTCATTAAACTATTTAAGACAATTGTTCCCCTACCTTAACCTTCCGAAGACTCTTGTCTAAACATCTCCACATTTCAGAAGTAATTGTCAATGAAGACGGAGTGTGTCAAAGTCCAAAGACACGGTCACGAAGGATGATGAAAGACAACCATTAATTGATAAAAGGACAACGAAAAACACAAATTATTTTTGAACGTCTCTAGTATATCGTAGATTGTAAACCGTCATCAATCGTAAAACGAAACTATACCATACTACGAAATTTATTTTCTTCACACATTGTCAGTTCATCTGGTAATTAAAAATATATCTTTGCACGAGTCCTAGTAAGGTAAGTAAACGATTTAATTCTTAAGTTGGAGAGTATAACCCGTGGAAAAGGGTGTGTTTATTGTGTATTTATATAAAAGTAACATTATTATGACATGAGAACGTTTGCTGAAACTTCAGACCGATTTTGTCTGAAACATCGGTCGAAGATCCGAACACATTAGACTCCGTTTAAGTACACTTAATACCGAGTAGACTTTTTCTTTACTACCCACTATTTACATCTATAATGACCCTCTGAATACGACTAGACAAAACTCAAAAGATTGAATTAGACAATTCATTAAATTTTTAGTGTTCAAGTCGAAGACCAATTTTTTTATGTGTTCGACATGTTTTATGATATATTTTGTTTCAATTACTTGAAGAAATGAATAAACGTTACGTCACCTCATTTATTATCGAAACTGAGACAGTCCGACGGAATCTAAGTATAGGACTGAGAATCGTAAATGACAGAGACACTGGCACCGGTTGGTTCAATGAACCAGAGACACGGAATCAAAGGAGAAGCGAATTTACACAAGACGGTATTTTCCAATAACATTTCTACTCTTGACAACATATTTTTTACGAGTCTTGTTACGGACCGTCACACCAATGAGCCAGTTACAAACCACGACGAAACAAACCCCTCCTTAATCATCCCTCCCGTAGTTGTTTGTCTACTCGCAGATGTAACTAGTAGAAGAACACTCTTTATTCACGTAGACCATCGTGGTTTGTCTTAATCGTCGAAGGTGACTGTAAAGGTTTGACCTTCGTTTATGACAACATTGGACGTTTTACCCGTCTCCCTCGCCCAGTTCCTGGTAAAACTCTATAGGTGACGGACACCCGGGACACCGGAGACCCTTTGACGTCGTGACCTTACTCACTTTTCCTTTTACTTTCTCGGCCATCCAGTATTCTTGTCATCAAGACACTTCTAGACCTCCTCGACGGTAAAAGTTTTATATAAGTGTCCCCTTTTTTTCGGTGAAACTCTCTGATCAAGACACTTTGAATTGCGATCGTCACTTTCCCTTATTGAACTCTACTCCTGTCGGACTTCTTTTCCCCTTTTATATATTGACTCAATTTTTATCATGGCACGTCCCGGACGTAAAATTTGGAATGTCTTATACTTTAGACTGTATATTTAAATAATCAGTAACAAAATGTAAGACAAAAAACTACGTAAATTGTTGAACCTCGGAACGACTGGGACGTCCCTAACGAAGAGGAAGGTCCAATGCTTTTTTGACGAGTGGACCGATGACAGACAGACGAATCCGTGGGACCCCAGTGATGGTCCGGGATGAACCCTCTCTGGGACGCGAGATCTCGGACGACTTTAGTAGGTAAAGCGGTCACACTTCGGACGAATGAAACGACGGAAGGAAGGGTGTCTTTGGTGTCACTTCAGAGAGAGGGCATTAAGGGAGGAGAGGGAAGGCTGACTGGGACCACGGCGGGTACAGGGAAGAGGAGGGGACACCGTGTCCGACGAGGGTAGAGCTCTAGACACTTATATTGTCAGAAACGTTACCGTAACAGAGAACTAGACACCCGGAGTGGTATGGACATATTTGAAAACACTCTCTTCGGAATCAACAAGGAAAATCTAGAGGAAAAAGGAGCCCGTTAAAACACAATACCCATTCCTACATCCGAAACCTGAGTGGGGTCGATCGAAGGTAAGACGACCCACTGGAACCTATTCAATAAATTGGAGATATATAGGGTCAAAGGAAGATTCTACCCTCACCATCATTATTATGGAGAAATCTTCAATATAACAATCCTCATTTAATCCATACCATTTTGTTCGAAGTGAATACGAAGTATATACAAGTTGAGTTATTTAGAATTGTCAAAAATGACAATGAGAATGATAAAAGGTCGAAACTGAAATGAGAAAAGATTATATAACTAGAGAGAATCCTGGCAGAACAGAAGAGTGTGACACACAATAGAGTCCGACTAGAGTAAATGCGGTACACAAAAAGTGTGGACATACTGTAACATACCCGAACAGTCGTATGGATTAAGCGTTTTTTGAGTTTATATGTGTAAGTCTAATCCGGTGAGAGGACTAGAGGTTTATAGAATCCAGGTTCAATGAATGTAAACTTACAGAGTGTCCACGGAGATTGAGTAACGGAGAGAGAAGTCTGAACAAGGAGACAACGATAAAATAAAAACCATTTATCGTGGAGGATTAACAAGTTTGGTTTTTAGAGTCTCAGTAGAATCGGTAGAGGTAACGGTCGGTGAAAGTTAGTATTTACCTATGGTTTAAATCCTCCTTCTTAAGTGTTCGATTTCTTACAAATAATGTAAAATCCTCTCCTACATCCCCGTCCTAGTCCCCGTCCCCTTTTTTTCAAAAATAACGTAAAATATAGAAAACTATAACAAAATTAAAAATTAAATTTTTGTTTTTTTTTAGGTACTGTAACTCTTAAACTTGAATCAAAGGAAAATATCCATTTCGTTTCAATTGAAAAGGAACTTATAAGACGCTCTCTTCAATTACCGTTTTTAATGAGATTGAGATCAATCATATCATCTACGAGATATTTATAAACCAATCACCATCTATTCGTTTACTACTAACGGTAAATTCAAAGGGAGAACGATTTAGAAGGACCGTCTTACGACATTCGTGAGTCAGTAGGCGTAGATCTTCTGTTTCGTTTATCAACTACTCCTTGGTCTTAGTCTTAAGCCGGTCATCAACAACGTCTGATCTATAACGAAAAGATTTTCCCATTGACTCGAGAGGACCCTTTCTCCGCTCATAGGTCTTCCACGTAGTCCTGGTCAAACCTTTCTCGTAGCATCGTAGGACGCCCGTAGAAGGTCGGACTACGTCCACGCACGACCACCCGGACATCGTAACTGTCTCCACACGGTTATTGGTTTCCTTCGGTGAAGAATCATTCTACGGTAGACACCTTCTTTCACTCAAATGAATCTATAGGTTTAAAGGATCAACGTATACACCGGAGTAATCAGTCTATATAAAAAAGAAAAGAATACAACTCTGGGGTTGTCTTTAAAAAATTATTCCTTTAATAAAATAACCCTTTAATTTCAAGTCCATCTACTTATTCTTCAAGTAAATCTTTATCAGAGGTTTACATGGGTTCACGACACTACTAAAACCAAAACGTGCCATAATCACTGACCAACTTTAAAATTGCACAATTGAGACGACGTCAATAAAGCTTCCATTGAGTAAAGTGATAATGTCTCGGACAACCCAAAAACCTACCGTTCAGTACCTTTTCATTAAAAGGTAAAACCGAAACCTTAGATAGTACGAGGGTTTCATTTTCCATTTATTACTTTCGTCGATGACCCGATATATAAACCCCCCCTTAAAAAAGTTTGACACTAAGGAATATGACATTTTGTCCCAAAGAGTCGGAGCCGTGACAACTGTCAAACCCGACCTATTGAACATCCCCAGCAGGACACGCAACAGTCTATAACTCATATCGGAACTGAGAGAGGTAATCTACGGTCATTTCGAGTAGGGGAGTCAATATTGTTGGTCTTAATTGAAGTCAAGTCAAGTCAACGAGTCAGCACAGGTTAAGAAACGCTGGGGTACTTAACGTCGTGCGGTCCAGAGGGACAGGTAGTGGTAGAGGGCCTCAAGTGAGTCTGAGTACAGGTAGCTCAGTCACTACGGTAGGTCGGTAGAGTAGGAGCCAGCAGGCGAAGAAGAGGACGGAGGTTAGGGAGAGTCGTAGTCTCAGAAAAGGTTACTCAGTTGAGAAGCGTACTCCACCGGTTTCATGACCTCAAAGTCGAAATCGTAGTAAGGGAGGTTTCTTTAGGGTCCTGACTAGAGGAAGTCTTACCTGACCAACCTAGAGGAACGTCAGGTTCCCTGAGAGTTCTCAGAAGAGGTTGTGGTGTCAAGTTTTCGTAGTTAAGAAGTCGTGAGTCGGATGAAGTGTCAGGTTGAGAGTGTAGGTATGTACTGGTGTCCTTTTTAGTATCGGAACTGATCTGTCTGGAATCAACCGTTTCATTACAGAGACGAAAACTTATATAACAGATACAACCAGTATTGAAAAGAAGGTCCCTCATTGGCAGAAAATTAAAGTACCGACGTTAGTGGTAGACGTCACTAAAACCTCGGGGGTTTTTATTTCAGACTGTGACAAAGGTGACAAAGGGGTAGATAAAGGGTACTTCACTACCCCGGCCTACGGTACTAGAAGCAAAAGACTTACAACTCGAAATTCGGTTGAAAAAGTGAGAGGAGAAAGTGAAAGTAGTTGTCCGAAAAATCAAGGAGAAGTGAAAGACGGTATTCCCACCACAGTAGACGCATAGACTCCAATAACTATAAAGAGGGTCGTTAGAACTAAGGTCGAACACAAAGAAGGTCGGGTCGCAAAGAGTACTACATGAGACGTATATTCAATTTATTCGTCCCACTGTTATATGTCGGAACTGCATGAGGAAAAGGATAAACCTTGGTCAGACAACAAGGTACAGGTTAAGATCGACAACGAAGGACTGGACGTATGTCTAAAGAGTTCTCCGTCCAGTTACCAGACTGTCAGGGTAGAGAAAGTCTTAAAAGGTGTCAAATAACACTAGGTGTGTCAGTTACCGAAACCGTATCAGTCCTTTCGTCTTCATCTACAAAAAGACCTTAAGAGAACGAAAAAACTACTAGGTTTCTTACAACCGTTAATATAGAGACCAAGGAGACGGAAAAGATTTAGGTTGAACTTGTAGACCTTCAAGTACAAAGTGCACGACAACTTCGGACCGAACCTCTTAAAACTCGTAATAAAACGATCGCACACTCTACGTACGTTAACACGCCATCAAACTCGTAAGAAACCGTAACGGAAAGAAACCTTAACCTTACTTTTGACTGGAAAAGGTCAGGACACCGGTGACGACTCAAAAGGTTTAAAAGACCGTATAACTCACGTCGTGAAAGTGTCGTAGTAGAAAGTCCTAAACTTTATCGAGTTGACCTTAAGGTAGTGGAGGTGATCGAAACAAGCATCACTACGAAAGATTCCGGGTGAACTGAAATGTAAGGTCCTACAGACCGAGATCTACTCACTAGTGTGGTAGTACTAATAGACCCAGCACTTCTAGAAAAAATATGTCAAGAAGACACATAAGAACGATAGAGAAGAATTATAGAAGACGAAGACAATCCAGGTATGGTAAAGACAGGAAATAGTTCGGGTAGAAACGTACTTTACAAGGGAACCTTAGAGATTAAAAACTTCTCTAGAGATCAGATAGGGTAAGACAAGAAAAGGACATAAAGAAACGTAACTAACGACTTCTTCCGAAAAAATAGAGAGGAACGATAAGAGACCTTGAGACGTAAGTCTACGAAGATAGAAAGGAAAAGAGGAAACGAAAAGCGGAGAGAAAAGTGTCGACAAACATTCCGGAGGGGTCTGTCGGTAAAACGAGAAAACGTAAAGAAAAGGTACCCCTACCAGAACTAGGGACAGAGGACATGTTACAGTGTTTGGAGTAAACTATCAAGTAGTCCGTGAGATAGATAGTCTAGATCCGGGAATTCAGATAAAGAGTGAAGGTGACATATTAGTATTCCCTAAACTAAATCCAGTATGGATTTACCAGATCGCCAAAAGGGATGAAAGAGGTTAAACTCAGACTTAAACCATTATTCCTCAAGTACTAGACTCGGCGTCAGTCTAGGACCAGAACAAAAACAACTGACATATCTCGAAGAGGTAGAAACCGACGTTTCTTATATTAGTTACACTAAAGACACAACTGGTAGACCACGACAGGTACACATCTCAGAAGAGAACACAACAACCTTCTCCCACAAACGATACTGGTCACGTAAAAGAACCGTTTTGAGATAATCAGAAACGGGACGAAGTAAGGCGTAAGGTTCCGGTTTAAACGGACAATGAGGTCCACAAAGAACTGAAGGATGAAAACGTAAGGTCAGGGGATATTACATTTCCTGTAGAAAAAACCCACAATCAAGATTTTCCAGAACATCCAGAAGTATTTTGGCAAGTCGAAGTCGAAGAAGTCGCAATGACCAACCTCCGTATCTGAACCTATTGACACTATAACTTACTAAACGGAACCTTTACTTGTCTCTAGTAAGACAACAAAAACTCTAACGTAGGTTCATGACGTAAAGTCTGAGAAAACAACTGGTACTACCGATGAGGTAAAGAAGACTCCCTAAGGACGGGCGTCATCATCCACATTACCAGTACACTCAATTTAAGTGGGTAAGGTCAGGTAAAATCAATCGATTAAGGATCTTACAGCCGTAAGTGAGAACGGTAAAGCAAACTGGTGAAGGTTAAACGGAACTAAGTCCCTGGACTGTAAGGTCCAAGGATACGTTATAACGAGAAATGTCGTAGCCTGTAACCAAGACAGTGGTCAGTGTAGGTGTTGACCCATAACAAAAACGAAACCGAGGTAGGGAAGTAAGAAAGACCTCAATAAAGAGGTGACTAGAGGTCATCGTATAACCCGTGGATTACTGGACCCCTCAAGGAGAAAGTCATAGGATAGTAAAACGGAAAAGTATGACAAGTACCCCAAGAGTTCCGTTCTTATGACTTCACCAAACGGTAAGGGAAGACGTCACCTGGTGTAAGACAGTCTGGAGAGGTGGTACTGGGCGGGCAGAACCCAAAGGGGCGCCCGTACCGAACCAAAGTAACTCAATCTGTTCCGACACCAGGATCACACTAATCCAACTGATCAAAAGACACTCATACCACAGTCACACAGACGGGAGACTACGGGAGAACGTTGTGGACGGTAGAATGAACCCAAAGAGAATGGAACCCGCACCCCCTAGAGAAGTACCGACGAGGTCGTTTCGTGTCGGCGACGAGGAATGGAACCTGCTCCCCATAGAGGAATGGTGACGGACTTAATAGAAGTCTGTAACGGTTTATAGTCTCAACCCCCTACTCCGGTTTTAGATGAATGAACCAGGTATCCTTATATAACTCAAAAACATAAATTGACAGATTTGTACCGAAGTCTTTAGTGTATCTACTTTTAACAAATAGGGTGTTTGAAGTGTAATCAAAAACTTTTCATTTATACTTATTAACTGTACATCAATCGGTAAATAAACATGGAGACGATTGTGACCATTGAACTTTAGAACAACGATCTCTCTTGAAACAACATAAGAGAAAGTCATCTATGATTTTTATGGTCATGGTAATATACCTTCAAACATTTCTGAACTCTTAAGAAAAGATTTTAAATTATTTGAATAGAAAAAGGATCTAATTTTATTATTGAACTTAAAAAAGTTTAAAAAAAAACGATAAACGAATTTAGAAAATATGGTCTGAGACCTTTTTGGATCGTAGACTGAAAAATTTTGAAAATATTACTTGAAAATTTTAATATGTATTCTTCTCATTATGTCACTTTCAAGACACACGGGTATTGGGTTGAAGTCGAACTCGTCGACAATTGTAAAACGGTTTGACAGAGTAGACAAGGGGAGGGTGGGAGTAGAAAGAACCTCATAAAATCTCGTTTAGGGTCTGTAATGAATTAAAGTGGGTATTTATGAAGTCATATGTAGAGATTGTCTATTCGTGAGAGAGACCAAAAATTACGATTGAGGTTACGTTAATAGATTTTTTAATTATTAAGGGATCATAGTAGATTATGGATACAAACCTAACGGAGTCCATAGAGTCTTTACAGAAGAATGTCAGTTTGGTCCTAGGATTGTAGGAAGGTAGTGCAAACCCACTATACAGGGAAATCAGAAAACGTCAAAAGAAATGGAGGAGATGGAAATAAAATAGTAAAAAAACAACGACTTCTTTGACCCACTAAATTAGACATCTTAAAGGTATGACATCTGAACTGACTAATGTATCCTATTTCACCGTAAACTCAATTGTGTTTTAAGATGTAATATTACAAGGTGAAAAAACAGAACAAAGGGTTTCTTACAGTACTCAAAAGAAAATGGTGGACTTGTTCAAATTCTTGGAGTACCGTAAGAAACATGAAGTCCTTTGACTCTGGTTCTCTCCCAAAAGGACTTTGGTAGTTGAACCAACCTTTCATAGTTCACATGGTATCAAAATAGTCTTCACAGTATCTTACTTTGAAAAAATCGTTTCTGTAGTTGGACAAAACAAAAGAGTGGACACGGATGTATAATGGACGGTGTACCCCCCTAAAAATCATAAATAATAATACTCAACAGATTAATACGACCTAAACCGGAGAAGAAGGGGAAGACCCGATCTTGTACTTTCTAATGTTGAACGAGATGGACATTCCCAAATTTCGCCAAATTTTCTTGTATAATTATTCTCGTAAAATGTGTAGTGGAGGTAAAGACGTGTCAATTAGAAAATTTTACGTTTAGTCGTCATTATCATGACCGCGAAGATACCTTACATGGTATGTATTTAGTACCTCTTTTATTTGTCAAACAATTTACTCAACAAGTTTGAAATATATAGGTAACCGTACCCTAGAGGACAGAACCCCTCTCGTACTTTACGTCCATTAGACCCTGAATTTCTTAGTAAAATAACGTCACGATCGTTTTTATAACCCTAAAGGACAGAATAAAATACAAATGAAAGAATGTTTTCATATAAAATCGGTAGTCTTGTTAGAATCGTGTTGGTTTCTGAAGACCGTAAAAACGTAAATCGTTTTAAGAAAGACCACGATACTACACACAAAAGACAGTCGATTTTAAATGTCCTTATCACTTGGTGTTCCTAAAGGACTCCTCTTCGAGGGTGTACGACACAGACCCTAAAGAGTATAAAGAAAACCGTCGTCATTGTAAGAGGTCATGATGTTTTAACATCAAACTTAGGTCACGATTATTAAAGAGGAGATCTTTTGTTGACTTTGTAAAACTAAGATAAGGGAACTTGGTTCCCTTTTTCAATATTGTTTCTTTTAATAAATAGTGGTGGATGAAACGGAATGGGAGGTGTGTGCATGTTTTTCAGGGAAAGATTTCGACTTAGTTGGATATTATTATGAGTAATATACTTAGTGTCTTTAAAGACACATAAACAAAAATTCGGATTATCAGAGGGTTATCTCACCAATTCCTACAACGTCATACCTCACAGTGGAACGACAGTTTCTTTTTCATTAAACAAAATATAACCAACTAGTACAAAATATGATTCTGTGTAATAAACGAAGATAATAAGAGAGAGCGTACATGTTTTATACTTTTCGAGTGGTTATACCAAAGTATAAAGTACAATTTGGAAAAGTTTTAATAGTGAACATCTGAAACTATACCGATACAAAACTATTATGTCCATAGTCTCTTCTGAACTTTATCAGGAGGGAAAGGTTGACGGATAGACAAATGCCAGACTAAAAGGAATATATGAAGTAGGTCTTATTTTTGAACGACGACTAAGTCACGTCTTTGTCTATATTCTTACGTCGGTGAAGGAGGACAGTACGGTCCGAAATTATTCTCTAAACGTTTTTATCTTTTGTTAGGTGAAAAGAGTTATGTAAATAAAGTAACACTTTTTTTAAAGTAATTTTAGTACAATTTTACAAAATTTAACGAAGTACTGATAATATTATCCAAATAATAATAAAATTCATTCAACTATTTATAAAATTAAAAAATCAAAATTTAAAGATTATACTATTTATAACAATCCGTAGGTCTATTTGTTTTTGAGAAACCCTGGAAATTATTAAAAATTCTGATCTTTCCTCAGGGCTCTGGTTTTTAAAAACTTTTAGTGACCAGAAATAAACCGATAGACTCTAGAAAGTCAAACACGTATCTACTAAACGATCAAAGTCTCTCTTTCCATTAAAATAGACGGTTTGTAAAAAATTTAATTATACTTTATTAATGATTTTTAGGGAAACGTAAGAATTTTAAACAGAATGTTCCAGATAGTACCAGTCAAGTAGAACCGACTACAAGTCAAACAATCGGTTTCCTACAAACAAAAAGTAAACACACAATAGTAACCAATTTAAAATTTAAAAGAAAACCAAGTTTCCAATAACTCAGTATTTTCACGTTTATTTTGTCATTTTATTTACGATGTCACGTCTTAAGATAGTATTTATATTAGTTATTTCGAAATCACAAGTATATCAGACAAATATACACAATCTTTCACTATACTAAACGTAATTGTCGGTTTTTCTCTCTTCATGTTTGTACTTTATACTGTCACTGACCTTAATTGTAAAATGATTTGGACGAAATGGAAGTAGGGGACAGAGGTCTCCATTGTCTCCAGAAGTCTCTCCAGAGACTTTAAAACGGTTTTCGAATCAATGTATTTCGGTACTTTGTTTCGTCACTACCCGAACCGTTCGGTCTCAAATGATCTGTTAATTATCAACGACAAAACACTTTATACTTTATCACAAGTCTGACACCAATAGGTTTGACTCCCACACATGAGAATCAATTACACGTTTGTCTTTCCCTCTTGTCTCATAAATAACATAGAGAAGACACATTAGTGAAATTTTTTTAGACAATGTCTATGAAGTAAAACAATAAAACACTCGACACTGTATTCGACTTTTTCCTTCCCTGTAACATCAGTCACAACCTGTATCGTAGTCGATCAAATGACATTCCATCCCGGAATGTCAAACTTATTTTTCTTTAAACCGGGCCAGGGGTGGGTGATTCGGGGAAGGGGCTGTTGTCAATCGTTAGTGTTCTCACGGAGTACTAGAACTAACTCATCCCTCAGTCATTTGAGGCCCGGTTAAACATGAGGAAGCTACGGATAAAAATATACCGACCACTTGTTTCTCGCCAAAAATGTAAAAATTACCAACCCCTTTTATAGTTTTCTTACAATGAAACACTGTGTATTTTTGATATTCTTCAAGTGATAAAGGTATTTATTTCAAAATAGCCTTGTATTCGTGTAAGTAGTCAGACATAGCACACCGACGAAAGTGTGATGTCGTCGCATGAACTAATCAACTCTGTCTCTGGTATACCGGACGTCTCGGATTCTACAAATGATAGACCGGAAATGTTTTCTTCAAACTACTGGGAACTTAATCTTATTGAGGTGAAACTAGGTAAAATAAATAACAAGAAGGGGTACCCTTAAGCAAACTTCTTTCCTAAGATGACAGAATTTTTGTTCAAACCAAAAAAAAAAAAAAAATTCATACATTTGAAAAGATTTCCAGTCGGGTTTTGTTGATCATAAGAACAAGAAAACGGTAAGATCCCCGTCTCGTTCTACCCTAAGTGTCAAGTCAAACTTTTATGTATAACTTATTGAGTTCCGTTATAAACTTTTATGTAATACCCATTATGTTTCTAATTAGTAAAGACGGCGATCTCTAAAATTCAGACTAAATTCCTACTCTGATATTCAAGAAAGAGGAATAAAAATTTACGAAACGGATAAAAAGAGTTTCTTCTCTAATTTGTATCGAAGTTTCCTTCCGTGAGTAGAAGGATAAGAGAGTTTAATTATCGGTCACTTAACGATGGTCAGGTCGTTTAAGGGTGAGAAGGAGTAAAAAGGTTTAAGTTTCTATGTCAGGGAATTTCATAACCAGAGTAAATCGACGGAGAGGAGACAAAGGTATAGTTGGTCATGCAAGAACATTAATAAGTAAACGAAGTACAGAGACATGATTTGACATGCATTCGAAGAAAACACAGAAAAGATTTGTGTCCTCCGACAAACATTGAAATCCATTATATCGTGTTATAAAGTCTCGTAATCGAAACCTCACTCTGGTTAGGACGAAAGAGATCCACTCACTTAGAAAGGAGTAGATACTTTGCCCTTATTGCCATCATTACTACCATTTCGTAAATAGATCTTAACAGGGTACCTAAAAGTAAGCTATCACTACTCCTACAAAGACAAACAAGATAAGGTATTGGACGGAAACCGTGTGTCGAATATATTTCAACTCCACATTTAACTTGTCAATGACACACGATCCCTGATGAGGTTTACGAAATATAAATAAATCAGGATCTTGGGACACCAAATCCATAATTATAATATGGATAAAAATCTAATCTGTCGGGTTCGTATCTTTCTAATATTTAGTGGCACCCAATGGTTCGACCATCCTCCGTCACAACCCTAGATTTAGGTTTATCAGACCGAGGTTTCAAAAACAAGAATTGGATGTGACGGAGAATAAACGGCATACGAACATACATTCGAATAAAACCATTGAAAGAACCACAAAATTCAAACAAAAGTCACGACTGTTTACTATGTATTATGAGTAGACACGGACCAACTGAATTAGTCATACTAATATACTATTTAAATATTAACTATGTCATATTAGTAACGAAGAACCGAAGTTCATTATTGATAAAAAGTGACACTCAGGAAAAACCGTGATATAAATCGGTCCTAATCGATAAAACTTCACTAAATAAGATTATGACGTTTATTAAACCTGTTTCTTTAACGAATTTAGATAAATATAAGGATTTAAATAAAAAAGAACGACCGTGAGTTTCTTACAGATAAAATAAATCAAAAAGGAAAAAACTCAATTGGGACGACTTAACAACTAAAAAAAAAAAGAAAACTACAATTCACCGTAACACATTTATTAAGTCAAACCCGTATGAACAGTATTACAACTTAAACCAGAGATTTTGAAAACTTTATCAACTGGAAACTTTATATCCCCCAAATCTCCGTGGGTGGGCGTATATTGACGTGTCACTCAGGAGGGATGCGAGACAAGGAGAACGACCCGAAGTCGGTGGGGAGGTATATATCACGACATCACACGTAAATAAAAAATTTTAGTAATTTCACCTCGGGACAGTAAGTTTGGGTACAACAATTTTCCAGTTGACATCATTAATAGAACTTTAAATAAAATATAGAGAAAGTCTTAAGAGGTGAAATGGTCATGAATGTCCTAGACCCTGTGTGTCTGAAACTTCATACAAGAAGAGACAGTGGTTTTCGTCTTTTTTCGTGTCACTGTCTCCCTGTCGTTTTCGGAGGACGTTCTCGGGACGGTTTTCATTCCTCCGTAGAGGTAAGAGATACTGAGTTAGAAAACAGAAAATGACTAATAAATTTAACGGAAATAGGAATAGGAATGATTTTTTGTGGAATAACCGTCGAGGTACAAGAAGGGGACGTGACCAATTCTGAAATTAAAAATAAAGTAGTCACCATACATAGACAAATCTATTTGTACTTAGGAATCATAAAACCTGATACAGTACCAATTAAACATATTACTTAACTTTAATTATACTAACTCCTAGTTTTATATAACGAATAAATTTATAACTTCAATGAATCTCAGTTGGTCCTTTTTTTTTGTTTTTTTAATTTCAGTCATAGAATTATCCTCGGGTTGATGTCCTGCGGATGTTATTGATCTTAAAAAAAGAAATCTAAAAAAATTTCTCTTTCGTTTAATTATAAATTATTTAATAAAGTTTCTATATATTACCTCATTCATATAAATGGAGTTAAAGACGACGGGAAATATAGACGTCATAGTATATAAAAATATATCATTCATAAAGTATCAACTATATGTCGTAACCCTCCGACTCCATGATCTTCTTCGGTGGTTATTAATCCAAGTGATTTAACTAAACACGAGATAATAACATAAATGTTTTATAAGGTCATATAAAGTCAAAATTGTTTTTCTTAAGATTGTCTTTTTTTATATTGGTCTAATGGAGTAAAGAACTCGTAAGATCAAATTAGTCACAAAATTATATCCTCAGAACAATGAAAACCCTCCTTCTAAAATTTCAAAAGTCAATTAGTAAATGAGACATTCTATCTTTCCCTTCCTAGAAAGGAAAACAAGAAGAATCCTTTTTTGAGATTTTACACTTCATTGGTTCGACCTGGGTTTACGTTGTCGTCTCATTTGTGGTCCCTTTGCCACACAAAAAAATCGATTGAGAGTGTTCCTTCCTCAATTCCCTCACTCTCGCGTGTATCTGGTCTTGGTCACAACTCCCGGGAGGGATGGATTTGGGAAAGAAGAGGAACAAGGAAAGTTTATGTCTATAAAGACCCCTTCCAAAATTTTCGTTTTAGATTTCTATATAGATTTTTTACTAAGTATATAATTTTAAACTTAAACTCTAATGAACCGTTGTCTTCTGTTTCCTACCCAGTTCCCTATCACAACCCCGATCTCTACTTGTAACTGGAGCACACACACACACACACACATTTGAAACCAAATATTGACAAATCAAGAAAAGTGAATACTGTCATAAAAATGTGAATCTTTATAACAATGATCAAATATTTATTTATTCTCAAATTTCAAGTAGGAGAGTCTTTAACTCCTCGTCAATTTTCGTATCGGTCTTCCACAAAAAGTTTTAATGGTGTATAGGTCTTTCAAGTAAATTAGAAGTACAATGTATAAAGTTGACGTATTCCATGTAGAGAGATTTTAATTAAAAAAGATATATTTAGACCCCGTCGATTTGAAAATTTTTCTAAAGAACAAGGAAGAATCCCCTATATAAAAATCTTAACGGGGGGTCTAAGACAAGTTCACTATTTCAAGGTCAATAAAGGAAACCTTTCGTTTAAAAGACATACTCAAGTACTACTTCGTCAGTGGTAAAAATCTGAAAAAATTTTTTGACACTAACAATCCATGAATGACTCATAAGACATAACCATAAGTAAGAGACATATAAAAAGACCAAAGAAAAGGACCCTAATAAGAATTTGTAAGGAAGGCATTTCAAAATCGTAGTTAGGAGACACACCAGAGAAAAAGAGACTCGATAGAGTAGATGAAAGAACGGGAGTGACCGCAAAACAGATAAGAGGTAAAAGTGACTCAAGGTCTATGAACAATCTATAAAGGTAGACGGACACGAGGTCCTTTGAGTATAAGTTGTACGGATTTCGTCTCGAAAAAAAGAGTCGTGGGGACTTTGTTTCTTTTATAAAAAGACATAAGGGTTTAATGATGGGAGAGTTAAATAGAATGTCAAAGGGTGTGAGACTGTAACTAAACCAGTCATTCACTGAAGTTGAAGAAAGATTTTAGATTAAGAATCAATAACGACAAAAATGATGGGATCACGTTCGAAAATAGTAATAAATCGACCTGATAATACATGGGAGGATTAGTACGAAGAACCGATGTGAGTAAGGAACGATCATGTCGGTGACGAGACAACGGTAAATAAAAAGATTGTACGTTTAAAAATAACAAAGCGAAGGAACATAATTGGAAGGTACTGAGGAGTATCAGATATCCTATTTAAGTTTTGACAATTCTGGTGTCAGAAAACTTTAGATAGAGTCACACGGAAAATTTGAAGTAACGAGAAGACAAGAAGGGAACCGAGAAACGGCCGGGTCTGAGCATCGACGGTGGCAGACGTACCGTATTCGAAGGTCCCGAGGGAGGACACGAGTAGGAACAGGGAACGGACCCGAATCGAGGTCACAGTCGAGGAGAACTGGAAGGAGGATGTGAAGAGGTCTAAAATGTAACACTTTCTTTCACACTTTCAGCGAGTCAGCACCGGCTGAGAAACCCTGGGGTACCTGATATGTCAGGTACCTTAAAAGATCCGGTCTTATGACCTCACCCATCGGAAAGGGAACGAAGTCTCCTAGAAGGGTTGTGTCCCTAACTTGGGTCCAGAGGACGTAATGTCTTAGAACATTACGTCTAAGAAATGGTCGACTCGGTGTTCCCTTCGGGTTCTTGTGACCTCGTCCATCGGATAGGGAAGAGGTCGTCTAGAAGGGCTGGGTCCTTAACTTGGTCCTAGAGGAAATGGTCGACTCGATAGTCCCTTCGGGTCTAAAATGTAAATCAAGTCAAGTCAAGTCAGCGAGTCACAGGTTAAGAAACGATGGGATACTTAACGTCGTACGGTCCGGGGAGACAGGTAGTGGTTGAGGGCCTCAAGTGAGTCTGAGTACAGGTAGTTCAGTCACTACGGTAGGTCGGTAGAGTAGGAGACAGTAGAGGAGGAGGAGGACGGGGGTTAGGGAGGGTCGTAGTCTCAGAAAAGGTTACTCAGTTGAGAAGCGTACTCCACCGGTTTCATGACCTCAAAGTCGAAATCGTAGTCAGGAAGGTTTCTTGTGGGTCCTGACTAGAGGAAGTCTTACCTGACCAACCTAGAGGAACGTCAGGTTCCCTGAGAGTTCTCAGAAGAGGTTGTAGTGTCAAGTTTTCGTAGTTAAGAAGCCACGAGTCGAAAGGAGTGTCAGCTTGAGAGTGTAGGCATGTACTGATGACCTTTTTGGTATCGGAACTGATCTACCCGGAAAAAACCGTTTCATTACAGAGACGAAAACTTATACGGTAGATCCAACCAGTATTGAAAGGAAGGTTCCTCATTCGCAGAAAATTAAAGTACCGACGTTAGTGGTAGACGTCACTAAAACCTCGGGGGTTTTTATTTCAGACTGTGACAAAGGTGACAATGGGGTAGATAAAGGGTACTTCACTACCCTGGTCTACGGTACTAGAAGCAAAAGACTTACAACTCGAAATTCGGTTGAAAAAGTGAGAGGAGAAAGTGAAAGTAGTTCTTTGAAAAATCAAGGAGAAGTGAAAGACGGCATTCCTACCACAGCAGACGTATAGACTCCAATAACTATAAAGAGGGCCGTTAGAACTAAGGTCGAACACGAAGAAGGTCGGGTCGCAAAGAGTACTACATGAGACGTATATTCAATTTATTCGTCCCATTGTTATACGTCGGAACTGCATGAGGAAAATGTAATCAAACATTAATAAACATGACAGAGAAGATTCAAGAACTTTTGTCGTCAATACATATAAGTAGAAACAAGGGCATTGGGAAAAAGTCATGGACCTTATAATATCAGTGAGTCACTTACATTTGAGGTAAATGACCGGACGAGTCCTTTACTCGATTATTCCATTTGACTTAAAAACTAATTAAGTTATCATATTGTATAAAGTTATACTCTATCAATAAGACTTTAACAATTTAAAGAAGAAACTATAACATCTTACTTTACAAGAATTATAAACTCTTGAACCTCGTGAACCAAAAGTAAAACTTTATGGGTACAGTAGTAGTACAACTGTATCCACCATAATTATGTATCACATGAGTTCCAAAGGTCCAGAATAAGGTTTGAGTGACTTAGACTTGCAAATCACCCCCCCCCGGACCCTCATACCAGGATCGATTTTAGAGGTCCACTAAGACTATGTGTTAATTTAAGCCCTAGTTATTCCTCTGACTCTGTGTGACCGTTTTGTATAATATATCGTATATTATGTTGGATCTACTAAAATTGAAATAAAAAGACTAATTTTTTTACACTAAATAATCTTCATCCAATAAACTTCAAAAAGACTATAAATCCACGCCAAATTATTAGAACGTGTTACAGTAAGTAGAGGAAGTCGTTCCATAGGGCAATTTTCACCGACTTTGGTAGTTCTCAACCTAAAACCGAGTCAGGCTATTCTTACTACTGAATGAAGTGTTCAACCATTCACAAGTGAAGTGTAAAACCAATGAAAAGTCCCGAGGTCAAAAAAAAGGTTACTCTTTTAGTTCCTTAGGTTTAAACAAAACGGTGACTAAACCCGTCACTGATTAAAATTAATCTTTAAGACCCGACAAGAGATTTTCCTCTAATAGACGAAGTACTTCATAATTTTTTCAAACATAACGGATTCCTTTTTCCTTTTCCTCTAAGAAGTTATTGACCTATAGAAACGTATACCTGAGTCATCATAAAGTATCTAGAAGATTCTCCAACAATCGATGACTCTTATCCTATAAGACTATCAATAACTTCTGGATAAACAATCTAATAAGTACAGGACGACGGTAGAAGGAGGTGACTGTCTATAAGGAGTGTGACTCAATCTTTTATCTAGGTAATCACCCTAGAAGGGAGAAAAGTAACCCTTGAACTAACAGAGATAAGGTGTCGGAAACTAATGTTTCAAACCCGTTTTAGTTCTCACACCAAGGAGGGATTAAATAAATAGTAAGTAAATGGTAAGACAAACGACACACAAATCAGTGAGTCAACACAGACTGAGAAACGATGGGGTGCCTGTCTCCTCGGACCGCCCGATGTCAGGTACCCCTAAGAGGTTCGTTCTTATGACCTCACCCAACGGTACGGGAAGAGGTCCCATCGAAGGTTTGGGTCCTTAGTTTGAGTCCAGAGGACGTAGAGTCCGTCTGAGAAACGGCAGACTCGGTGGTCCCTTCGGGTGGTAAGAGACTGTTGAAGTACATATTTTAAATCAGAAGACCCTAACTATTTACTCTCTTAAAGGGTTTCTGAACGAACTAGAGACTCGGGGTTCTTCCTCACGGAGTTACAAAAATTTAGGATTATAATTATTATCCATCATATCAAATTTTTTTATTTTAAGAGAGTGTTCATTCGTGTAAAGTCTTAGAAGACGACCGGATACTAGAATTCTACTATTAAATTAATAATAAGAACATTTAATAGGAAACTATTCCTTACAAATGTTTCACGAAAGTGTAAAACTAAACCATTAGATTTGTGATACATTCCAAGTCATACCAAATGGTAAACCTTTCGGACTCGAAGTCTATAAAGTCAAACCAATTCTTATGAGTAATTCTCTCAACAAGTTTTTACAAGTCGATCTTTCACTCAGTCTTAAACTTGAGTTCAGAGGACCAAAGTTTCGGGTCCGAGAAAGGTAATATTACATCGGGAGAGATCAAACACACAACAAAAATGACTGATTTTAATGGAAAAATCGTTAGGTAAGCCCGTCCAAGAGACAAATCCCAAGTAGAGACGTCCACAAAACTCTTCCAGTTACTTCATAGAAAAGTAGATGCATCTTATAACAGAGATAGGTCCACCTCGGTAGAAGTAAGAAGTCACTATGATCCTGACACCATTCCATACACGAACCAGAGCAGTCAGTACAGACTGAGAGACACTGGAGGACCTGACATCGGGTGGTCCGAGGAGACAGGTACCCCAAGAGGACCATTCTTAAGACCTCACCCAACGATACCGGAGCAGGTCCCCTAGAAGGGATGGGGACCTAGCTTGGGCGCACAGGACGTGATGTCCGTCCAAGAAATGTACCGAGCAAGAAACGACTTGGTACTCCCTTCGGGGCACCATTCCATACACCCACGTATATGTAAAAGGACACCAAATTAGCATCACACGTGTCAGGACTAGAAAAGTAAGAACCTAGAAACAGTGACCGGTGTACGAAGTACAGTATAAAGTGAAATTTCACGGTCGAAAACATACGTAGAGAAAACACGGATCTAATACCTCTTAAAATCCGTCATGTATGGACTCTTTATCAAGTGTTCATTATTGTATTCCTTAACGGGTCAACCGTACACCGTACTTTAACGAACTGAAAAAAGAGAACTAATATTTTATAAATTTTAAAACAATCGATATGTCTATGACTTACTCAGGGAGAAAGGAAAATGTTTCTATGACCGTTAACGAGGTACTATAGACTTGTAAAATAATAACAAGTGAAACTAATTCTATCATGAAGAGAAGAATTTGTGATTTTTTCTTTACTATCGTTGACACTATGATCACCATAATCGTGAGAGATTCGTGAAAAACCGGATACTTCACGAACGGGTCTTCAACAGAGTGGACTAGGAGTAGTCGAATTAATTTATCGTGACATATAAATTTTCACACATTCTAGTAACTTCACATAACTGTGTACTTATACAAAAGAAGTAGGGATCCCCGGTGTCATCTTTAGAGAAATAAGAAATCGTCACGAAGAGTGTAAGAAGTAAGGTAGGTCCGTCATAAGAATGATTCGATAGAAGAGTACGACAAAGGAACAAATCAAAGATTTTTCTATGGATGATGGATAGTTCAGTTCAGGTCAAGTAGTGAAACTGACCGTACTTTCACAAACGTATTATACCAGAATTAGACGCAAAGGTCAAAATAGGTGGTTATAACATGGTCGGGTCATATCAGAAGGAAAAACAAATAAGGAACGGATCAGAGATATATACATGATAATATGACACTTAACACAAGGTAAAAAGATAATAACCTTAGAAAGGTTATTCGTCAAGATCGAGAAGGAGTCCTGGAAAGAGTCTTTGATGTCGGACAACCTAGAGAAAAGATGTTGTTGGAACATTATTAATACACACGATACAAGACATTCAAAAATATAATATGTACGAAAAGAAATGACATGAAAATTCATAAAGTATACATGATTGTTGTGATTGTCGATTGTGAATGTATCACGAATGACACGTGGTCTATGAGAATCGTCAAATATTTATGACTGAATAAATTAGGAACGTCGTTGGGATACTTCACCTATGATAATAATAGGAGAAACGTCTACTCCTTTGACTTGTCTTTTTAATTGAATGAACTCAACACTCTGGTCCGATATTTGGGTCCGTGATTCAGAACTGTGATTCTGAACAACTCCCATTCGGTTTCAAGTGTATCATGTGAAGGGGGGGTCGTGTCTCGTGGTTATGATAGTTATGATGGAGTCTAGTGTGACCAAACCCCCTCCGAAATAGGGGTTTGGTCTGGACCACGGTTCCTTCTTTCACTTAAGGACTACTTCGTCGTCCAGGTATTCTCTCGGACACATCTCCTTATCGAGGGTAGATACAATTATCGAAGGGGGAGAGACAGTCACAACCGGAAGTAAATTAATCCGAAGAAAATTTGAATGGGTATATATTCATGTATCTTCAGAGTATTTTCCGGATGAAAGTTCAAAAAACATCGTTTTCAAAATAAAAATTATAAAGGTAGACTTATACCAGGACAGACTACCCTCTTAGGTTTGGTTTAATATTCCGGTGATGTACTTCTAAATAAAGTTTCTAATGAACTTTTCGATGGGACGAGGTGGGTGACGGGAGGGACGGAGGGTAACGGGTGGACGACAACTATAAGACGTCGGGGACAGGGGAAGGGTGGGAGTTGTCATCATATTTCGTTCAGCACTACAAGAGACAAATACTTTCACCCTACCTTACAGTTTTTTAGCTCATCGCGGATTACAATCCCAACATTTTCTCTCCTTCGCCCTCAAGTTTGTACTCGGTATCTTCACGACGTCTCCATGCAGGTCCCACATGGTCATCTACGATTTTAGAGATAGCCCGATTTGTCTTCTAGTCGTAACGTGACTCTACGAAATAATAATAATAATAACTATTCTTTATATAGGTTTATCCGAAGTATAATTTTTTATGAGAAGAGACTTTCACTACACATGTTGGGTACTAGTCCTCCTATCCATGAACATCATACACCTAGTGACGCAAGAACGAATTCAGGAGTACTACTCGAGCCCGATGTCAAAATCACACCCTTACTAATTGATTCTTCTCCTTTGGGATCCGGATTGACTAAAATGAAACTAACGATTTCCGGAACAGGTAACTTTCAATAGAAAATAAAAAATAGTATGTTCTACTAAGATAAGAACTTAGTTTACGTTTTATTTTTGAATTTAAAAGACTATCTCTTCTGATATAAGTCCTTTCGTCTTAGTTGATTGATGGTTTCTGTATACTAAATTTAGTCTTGAGACCTTTCAATGAATCAAAGAAACTCGAAGTAAAAAGGAGGTATCTTACCTGTCTTTTACTACTACATGCACTGTCCCAATGACTCTCTTGACGAGATTGTAACGATGAAGTAGAGAGTAGAGAGGTGGTCCATATGAGACGGGGTTTGATTACAACCAGTGAATGTCCAGGGGTGTGATCTTCTCCGAACGAAAGTAAGACAGAGTAGGGTAAGAAGGTTGAGAAAGTAGACCAGTAAGAATCCGAGACCAGTAAGAATTCGAATCCGAGAAAATGAAAGAGAAACAACGGCCAAATAAGGGAGTTACGGCAAAAGTATTATTGGATCAATATGAAGCAGTATGAACAGACGTGAAATATAACATTGACGAATGGAAAGTCGGGAGAGGAAATTTGAGACTTGAGAGATTCTCATTTCTGAACACACAGAACAAATAAAAAAACACAAAAACCACAATTCGTACAACGGACCATACAATACTCTATAAGGAACTATCTACCTATTTTCCCTTTCTCCCTCCTTTTTTACTCGACCATATACACTTTCGTAAAACATTTGATATTTTACGATACGTGCGTAATCCCGGTAAAATACAAGATAAGGAATTACTATATAAAAAAATTATAAGCTTACAAAGTAAAAATCTTTCGGAACTAGGACGACTACAATAAGAACCTACAACCGATATAACAATCTCATAGATCCCTGTCGTATAGACAATCTCCTAATATAAAAGGTACAACAAAACGTCGGTAAATTAATTAATCCGAATTGTCCAAATAATTAGACATTTTTTATGTATAAAGCGAGTTATATACCGAGTTACTACAGATGGAGACAAAAAAAAACAAACAAAGTATAAATGACACTTTTATATTGGGACATGTAGTACGACTTTTAACTAACTGATAACAAAGAAGAACCTCAGACATGACTTTTATTTGTGGAGATTAAAATAATCGTACCATCTTCGAATTATAAATTATGTTTTAATACACACATAATTATGGAGAGAAGGCCAGAAAGTTACCGTTCCTATAACCTAAGGCTGAGCTAAGTGAAGTATGATAGGACGTTGTCCTTCAGGACAATGTTCTCCTACACCTCGACTAACTCGACGAACTAGGGTCATAGGACAGACGTCCCGTTGGAGTTGTTGTCCTTTTACCTGTGGAAGGTTGTGAAACGAGGGACCGTTGGGGATTATAAACCATGACAGGTCTTTTGTAGATAGGAAACAAATGTAAATCTCATAATCGTCTCCTTTAGGCAGTAGCAGGAGAGGTAATATTTCCGTAATATTTGTAAAATCGTAACATTAATTATATTACTATACGGTCTCCAAAAAAACAAAAAAAAAAAAAGTTTTTTTCCTATGGAAGATTGATTTATGATAAATTTTACTTTCACCCTTTTTTGTAGGTCAAACTGATAATACATCAACGTTGAGTCACATTAATCAAGACACATATTGTCGGGTTGTTCGTCCTAATTGTATACGGTTTTTTCTCAGAGAGAATATATGCACAAACGTACTTCAGGATCGGTCAAGAATTACAAAGAAATGGGAATTATCTAATACATTATTAATGTAACATCTCTGTGGGTCCTCTCATACTCTGTACCTCTATTTGTCAGCTAAGGAGGAAACAATCCACTCTACTCTAATATCTCTTGTATCTATTAAGTATAACAGCATTTTGAACAGTTGGTGAACTTCATAAACACAAATTACGTGTTTAGGACCCGGTAGTAGGTAAATTTTTCTTTATATATACATATCATTATTCCTTAACATATAAGTCTTGACAATTATAGGAGAAAGATAATTTCATACTCAAATAATTTACTTGATTTAATAACGAGTTTGACAACTTCAATATACCCATCAATGTAAGTAACCGGAGTCACAAGACTTAAATAGACAGAAAGGACAGTACAACTGTTCACGAAGTAAGACATTGTTCATCAGATACCCCAGCGTGTCTCAGCCTGTGCTGACTTCGCTGAATCGTCGTCGTCGTCGGTACACATCACAAAAGGTTTACACATCAATGAGTCTATGACAGTATTACTTCACATGTCGTAGAATGGTAACTTTTTAAATTCTTGAATCCCTCGACGATTTTCCTTAGTATCCAAAAGTCTTAAAATGTTGAAACATAAGGAAACTGATGTTTCCATTAATTCGTTCAGACTCCGGATATTTAGGAAAGATCCAAACGATATTCATATATTTTCATATACTACTCTAAAACGATACTATAATGGTTATAACGGATTGTCATTTCTTAAGGTTGCCTCTAAAACCGTCCGTTTATAAATAATTTATAAGAATATACAATAAAAGAAATATCAAACTGACATTGATAGAAGTTCATAATTACTACTACAAAGAACCTATAGGAATCTATACTGAGGGGACGGAAACGGAAGAATATGCATTTGAAAAAGTAGTCTCGGAAGTGACGAACTTTCTTCAAACATTAACCGGATTTAAATTTTTATATGCATAAAACTAAAGTGAATTTCGTCATATTTTCATGTTTCGAAGAGGTATAATACCAGAAGTCATTTATACATATAAGGTCTTAACATTACTATTGTTGAATTTTAATCTACCGAAATAAGTTTCCTTAATGAGTGCTTCATATATAATAAAGATTAACCTTTTTACGAATATCAAACAACTCTATAATATACAAAGGCGTGTTTATTAATCTCAGACTAAAATCCTTTTTTCTGAAGTATTATAGAGGTTTATACTTTGCAAAAATCAATAAAAAAATTGAGAAATAAAACATAATCTCATATCTATTATTCCAAAATCATAATTTTTGATCATTGTTAATTTCGAAAAATGAAAATATAAATATTTTAATATAAAATTTTAGACATTAACAAAAATCCAATTTCTCATACATAGAAATTTTTTTCAAATAACTCTTCTGTGGATAAATATAGATAATGGATTTGAATAATCGAAATCTGACACCATAGATCGTTGATCTATCACCATGATCTATAAAAAATTGACAACGTACAATAAAAAAATTACAGTATAAAATATTTCAGTATCAAATATCTCTTCGATCGTAAAATAGATAAAACGACGACGACGACGACGATTCAGCGAAGTCAGCACAGGCTGAGACACGCTGGGGTATCTGCCGTCGGGTAGTCCGAGGTGGCAGGGACCCTAAGAGGTCCGTTCTTGTGACCTCACTCAACGGTAAAGGAAGAGGTTACACACTTTCACTTTTCACTTTCACTTCAGCGAGTCAGTACAGGTCTGAGAATCGCTGGGGTACCTGACGTCGGATGGTCCGAGGAGGTAGGTACCCTGGAAGGTCCGTTCTCATGACCTCATCCCACGGTAACGGAAGAGGCAAATAGATAAAATCTTTTGAATTTAATGACTGTTCTCTTTGAGTAGAAAGAGACCTGACTACCTATAGTAAAAGAACCAAAGAGACAAGGTCCCTACAGAGTCACCATAAACGGAAGTAATCAAACGAACGATACGAAGGGTGAACCACCTAAAATAGAAGGACCGACCATACCCCTCACTAAGACAAACAAATAGACTAGTATTCTCGAAACGCTAATACCTCCTGTCGTTTTGATGTTCATTGAGATTTTTTTATGTCACAGATAAACCTTCTATATCGTTGTCTATCGGCTCCAAAATGATTGGAACACTCTTTTCGAAATGCAGATTAAGTTCTTTGACTTCAGTAAAGGTCTCCTAAATGTGACACTCAAGTAAAAAGTAAAATAAAAAATTTATTGATAAAAGATGATGGATCAATTTGACCTTATAAATAATGGATAAAAGTAAAGACACAACATAAATGTCTTTTTTGATCCAAAGAGAAATCATAAATAATTTCAGATAATTGATGATTCACTTCTATATTTATGTAATATACGATCTAAATTATTCATCACACTCAGACAAATAAATGAAACTCTTTGGTTTCACAAACCTCTTAGTACTAATAAAGAGACACAATGGTACACCAATATACTCTATTATGTCTCTGGAATTATAATATATATATATATTATATAAAATATTTATATATTTTGGGAACGTACGTTATCAATGGGTTATTTATAAACAAGGGAAATGAGTGGGGGTCTACGAGAGAAATGAGTCAAATGTACTATCTACTAAAGTGTACTTAAGTAAGACTTTTTAGAACGGTACATAATTATTATAAGACATCCAATTATAATCCTCTATAATACCGTGACTGTGAGAGTATACGAGAGTGACTATAAATTATGTGCTTTAATTTATAAGTGATTAGATCGATATTCACATGATTCCATGGTCTATCTGTCGGATACATAACACAATAATTTCTCTTTCGTGGTCAATACAAGGTATATGACACGATATGTTAAAACGTATGTTGATTTCCGTAAGTTAATATTTACCAACTCGTTTACAAGTTCAAGTAAGGTAGACTGAGATTTTAAACCAAAGGACATGTGACGGCGGATTTATGAGTATGTACTGTCAACATGATATCACATAAATTATGAAATATATTGGAAACATCGGACATCCACCCTCCTTCATTCATATACCATTTCTTTTTTATAACGAGAATTAATCAATATAGACCTTTTAGTACTTTTCTCCACCCGTCTTCTTGAAACTCACTAGTAATGAAGGAAGTGAGACGACACGAGACCTTTTCTTGGATTTATTAGAACTTATTTTCGACATAAACCTTGTAGTCCTTTATCCTTTCATCTTCTCAGAGGTCATCAGTAGAGTAAGAAGTGAGACAACACAAAACCTTATCACAAATTTTAAAGACTCTGTACTCTCTCCAAAATATTGAAGAGAAAGACGAGTCAAGTTTTGCATTGTCGGGAGTCACAGACAATTAAAACCAGGAGGGTAACATTTCAGGTCAATAACTGTCTCGTATTGTTTATAACTTACAGTTTAAAATTTTCAATTTTTAATACGATTCATTTTCATTATCGAGGAAAAGTAAGAACACGTTGTAAAATAATCCCCCTGACTTACCAATTCGTCTCACCGAAACACAGGTTAATTACGAATCGGAACACCACTACCAAGACACGGAAAACAGGAACAAGGTAAAAATGGGTATACATATGTTAATCTTACTTCTCGATTTTACCCGGTCAATCCGTACTAAAGGGAGACCTAATACTGTATATAGATGAGTTTACGTCTGTCTTTTTTAGAACCTTTTTAACATAAACACAGGTAGATTTATATTTACCTAACCTTTTTTAATACTCCTTATTATTTAAAACTTAGTATTAAAAAATCTTTATAAAAACAAAAATTATGACTCATTTTACATTGTGTTTGTTATCACAGGTATACAACTTTTATAATGACGACAAAATAAGACGGAGTCAAAAAAGGAGAGATCGTTTATTAACTTGGAAAGAAACGGAGATAGTCAGTAACAGGACAAAAAATATCTAAAAATTATGGACTTACACAAAATTAAACCAAATTGTAAAAAAAAATTCAAAACTCAATCTGCGGAAAAAAATGTTTAAACACCAATATCACATTATTTAAATATTTAAGGTTATAAAACAGAATAATAATCCTCACCAATGATCAATCCACTTTCGGATAACAGACCTTTTGACATTATACTTTAGTTTTAAAGTAAATATTTTCGTATTATGTAATATACCGTAACAACGTTTATCCATCAGGAGGTAAATGGAAACCTTTTCACGAATACTTTACACGAAGGAGAACTTGTCAAAACTCTCATCGATACGAGGATGGATCATTGGGAATGAAACGGAAAGATGAACGTAAGGGGACAATCGGTGACCAAGACAATAGAAAGACGTAGAAAGACAATAGAAAGATGAAGTAAAACCCATCCATTCACGGTCACCGACGTCCACCCATTCATTAAAATGGGATGAAAATACTTACATGTCTTACATAGAGATATGTCATAAACTTACAAGACATGTTCACTGGTTTTTATACTAACTATTTGTATACATTTACGTATAATTCCTGTACTTTCAAATATTAATTCCGAAAGGATGAATGACATCTATGGTCCAAAAACTTTTGATTTACATTTCATCATGGTGAAACCATATAAGATCGTCTATCTCATAGACATAATTTTTCAATCATAGAATTTATTTATAGGGATGCAAAGATGATAATAAAGTTAATTTTAATTAACAAGGGGGGGATAGTCTCTTTCATAAGAAAAAAGTTAACAGAAAAAAGACCACCGATATATACACAGTCCCTTTATAGACAATTCTCTGGACTCAACTTATAAATATTGGTAAAAGATTACTTTTTTATTAAAAAAGGATTCAAATTATTTTAACACCTAAATCTTTTGTGTTTGAAATCCTGTGGACATGTCAACATAGTGTAAAATGAAAAGTTCAAACGAACTGTCCCAGTCACGACGAACGGGTAAATTATTTCGACCTGTCGTAGGGTCAGTCGTAGAGTAGCCAGAAGCCTTTCGACAGATGTCTTGACAGTCTCGGTTGAAAGTTCGTCGTTCCGATCGATGAGATATATACGACTTTTTTATAGGAAAAGACAGATATACATTATTATTCGTTACAAAGGTCTCAGGACTTATATCTATAATATCGACGTAGGACATTTTGAATTGACATTTGACTTTAGTGGATAAACCTTCGACTAAAGGTAGTAGTGAAGATAAAACTTTGACCTTTACGTAAGGTCCCCCTTACTGTTATTATCTGTCCTTCTTTCAAGAAGACGAGCGTACACCGAGTAAAAATTGTTCCTTTTTTGAACTACAGGGAAGGAAATCACCAGGTTTATTATTTCAGTTTTCTTGGACCGAAGAGGTCCAGTGTCTAAAAGTTTAATGACTTGTACCGTTTAAACGCAGTACTATACCTTTATTTGACCGTCGTCTTTTAGGAAGGGAAAAGTTTTTTTGTCTCCGAGATCTCAGTCTAACTGAAAGACTTAAAACCGACATAGTCAATGACACAGTCTCTGGTATTCGTTCCAAGAATTGAGAGACATGGAACGAAATAAATAAACATCTTACTGTTTTTATTGTTAGGAGGACTGACAAAAACAATCTAGTTTACTTAATAACATATATTTCACGAATCCGTCACAGACCATATATTATTCGTGAATTTCTGACGTACTGTTATTCAGACAGAGAATTTAAATGATTTTATCCTTTAATCAAGATCATCAGTCTTTTATCTTCACACATTCTAGAAATAAAATCAATTTTAAGTATCTAATTTATTACTCATTTACCCTACGTTTTTGATGAAACAACTTATATTACGAATTTCAAATAGTAATATAGGACATGTTTGGAAAGGTCAATCTAAAAGAATAGGGGTGAATTACTCTTTTACTTTATTTTAGTGATGAAATATACTCTAAATGGGTCACAGTATGTTAATTATTCTCTATTTTAACATAGAAATAACATCCTGAATCCTGACATTCGTAAAAGATATACACATATCTATATGATATAGATCTAAATATGTGTGTGTATGACATGATACGATGGTGAAACCTATAACTCTCTTTCATGAAACTAGAATCAGTCCTTGAACACATAAGTCAAGGGAATGACGGATTTATGAACGAACATAACACGATCCTTCTGTCTCGTTTTTGGACATGACGGATGAAGATTTTGGAAGACTCACATCAGTCATCTATGAGGATTATGTCATCTCACGGACCCCACGGAAGGTCGTATCGTCCTGTTACATGAACCGGACACTTCAGTATCTTGCGAAAGTCCCTTCGTTGTGGACTCGACTGGGAGTTCCTTGTTCAACCTCAACTGGAACCCTCTTTTTCAGACGTAAAGTTCATCTTCCTTCGTTCTATGTCTTCCTTTACCTCTGTACTGTCACACCGTACAATTGACGGTCATCAATAAGTAAATCACTTATAATACGGTTCGTTATACGACCAGTGATCTATCCGTCACTAGTTGTATCGTCTGCACCAAGGACGGAGTCCCTCGAATATTAAAGAATCTTCACCCCACCCCCGTCCACTCCCCCGGATTGTTTCTAACATCTAACAACTCAAGGGTCACGGTCAGTGAAAAGATCCATACTCCCTGGATCGTCACTTGTTCTATTTGTTCTAGGAGCAAAAATCCCTCAAACGTAAGATCACTTACTACTTATTTCTCACTTGTCTTTTAAAAGTCTACAAACGATATTTCTTTTTTTTTGGGTCCCCTTATCCTATCTTTCACGAACCATCCAACGACAAAAACTAACCTATTATTCCCTTCCGGAAGTCAAATTTACCTCTGAACTCTACCTCAAGGTCAGTCTACGTGGTCGTTCATATTTCTTGAACACAGTCCTTACTTAAATCGTACTAGTTTCACATCTTTTTCTTAGTGGTATGAGGTTCTGTCCTCGTGTCGTTCAACCCTCAACCTCATACTCTATTCTAGGTCTTAATCCGTCCCCGGTCTAGTATAAGAAGTATTCCCTTTGGAATTCTTTAATTTTTGACAATAGATGGTTCATAAAGAAACTTTTCTGCATTATGTAATATATTTGGGATCGTAGGGACAAGTTTCATTTTTCTTACTTTTATATGTTCTAATCATTACTCTTATCTCGTTCTTCGACTTTAATAATATATTCCCTTGTCGTTGACTCGTGTGTACATTGAAAGACCGGCGTCGAGACTTTGACATCCCCTTTACCTAGTAAAGTATACTTTTACGTTTGAGTTTTTGACTGGATCCTTCTTACCTTTTCGACCTCTAATCTGCATAGTATTTTTCCTAAGGTAATTTTGTCTTTTGTGTGAACCAATATATATATTTGTCACCCTTTTATACGTCGATATTTTTTTTCAATAACCATATGACAACACCTTACAACAATTTATTTGTTTTACGTGTGTCGCTATAAATACGATGGGAAGGTAGACACGTATCTTCCCTCGCATTATACACACAAGTCAAGTCAAGTCAGCGAGTCAGTACAGGTTGAGAAACACTGGGGTACTTAGCGTCGTACGGTCCGGAGGGACAGGTAGTGGTTGAGGTCTTCAAGTGGGTCTGAGTACAGGTAGTTCAGACACTACGGTAGGTCGGTAGAGTAGGAGACAGCAGGGGAAGAGGAGGACGGGGGTTGGGGAGGGTCGTTGTCTCACAAAAGGTTACTCAGTTGAGAAGCGCACTCTACCGGTTTCATGACCTCAAAGTCGAAATCGTAGTATACACACATACTCCCCTATTTCTTCACACACACACGTACACATATATAAGTATACATATCGGTGTATGTATATATAAATACAAATCTAAAGGAAAATACATACGGGTATTAGTATTTTATAGAATTTCATATGTGTCTATGACCATTGTCACTAACGGAAACGAAAACCCATCTCCTTGATCCACCGATTCTCTATCTCCATCGTTTGTCAAAAATGTTATGGAACATTTTAAAATTAGGGTATTTATGGTATGAATAAGTTTTTGATTCACTTACTTTTTTCACAAATTGAGGGACCAGGTCTACCAAAATATTAAATTGTTTTTGAATAAAATCTGGTATCTTTTCTAATCTATCTTTCGATGAGATGTAGTAAAATAAATACGTCTATGATATTAGAGTGAAGATTTTGTACTACATTATATGTTTTATTTTTGATGTCTGGTCAGAACGGTTACCTCTATGTTTTATAAATTTATTTTATAAATATTTAAACCGGATCATGACATAGTTTTCTAATAATATTATACTGGTTTATCCTTATACGATATTTACGTACCTATCAAGTTTATAATTATAGTTCTTAACATACCTATATTAAGAAATGTTTATGTTAACTTCTCCTCCTTTAGTGTATCATTTCAACCATCGACGGTACTCCTTCTCCCTCTGTCTTCCTTGTCGTCGGACACAGTCTGTCGGACCTACGTTGTCCGAATCACAGTATAGTCATCAACATACTAAGGTCCAGTAGCAACAGTCCGTCACTACAGGACGTCATACGTTCGCCCCTCTATTTCCCTTCATAGATGAGATCCCACCATCCCCGCACTCGGTACGTCAGTTCGTGCCTTATGTCAAAGTTTTCCGTGCACAGTTTTTATTGACTCAATCATGAAATCGTGAACCCTTCTCAACCTGAAAATGGACAGATCAATATAAAATAAGAGTGTAAAGGATACTCTAAACTCCATATAATTAGATAATCTAAAATTCTAATTAAAGAAAAGTTTGACTACATTTAGAGGTTCCAGTCTATGGAAATGAATGGAAAAGGACTTGAAACTCCTCTTAATGGAGTGAAAAATTTTTCTTTGATTAGAATTTTAGATTATCGGTTGATTAACCTTTTCTGGGACTACCACCCTTTTTAACTCCCATTCCCCTTCTCCCCCGCTGTCTCCTACTCTACCAACCTATCGTAGTGACTGAGTTACTTGTACTCAAACTCGTTTGAGCCCCTCTATCACTTCTTGTCCCTTCGGACCGTAGGACGTCAAGTACCCCAGTGTTTCTCAACCTGTACTAAATCGCTTACTTTTTAACATGGGAAATATGAAATTACTTTTCCGAAACAACTAACGGAATTGGATTAAATTGGATGGGGGACTTGAGGCTCTCACTGTTACATTGGTTGATGTAGACACACCACGGAAAATTCCTCGACCCGGAACCTGAATCACTTCTCGTCTAAAGTCTTCTCCTTCGCGTATTGGAATGTCTACCGAAGTCGGACGGACGCAACTTCCATTAGGTAAACACCTACACTTCCCGATTTCTTTTCTATCTACCTAAACCCAACACAAACACGAAAGACTTACATGTACTATGTGGACAGGGGGCTGAAAACAACAAACGACCTATGGTAATGGTATTATCGGAATGACCACAAAAACTTCGACGGAAATTTTTACCTCTCATAATATTTCTAACCTACTCCTTTAGGAATATCAAGCTACAATTTTATGAATTTTAAGAATTATTTACATAAAGAACTTAATCTTAAACTTCTATTTACTCAAATTTTCCTTAGGTTACACACTAAAATAAATGATCGGTAAACAAAGTTGTTTGTACCTATTTCTTGAATGTTCTAGATGGGGAACCTTTTAGAAGGTTTAGGAACAAATCTTGTTCTTAAAAAAGTGTACAATTTTCAGAGAATTTTCCTATATAAACTGATGTATTTGAAGATTTGAAATTTACGACGACGACGATTCAGCGAAGTTAACACAGGCTAAGACACGTTGGGGTATCTGCCGTCGGGTGGTCCGAGGGGGCAGGGACCCTAAGAGGTCCGCTCTTGTGATCTCACCCAACGACAAAGGAAGAGGTAACGTACTTTCACTTTTCACTTTCACTTCAGCGAGTCAGCACAGACTGAGAATCGCTGGGGTACCTGACGTCGGATGGTCCGAGGAGGCAGGTACCCTAAAAGGTCCGTTCTCATGACCTCACCCCACGGTAACGGAAGAGACTTTGAAGTTTACGACATAGGAAATTTACACTTATTCGAGCGTCCCTCCCCCTTACGTTACTAAATATTCGTTTCCCGAACTTAAGAAAGATATATTACTTGTGATTCTATACATTTTGGATAACTTCTATCCAGTCCACGTACTTAACGGTCAATTATTTTCTTCTTTATCTTTGCCGGTTATTTATACTATTTTTTAAAGTTAGAATAATGATTACTTTCATTGTTTCTGTTTATTAATGTATAAAACGGTTCCTAAAACTTTCAACTATTATGAGAAGTAGTCACTTCTGAAAACTCTCTTGAGTGTGGTCACCACTTTCACAGTTGACGTAGTGAAATCGTCACTTATGGTCAGAAATGTTTACATGGGAAATGAGGTAGTTGAAATCGAATATCTAAGTAGAGTCTTTCATTAGCTTCTATATAAGTTTCATACAAGTATTATAATGATGTCGTCGTTTATGACCTTTCTTTCCTTTTCAAGTCACTATACTCTAACCATTACTAAATACCACATAAGTAAATGACTTGACAAAACCTCAATCATCATCTTTTTTTATTGTACTTTTTTGTATTCAATTCCTTACAATGTTTTGACATACATAACATTCTAAGGTCGTTATAAAAAACTTTCAGTTAGGTTTACAGAACTTCAAGTAAAAGTCATAAATCGTTTGAGGTGAAGTCATAAAGAAATAAGGATCAGAAATTTGAAATGAACTATGACACCTTTAGTCATGTTCACATTAATTGTCTCATAAAAAGTTGTAGGCAAAACAAAACTCTGACATACTTGAAAGTGTAGAAACTTTAAAAGTCTAGGAATATTTTCAAGAGCAAGAGGACAAAAAGAAAGACCAATGAACTTTAAGTGGAACTGATTAAAAATTATAGTAAGATTGGGTAGAATTATTTACAGTGGTATGTTGAATAATTTGATCTATGGAGAAGTGACAGTAGAATAGGGAGAAAAATGGGGAGTGTACATTCGATAGTCATCTAAAAACACGGTGGAAATTTGATGTAAAATTTGAGAAAGGGAATAAAGTACAGTAAAGTGTGGTAAGATCAGTATCGACGGTAGTAAGAATAGTTCCGGTGATGTTATTAAAAGAAAAAACCAAATGGAATCAAGGAATTTTAAACAAAGTCTTACGGGAACTGTACATGTCACGGAATTTTTACTATCTTAGTCATTAAGGTGAATACGTTTAGAAAGGATTCCTTTAATAAAGTTCATAGAATTTCGAAATACATGGTTCAACGAATGATCGAGACAAGTATTATCAATTTTTACCTCGTGACGGATCTACACGTCGTCATCTCCTTATCAACGTACTTAATGCCATTTAGGTCATCCCTGCTAAGTTATTATCGATGTTGAACGCATATTTCTAAAACATTTTTGAACCTCTTTGGTCACGTTGTCAGTCTTATTCATTTGTATACAAATCATACTGGTGTTGAGAAAAAAATTTTTTCTGGTACTCTTTTATGATTATATAATTGATAGGAATCCCACCAACGTGATATCCATTAAGGTAAATGAAGATTTAAGTTATGGTACTGGTACGAAATAAGACACTTACCTTTATCAGTAAAAGTTTTCTGTCAAACCCTCTACTTTTTCGTCCCTCAAACCTTAATTCGTCTACACCCAAATGTAAAATCGGGACTGTAATTGATCAACAAACTGAAGTTACTCAATAAGAAACTTAAATGATTCGACATTTTTCCCTAATGGTATGGACGGGATGTACCAAAATCTAATTTACTCTTTTGTATGTTTTATGGATGTTGTTTCGAACCAATTGGGTTTTACCATTATCGACAATGAGAAATTCTTCCTAAACCTCTCTCTTAATACCAGTATAAAGAAAGAAAAAATTTATAAAAAAAGAAATGAGTAGTTCTACAGAGTCAATAAAGGGATAAAAAGATACGAAAAATTTTTCGAACAATTTAGGACCTAATATAAAACAGGTTCATGTCCGTCGTTTCTCTTTTTCACTCAGAGACCTCAGTCTGAAGATCCAAACTGAGAACGGTGGACTGATAACTATACCAGAACTTGTTCAGCAGCGAAGACACAAATATTTTTACTCTATTACGAATAGTGATTTCCTAATTTATAAACGGTCAGGTCACGGACCCTGACTCATTCACTAATTATTTACAATCGACTAAAAAAATTAAGGTAGACTGTACTGGATAAGATTTTACACCCTGCGCAAGTGAATAGACAAGGTGTATGATATTACTTCCTACATACATCGACCTAGGAAAAACGAGTGGGCATAATAAAATGTTTACTTTGAAATCACAAAATTAAAACAAAATAAAACTGTATATTGATTATATATTGATTTGAACCACTAACACAAGGTAACGATGGTCCTTGTAGTCTGAGGTTTTCATCGGACAGAACTCTAAATGAAATATTTGACGATTTTTAAGGACATTACAAGTTTTTGACACATCCCGGTGGAACAAGTCAACAGTAATATAGGTCTATTTCTTAAAGTTTCACTTAAAATAGTCGATTTAAAATTTTCTTTTAATAAAGAGTTTTCTCGTTGTGATTAATTTCGAAATTTTTTTACATCACTTTCTACCAAATCTTTATTTAATCCAGGAAAACAAAAGGAAACATTAGAAGTAATGCAGAAAATTTCTTTTACAAAACAAAACAAAAAAGTTAACGAACGTATAGAAGAGAGTCCTCTCGAAGTCAAGTCAAGTCAGTGAGTTAGCACAGGTTAAGAGACGTTGGGGTACCTGACATCGTACGGTCCGAAGGGACAGTTAATAGTCGAGGACCTCAAACGAGTTTAAGTATAGGGAGATCAACCACTACGGTAGGTTGGTAAAGTAGGAGAAAACAGGGGAAGAAGAGAGTGGAATTTAGAAAGGGTCGTAGTCCCAGAAAAGATTACTCAGTCAAGAAGTGTAGTCTACCGGTTTCATGACCTCGAAATCGAAGTCGTAGTCAGGAAGGTTGTTTATAAGTCCTGACTAAAGGAAACTGACCAAACTAGAGTAACGTCAGGTTCCCTGAGAGTTCTCAAAAGAGGTTGTGGTGTCAAGTTTTCGTAGTTAAGAAGCCGTGGGTCGGAAGAAATACCAGGTTGAGAGAGTAGGTACGTACTGATGACCTTTTTGGTATCGAAACTGATACACCTGAAAAATACCGTTTCATTACAGAGACGAAAAATTATCCCACATATCCAAACAGTGTCGAAAAGAAGGTTCCGCGAACGAAGGTATTTTCGTTCACAGAAAATTAAAGTTCCGACGTCAGTGGTAGATGTTACTAAATCATCGGGTGTTTTCATTTCAAACAGGGTACTTTTATTTGAACAAAGGTAACCAAAGGGTAGACAAACGGTACTTCACTACCCTGGTCTACGGTACTAGAATCAAAAACTTACAACTCAAAATTCGGTTGAAAAAGTGAGAGGAGAAAGTAAAAGTAGTTCTCCGAGAACTCAAAGAGAAGTGAAAGACGGTATTCACACCACAGTAGACGTATAGACTCTAATAACTAGAAAGAGGGTCGTTAGAACTAAGTTCGAACACGAAGTAGGTCAGACCGTAAAGGGTACTACATGAGACGTATTTTCAATTTATTCGTCCCACTGTCATATATTCGGAACTACATGAGGAAAGGGTTAAACCTTGGTCCAGTAACAAAGTACACACTAAGATTGACAACTAAGAACTAGAAGTATATCTAAAGAGTTCTTCGTTCATTCCATCAGACCACAAGTCCTCTCGAATCGTCATCGTTTACGACGTAGAAACCTTTCCTTTCTTTGAAGGATTAACATAGGATTTCACTCTGTATACACTTTATAGATCATGTCTCAGGAATGGGGAGAAAAAAGGAATCAAATTTTAAAATTAATCAAAAAACATTTTAATAATATTTCTCATAGAAAGGACGACATTTTTCGTTGAGATGTAAAACACTTTTACGAAAAAAAACAGAACGACGGACCGAACGTTCTAGGATCAAGTGACTGGTCCCTAACTTGGTCCCGGTGTCGTCACTTTTACGGTTCAGGATTGGTTAACTGGCGTCCCCTGAGGGACTTTTACGAAATTTTGTCGTAAAGGATTAACGGGCATTTGATACCAATAGGGGAGTAGGTCTCGCCGAAGGGAATAAGTTTCTTGTTTGTTCTTTTTTACGCATAAAGACTCAAAGCCAAATTAACCTATTGTACCGTTACTAATCTACTATCAGAAAAAAAAAAAAAAAGATACTCCCGTTATTCGATACGGTTGAACTAAAAAATGAACAGACTTTGTTGATCTTAAACTTTGGGATCTTAGTAGGAACAATTGCGAAAATGAGTATTTGGTAGATAGTTCTCTAAGACAGGTAAGACATACATAGGTCTCAAACAGGAGACGAATGGAAAATTATTTCGACTTACCAAGACACTTCTGGATGTTTTAGAAGATCTTGATTGTGGGTTTTTTCTACAGGAAAAGTAATATCCTCTGACCTTACGTTTTCATCCTTCAGTTATTTATGGACCTCATTGTCCGTATAAACCGGAACCTCATTCTTATTTCATCCCGTTTCCGATTATTTCAAGACGGTTCTCTTACGTGACCAGTATCGTTTGTGGGGGAAGGTTGTTTTGTTCTCTTCTGAGATGTCTACCTGTAGTGGTCTACCAGTTATAACTTTAGTCTAACTAATATAAGAAACGTCGGTTTCTACCTCTTGGAGATATCACAGGCGTTTTTGTTCTGGTCTTCGACTGACACCGAGTCTAGTACTTGAAGAATAACGGTTTAAGTCCGAATTTAACTTCTTTCATCCCTTTTGGTGAGGTAAGTCCATACTGGATTTAGATTAGGGAATTGTTAATATGTCACCTTTACTGTTTATCTAAGTTCCCTAACGTAGACTATCTCACGGACTTCTTGACACCTACCTCCAAACACTGTGACATGTCCTCCGTCCCTAGTTCTGGTGCGAGTTCTTTTTCTTTACGTCTTTTCCGTTTAAACATTCCGGATAAACATTCCGGAGGAGTTTGTCCTCTTCGGGAATGTTTATCGACACTTTTCTTCTCTTCACTTTCCGTTTCCTCTTTTCCTTTCTATATAGGTAAACTTACGACTCAAGGTTTCTTATCGTTCCTCTATTCTTTCGGAAGGAGTCACTAGTCACGTTCCTTTATCTCCTTTTGTTATCTTACCCTTTCTGATCTCTAGAGAAGTTCTTTTAATCTCTATGGTTCCCTTATAAAGTACGTTTCTACCCGAGTTATTTTCTGTCTTTACCATACCTGGAGTGTCTTTGTCTTCTATAATTCTTCTCCACCGTTCTTATGTGTCTTCTTGATATGTCTTTTCTAGAAGTATCGGGTCTATTAGTACTACCACACTAGTGAGTGGATTTCGGTCTGTAGGACCTTACACTTCAGTTCACCCGGAATCTTTCGTAGTGATGTTTGTTTCGATCACCTCCACTACCGTAAGGTCAACTCGATAAAGTTTAGGATTTTCTACCACGACACTTTTACGATGTCAGTCATATGGTCTTTTAACCTTTTGAGTCGTCACCGGTGTCCTAACCTTTTCCAGTCAAAAGTAAGGTTAGGGTTTCTTTCCATAACGGTTTCTTACGAGTTTGATAACGTGTTAACGTGAGTAGAGTGTGTGATTATTTCATTACGAGTTTTAAGAGGTCGGGTCTGAAGTTATCATGCAATTGGCACTTCAACTTGGCACTTGAAGGTCTTACAGTTCGACCTAAATCTTTTCCGTCTCCTTGGTCTCTAGTTTAACGGTTGTAGGTAATCTAGTAGTTTTTTCGTTCTCTCAAGGTCTTTTTGTAGATGAAGACGAAATAACTGATACGGTTTCGGAAACTGACACACCTAGTGTTATTTGACCTTTTAAGAATTTCTCTACCTTTATGGTCTGGTGGACAAGACGGAGAACTCTTTAGACATACGTCCAGTCCTTCGTTGTCAATCTTGACCTGTACCTTGTTGTCTGACCAAGGTTTAGTCCTTTCCTCATGCAGTTCCCACATATAATAACGGTACATATAAATTGAACATACGTCTCATGTAGTACTCTTTGTAACCCGACCTCCTTCGTATTCTAACGGCCCTCTTTATAGTTATTGGAGTCTATACGTTTACTGTGGTGGGAATACTGTCTTTCGTACTTCTTGATTTCTCGGACATTCTCCTCTCACTTTTTCAACCGAATTTTGAGTTGTAAGTCTTTTGATTCTAGTACCGTAGACCAGGGTAGTGAAGNAACGTGAGTAGAGTGTGTGATTATTTCATTACGAGTTTTAAGAGGTCGGGTCTGAAGTTATCATGCAATTGGCACTTCAACTTGGCACTTGAAGGTCTTACAGTTCGACCTAAATCTTTTCCGTCTCCTTGGTCTCTAGTTTAACGGTTGTAGGTAATCTAGTAGTTTTTTCGTTCTCTCAAGGTCTTTTTGTAGATGAAGACGAAATAACTGATACGGTTTCGGAAACTGACACACCTAGTGTTATTTGACCTTTTAAGAATTTCTCTACCTTTATGGTCTGGTGGACAAGACGGAGAACTCTTTAGACATACGTCCAGTCCTTCGTTGTCAATCTTGACCTGTACCTTGTTGTCTGACCAAGGTTTAGTCCTTTCCTCATGCAGTTCCCACATATAATAACGGTACATATAAATTGAACATACGTCTCATGTAGTACTCTTTGTAACCCGACCTCCTTCGTATTCTAACGGCCCTCTTTATAGTTATTGGAGTCTATACGTTTACTGTGGTGGGAATACTGTCTTTCGTACTTCTTGATTTCTCGGACATTCTCCTCTCACTTTTTCAACCGAATTTTGAGTTGTAAGTCTTTTGATTCTAGTACCGTAGACCAGGGTAGTGAAGTACCCTTTATCTACCCCTTTGTCACCTTTGTCACTGTCTAAAACAAAACCCCCCGAGGTTTCAGTGACGTCTACCACTGAAGTCGGTACTTTAAGGTTCCTGCGAACGAGGAACCTTCTTTTCAATACTGGTTAGATCTGTCGCACAATCTTTTTGTCTCTGTACTGAAACAGTTGTTTCTAGGCAGATCAGTTTCGAGTCCAAAAAGGTCATCAGTACATACCTACACTCTCAACATGATATTTCTTTCGACTCGTGACTTGTCAACTACGAAAACTTGACACCACAACCTCTTCTGAGAACTCTCAGGGAACCTGACGTTCCTCTAGGTTGGTCAGGTAGGATTTCCTTTAGTCAGGACTTATGAGTAACCTTCCTGACTACGACTTCGACTTAGAGGTTAGGAAACCGGTGGACTACACTTCTTGAATGAGTAAACTTTTCTGGGACTACGACCCTTTCTAACTTCCGCCCTCCTCTTCCCCTGCTGTCTTCTACTCTACCAACCTACCGTAGTGGTTGAGAACCTATACTCAAACTCATTAGAGGCCTTCAACCACTACCTGTTCCTTCGGAAGTTAGGTACCCCAAGGTTTCTCAGCCTATGTTGACTCGCTGACTTGACTTGATGGAGAATGGAGAGTGGTAATACATGTTTCATGGAACAATTGAGGGTGGACGTAATAACGTCATTGGAGGACAGAAGACGAATGGAGGAATAATAGATAGTTGTGTCGTCGGTCTTACTAGAACAATTTCGAATTGAACTTAGTATAATGAGATTACGAATCTTTGGAAGTCATCGAGGGACAAAGAGAATTTTTAGGTTAATGTGTGAGAGGGGGAACGAATAACATAGGGAGACGATAAGAGAGGAAGGAGAAGGAGAGTGTATACGTGTATGTTAGTGTGTAAACGCCAAGGGAAAGAGACAATATAAGAGGGGTATGGGACAGTCGGTTCTTTGAATAGAAAATGAACAATTATAGACAACGGGTTGATGAACTTGTATTCGAGGTAGTCCCGTCCCTATAAAAAGAGAAAACAAGAGACGACATAATAATCGGGGATATTATGACGAACCGTGTAGTACCTACGAATTTTTTGTGAACAACTTACTTCTTTATTTCCCTATTTCTTTTTAAAACCCCCCCGGTATGCCGTGTTGAACACCCTAGAATCAAAGGGTTGGTCCCTAACTCGGACCCGGTGTCGTCCTTTTCATGTTTCTGTCGGTGCTCTAGTGGTCCCTTAAAGGTCCTTTTAATAAAATCACTATTTTAAATTACCAATTCATTCTGAAGACGTTATCGAACATAAATATAAATTCTTAAGAACCACATAGAAATCACTAAACCTTAAAACCGGAACGAATAATTTTTTTACAATTATCATTTTATCCAAATGTAATTTAATAGAATTAAGTAATAAACGTATTAAAATTTTAAGTAAATTATATGGTCAAATTTATTACAGGTAAAAGTGTAAATATTTTTTGATCTTAGGTTTAATAGGTTTCACCAACTTAGGAGACACAATAGACGATTGAGGAAAAGTATGATCTAACATAAATATACAACCTATAACAGGAGAACTTATCCTACTAAATGTCCTTAGGTAACGACGGCCCTAGTTCCACACAGAAAGTTCTTACCAACAACATCAAAGAGTATGGTCTGTAAGGACTCATACTAGTGAGACCTTGACTAAAAATACAATAAAGAATCGATAAAGGTTCCGGTTTTATAACCATATTAAAACTTGAGGTTTGAGACCTAGGTAGTTACTGAATAAAGAAACCTGAATGTGTCTAGGTAGTAAGGACGAGAGAGGTAAAGAGGAAACATATGTCAAAATTTTTTTATTAAGTAGTTTCTTGTAAGTAAAGATTAATCCACACAGAGTAAGGTAGTCGTAAAGAGAAAATCCTATCAGTCAGTCAGGTAAGTCAGCGAGTCAGCACAAACTGAGAAACGCTGGGGTACTTGGAGTCGTACGGTCCGGAGGGATAGGTAGTAGTTGAGGGTCTCAAATAGGTTTGGGTAAAGGTAACTCAGCCACTACGGTAGGTTGGTAGAGTAGGAGACGGTAGGGGAAGAGGAGGACGGGAGTTAGAAAGGGTTATAGTCCCAGAAAAGTTTACTTAGTCGAGAAGCATACTCCACCGGTTTCATGACCTCAAAGTCGAAATCGTGGTCAGGAAGGTTACTTATAAGCCCTGGCTAAAGGAAATCCTACCTGACCAACCTAGAGGAACGTCAGGTTCCCTGAGGGTTCTCAGAAGAGGTTATGGTGTCAAGTTTTCGTAGTCAAGAAACCGCGAGTCGAAAGAATTGTCAGGTTGAGAGTGTAGGTATGTACTGGTGACCTTTTTGTTATCGGAACTGATCTGCCTGGAAACAACTGTTTCATTACAGACACGAAAAGTTATACGACAGATCCAACCAGCATTGGAAGGAAGGTTCCTCATTGGCAGAAGATTAAAGTACCGACGTCAGTGGTAGACGATTTGACCATATTCGACGATATCCTAGTCTTCAAACATACACGATACTGATGTATTAAACTACATTGTACTCGAAGGGTCCAGAGCGATCACCATTTCTTAGTGAAGGTCACGTCCTCGACTTCCTCAACACCCAAACTAGGGAACCAGACCTTCTAGGGAACCTCTTCCCGTACCGTTTGGTGAGGTCATAAGAACGGACCTCTTAGGGAACCTGTCTCTTCGGACCACTCGATGCCAGGTATCCTAGTGTTCCTCAACCTGTACTGATTTCGTTGAATCGTACGTCCGTACGTAAGAAACGATGAGAATCAAGTTCGAGTCGATATAAGTAATGAATCCTATTTCACTTTTCAAATTAGGTCTTCAATTCTAATTATTTAAACATCAAACAAAACTTATAACCGGTTATAAAAAAATAACTAGAACAAGAAAAAGAGAAAAATCCAAGACAAAGTCGAGACCCACCGTGTCTCAAGTCTCAAGAAATCCGCCGATCGGGACAATGAAAGATGTTGTTTAAGTGAAGGACCCGGGAATGAATGAGGTCGTGAAAACGGAGTAGCATAGAATAGACTACACTGAGTTCCAGATGGAGTACGAGTGAGACGGACAAACCTTCTCGAATTCGCGTCGATACTCAAGATGGCCATGAAACTTTGAGTCGTGGTCAGCCATGGGGTCGCAAATAGGTCTTGAGTCGTCTTCAGTTCTCTTGACTCATTACAAGTGTGCCGTCATGCGTCGAACGTCGACGTAGACTTTCGTAACGACTTACTCATTCAAATCTTCGGCACATTCCTCTGTAGGGGTACTGATCGTCCGAAGAAAGAGCACGGTAACACCAACAACCAAACACAGGATCGACTTTTCTTCGTTGTTTTACCTCTGTGCGTCGGATTTCCTACCAAAGTTGGATGTTTACATTGTTTGACTAAACAATCATGATATTAACCCCCCTAAGTAAATATCAAAAATGAAAAAAAATTAAAGTTGTCTTTTGGATCTTTCTATCCTGTTTTCGACTCTTCACAATAATATACATCAACTTCTCATAATATAACGATAAAAACCTGTTCTCCAAACCTGTAAAAAGATATCGTATCTTGTTGAAAAAACCGGGGTTAACCTATCATTTTAACCTCTTCCGCTACCGTGGGGTGAGGTCATGAGAACGGACCTTTCAGGGTACCTGCCCCCTCGGACCATCCGACGTCAGGTACCCCAGTGAGCGATCCTCAACCTGTGCTGACTCGTTGAAGTGAAAGTGAAAAGTGAAAGTACGTAACCTCTTCCTTTACTTACCGTTGGGTCAGGTCACAAGAACGGACCTCTTAGGGTCCCTGCCGTCTCGTACCACCCGACGGTAGATACCCCAACGTGTCTCAACCTGTGCTGACTTCACTGAATCGCCGTCCTATCATTTTACATCCTAGGTATCAAATATAAACAACTGGAAGATGAAGCGTACCACAACAATCATGAGGTGGAATCATTTTACGTCACAGGTCAGTAAAGTCACTTTAAAAAGATATTGACTATGAGTATCATATCCTGACCTAGTCTACTTACTCAACCAAGTACAACAGAACATTAGTCCCTTCCAGCCTCCTTAAATTACTCAACTCTTCTAACATCCACTACATGAACTGGAACCTATGGTTCGTTCTACACTTTCCCCCTCCCGTCGTCAACTAAAAGTTTCTACCTAGTCTTCTTGAACTTCAGAGTCATTTTAGTTTTCCGATTAAATAGTCTCATTTCTTCCTACACTACATGTGTCTATCCTTTAATTCCAGTCTTTCTGTAAAATTTCTCTATTCAAAAATTGGTAGTTAAGTTCCAGACTCTATCCATCTATTATGAGTACATTTCCAACTTCGTATCCCTTATTAATTCTGTGATATTCCGCCATTACAAGGTAAACAGACAACGACGATAAGATTCTTTCGATAGAGGGTGACCCTTACACCCTCTATTCGGACAGGTAAACTCACCCACCGTTTTCCACCTAGTAGTACTCTCCTTTGTCACCTACCTTTCCAACACAATCCGTTTGGTCCCAGATAGTTCTTAATTACAAACCGTTACCTTAGTCTCTACATGTCCCACATTATTTTACGCAACCGTACTCCTTCTACCAAATCCTTCTTTCCCATGATGTGATCTACCTGTACTTTTACTGTTTCTTCCCGAACCATGGAACCGGTCCCTAATACCGTTTATGTACCCTCCATACAAAGGACAATTTTTTACTTTCTAAAATACATGCGGTGAAGTGGGAAGTCTTATGAAAGTGATCTCTCGTCAGGTCAGTGTCTCGTAGTATAGACTAAACGAGAAGTCATGACGGTGTGTGTCGAAACTTTTCACAATAGATTTTTTAATAAGACACAAAGTAAGGAGGGGGAACGAACAGGGTAAACGGCAAGGGGTGAGAGTGAACGGATGTCCTCTTGCAACTGAGACATTCACAAAAGGACCAGACATCTCACGGACGACGGTCTACTTGTAAAGACTCGGAATATAAACGAAAGAATGAATAGACTTTTAAAAGGGACCTAAACCTCACTCACATCGTCGAATCTGACTTACTTTGTAAGACGTCTTTCCCGATCTACATTTGACTGACGACAGACGAGAGACAGAAATAAAGAGTAAGGAAATGGAGTCAGGTCGGTCTGACATATTTCCGACAAAGGGTAAGGTAGATCTCACCGGAAGAAGTAGAAGACATGTGCGAGTCCAAAATAGGTAGGAAGTCACGAGGGAGTCCTCACGGAGACGGAATCGTGTCATTGAACGAGGAGAAGACTTAAGAAAATTAGGGTAGAAAGACAGACAGCAAAACACGGACCTATATTGGGTCGAAATGTTAAATGGTCGACATACTGGACCCGTTCAAAGAAGTTGACAGATCTTGATTAAAGAGTAGAAATTTAACCTTTATTTTACAATCAAAATTAAAAAATACTATAATATATACATAGTGAAGAGACTACACCAAATTCAAAGAATATTCATCCTTTATCCAAATTGAATAGAAAAATCAAACATTTTTACGGACCATATATACGTTCTTCATAAACAACTTCTTTATATACTATGAGAAATATTTGAAAAAAATTTTGACCATTTACGTATATTACATTTTAATGGTGAATTGGAAAAAATTCGATGTCCATTTACCGCAATTCATGTATATGTAACACACGTTAGTAGTGGTGGAAGGTGTAAGTCTTGAAAAAAAGTAGAATGTCTGAAAAAAAATTTTATTTGAAACACTTAATGTGTAAAGTAAAGTATCAAATCTTTGGACAAAAACAAAAAGAAATAATGAGTCCCATTATTAAGAACTCCTACTTGAACTTTTCGAACAGACATGATTTCTTTGTGTTCTTGATCACAGTCTTCGAATAGTTTAGGATCTTGTCTTTAATTTCAATTAAGTCGGGGTACAAGTTCGTTCGTTGTTAACGACCCTTCTCCGGTAAAGAGTTCACCTGTTTAACGATGCTTCTTTATGTCTATTTTTTCCATGGATACTCTCTCACGAAAGCGTATGTGAATGGTCTGTATGAATAAGGGGTCATCCTGAAGTAGTCCAAATGAAGAACAGACATACTATTTTGACTGAACTATTTTAAAGAATCAACAGATTTTTTTTTTTTCTCCACTTGAATATACACGTTTAACTGTGACTTATATTTCACAACCGAGAATAAAAACATTTATTTTTTACTTATACTAAACTTCAAAGGGACTTAGTATATGAAGGAAAAAATTTTAAAATTAATTTTTTTATCTAAAATTATCATAATTAGGTAATAATCTTTAAGGTCTTTGAGAAAAGGTCAATCCTATTATTACTCAAAACTATCAGTCCCTGGTCTTTAACTTAAATGAAAATTCTATTTTATGAAGTAATTGAAGTGATTAAATTAACATTTACAAACCGTATAATTAGAAATTTGAACACGACATTCAGTTATTATACAAATAGGGAACCTGGAAATAATACTACAATTCTCCTTCCCCTGTATATATGTGGATACCGACTAGTATAACTACAAACTGTTTTTTGTTGTTTTAAGACATTTCGTTAATAGGAAGTTAATTTTTTATTTTATTTTTTAACATAATAACGGTTTCCACTCATTACGAAATAGTAGGACAATTCAGTAACAAAACAAATATCGATCTAGATATTATGAAACAAATGACACAGCTTGTTTGACCTGTTCAGGAATCTATCATTTTCATAATCGTAAAAAGTTTCCTTTACATTTGTTCGATTAATGACTATATGATAGTCATCTAAAGGAGTTTACATTTATCACTTATTAAGAAAGAGGTTTTCAATCTAAACGGTTCCTAAAAATTATACACGTTTATAAATACGTATAATTTGAAAAAATCTACTGAATTGAGATCTCGAAAGCCCACATAAAAAATATTTATCTTTGTGAGTCCTCTGGTGACCCACAATCTTCTACGTAGGGTAAGTACGGAGGGAATCGTATGACATTCTATAACTCAGAATCAGTGAACTTGTACTAACAATTTTGTCATAGTTTAGTAACCCGTCCACTACTCGGTAAAGAACTAAACGAGTAGCCACCATTACTATACTTGATTTTATGTTCATAAGTCTTTGAAAAGAGTGATTTTACGGGTAGTATCGGAACCTACGACGACGACGACGATTCAGCGGAGTCAGTACAGGTCGAGACACACTGGGGTGTCTGAGGGGACAGGGACCCTAAGAGGTCCGTTCTTGTGACCTCACCCAACGGTAAAGGAAGAGGTTACGTACTTTCACTTTTCACTTTCACTTCAGTGAGTCAGCATAGTTGAGAATCGCTGGGGTACCTGACGTCGGATGGTCCGAGGAGGCAGGTAACCCTAAAAGGTCCGTTCTCATGACCTCACCCCACGGTAACGGAAGAGGTCATCGGAACCTATGTGTTGAGATTTATTTTAACAACCAAATTTAAAAAATTCTTTGTCCACGAAATCAATCGATATAGAAAAATAAAATTAATAAAGTTTTAATATCCTTGTAGTGTTCTTATTAAAATTCATGGGGAATTAAGGTCTAAAGGGTCAAAAAATGTAAGATGGTGTAAACACACACACAACAGATATTTAAGAAAACTAGCATAATAAGATTTGGTAAACTCAATTCTTTGTCTGTACTTTAGGGTAACGGGGACTCTTGAAGACAAGGATAAAAATTTTTAGTCTGTAAGAAGACGTATGGGTGTCATATGGTTATCTCAGTCCTTCGTTCGGTTCCAGGAAGTGGACTACTCTTACATTTGACAATGGAGGTAGGTGTGTCGCCTTATGATGAGTCTTTATTTTTTCTTTACCCGATGATGACGAGGCAATCATTCTACCTCCTACGTGACACGATTAGTCGCCTCCAATCCGAGTTTAGTGACGTATGACACACTAAGGTAAATATCCTGTCAGAGTTTTATTATTTCGAATTGTCCTTATTCTTTGTATAGTCACTAATGATCCTCAACCTATACCTCCCTCCTTATCCCGTATTTCTCCGTCGTAATTCATCTACAAAACTCCACTATTCTGAAGACATAGCACTAGTCACCATTACCACTAATGTACTGACATTAAATAGATTTGAGTATTTTAACACATAGTGTTTCACTTATGTAATCGAATTTTACAATAGTCGGTGATGAAAATCGTAGGTAACTATCAAGAACGAAGTTGACCTATAACGACACCACCAAAGTCTACCATTAACAGATTAAGGCAAAAGGTGGATGTGAATGATCAACTGTGAGAAAATTCCAATTCGTAGGGGGAAAGATGAATAAATGTGTAAATATAATCATACCTAATAAAATAAGTTATGTAGTATTAATCAATAAAAATAAAACATAACAACGAGTCCAACAGGTATCAAGTTGGTCTCCCTCGGGTAAGTTCCACCAAGGGTAGTGATAGTAACAAACTCGTGAACAACTGAAACAGAGTATGAAAGGAACGGAGGTCGGGATTGTAGACGGAACAGAGGTTTCTCGGAGTAAGAAAAATTATCTTATACTGGAAATCTTTGGTTCTTGGATTCACGATCCCTACGAGTACCGGTGACCCTATAATTGACGAGAATGGTGAAGAGTCACATGTCTTGATACCTTATGTAGACGTGTATATGTACATGTCCGATGTCAGGGAGCTCAGTGTTTTCTCGACCTGTGTTGACTGGTGTGTGTGTTGAGTATACGTACATGTGTGTGTAGATAGAGATGAACATCTAGACAGACAGGTATGTACAATATATGGTGCGGAAGTATGGTCACGGAGGTTACGTCAAAGTCGTGGTGTATCAAATAAAACCGGAGGGGGAGGAGACACAAACAAGAAGGGAAAACACTACTACTCTTCGAACTGACAGTAATCAAAGTTATATAAATGAATAAATCAGTCAGAAAACATACTTCGATCAGTGGACTGTGACACCCGATTCAGTGTAAAGACGACTAATGTGGGTGACTCTCAAGAGGGGACGATCGGATCTAACGAGACTGGTATGGTCGGGTACGATCGGTTCTCAGAGGGGGTTGAGACTTTCGATTTTGAGATCTCCGAATTGGGGATGAAGAAATTTCATCTGTCTATTACTATTTTCTCTCGACTTATACTCCGATTTATTGGGGTTCTAACCTACAGTTTGTGACAAAAAATTATTAATTACCTTTAATTCGAGTGAACTCCATTACAAAAGTTAAAAAATGAATACTCTGAGTAAAGGTTAGGAGTAAAGAGGACTCTTATTTTTACCATATTCCTTTCACGTCTTAACTTCAAACAAAAAACATCCCTTCTTACTACTATCTGACAGAACTCAGACAAAGATACGGTTCTCATTTCAACTAACAACTTCATAAATCTCATGGAAGGCACACGGTTCATGATGTCATTCCACTTTTTCCTTCTCTCTTTTGTCCAAAAGAAGAGGTTCTCAAATAAATTTAATATTTAGATGTCTACAATGAGAAACAATGGAAATCGTCTACAAGTGAGGAAGGACACAAGGAAAAATTCCCTGGGGACTTTACCGCACACTCTTGGGGGCGACGTGACACCGTGGACACGACGTCGGCGGAGATGTGTAACGTCTGTTTCTAGGTTAGGGACTCCTCGTCCATTCCTACTTTTGACGAAAAAAAGGGAGATTTCTTAAATTACATGTTTGGAATGGAGGAAAAGAGACATTAACTGTACCCATTAACAACTTAATTTTAATAGATTCCAAGTCAGGGATAAACCCTTCTAGGGGACCTCCTCCCGTACCGTGGGGTAAAACTCCCGAAGAGTCCACCGCGATCACCATTTCTTGGACGGAAGTTTAAGACCTCTACATTCTCTGTGTCCAAGTTAGGGATCCAGTCTTCCTAGGGGACTCTTCCTTCACCGTTGGTGGAGGTCATAGGAAACCTTTTAGGGTACCTGTCTCCTCGGACGTCCGATGTCAGGTATCCCAGTGTTTCTCAGGTTGCGTTGACTTCGCTGAATCGTGTCTTGTCAACAACTTATTAATACGTGTCAACAACTTAAATATAAAGATTACTAGAAGTTTTTAGTGTTGGGTCACATAACTTAAATATAGTATAGTAATCAAGAATCACGGAACTTAAAATTAGGTAGCTTAGATGGTCTTCTAAAAGAACGAATATAGATTGACAGGTAAAGAATTTATGAACTTTCACTACTTTGCGTAATTTTTAATCATGTAACCATTTCCATGGAAGACCCTACGACCTTTACAAAAAGAGAACTAGTCTCACCACCAAGGTTCATACACATGTATACATTTTCAGGAAATGTGAATTCTAAATACGTAAACTTACGTAGATGTATTCAATACACTTTCTACGAACCAATACAGACTGAGAAACGCTGGGGTACTTGACATCGGACGGTCCCAGAAGACAGGTACCTTAAGAGGTCCGTTCTTATGACCTCATCCATCGGTAAGGGAAGAGGTCCTCCAGAAGGGCTGGGTCCCTAACTTGGACCCAGAGGACGTAATGTCCATATAAGAAATGGTAGACTCGGTGGTCCCTTCGGGTTTTCACGTCTAGCAGTCCTACATACAATTTGGAGTGAAATTTTTTATGAAAAATCTACTAATTCAATCTATAACTGTTGTCTAAAGAATAAGACTTCTGAAAAGAAGACTTCTTTTGCTGAAGAAAAAGAAGCAGTAAAACAGATAAGTGATAAGAATTAACGTTTCCCTCTGCTTGGGATGAATCAAATTGTTTCTTTAAATAAATTTTGTCAATCGATCGACTGTCTTATAAAGTCTCCCGGTCTATTACTCGAATTTCGTCCCACCCCATGTGTCGGTTTCAGTGAGTTTTCTTGACAAGGTCACCGTCGCAGTGACGACGCAGTGACCCACATCCGTAACGGTGAACAACGTAGTACGACTTATTACTTTTGATGTAAGTCCTGGAGATGGAGATCTGTGACAGACGGTGGTAGGAACGGCCTTACCAAAGGAATTTTACGGACAAAGAAAATAGCGTTTGAAGACTTAGTCTAGACTGGGTCAATGTGGATTAAAGTCAAGTCAGCGAGTCCGTACAGACTGAGAAACGCTGGGGTACTTAATGTCGTGCGGTCCGGAGGGACAGGTAGTGATTGAGGACCTCAAGTGAGTCTGAGTACATGTAGCTCAGTCACTACGGTAGGTCGGTAGAGTAGGAGCCAACAGGGGAAGTGGAGGACGGGGGTTAGGGAGGGTCGTAGTCTCAGAAAAGGTTACTCGGTTGAGAAGCGTACTCCACCGGTTTCATGACCTCAAAGTCGAAATCGTAGTAAGGAAGGTTTCTTGTGGGTCCCGACTAGAGGAAATCTTACCTGACCAACCTAGAGGAATGTCCGGTTCCCTGAGAGTTCTCAGAAGAGGTTGTGGTGACAAGTTTTCGTAGTTAAGAAGCCGCGAGTCGAAAGAAGTGTCAAGTTGAGAGTGTAGGTATGTACTGGTGACCTTTTTGGTATCGGAACTGATTTGTCCGGAAACAACCTTTTCATTACTTACAGAGACGAAAACTTATACGATAGATCCAACCAGTATTGAAAGGAAGGTTCGTCATTCATAGAAAATTAAAGTACCGGCGTCAGTGGTAGACGTCACTAGAACCTCGGGTTTTTTTATTTCAGACTGTGACAAAGGTGACAAAGGGGTAGATAAACGGTACTTCACTACCCTGGTCTACGGTACTAGAAGCAAAAGACTTACAACTCGAAATTCGGTTGAAAAAGTGAGAGGAGAAAGTGAAAGTAGTTCTCCGAAAAATCAAGGAGAAGTGAAAGACGGTATTCCCAAAACAGTAGACGTATAGACTCCAATAACTATAAAGAGGACTGTTAAAACTAAGGTCGAACACAAAGAAGGTCGGGTCGCAAAGAGTACTACATGAGACGTATATTCAATTTATTCGTCCCACTGTGATATGTCGGAACTGCATGAGGAAAAGGAAAAACCTTGGTCAAACAATAACAGGTCAAGATTGGCAACGAAATATCCAAAGAGTTCTCCGTCCGGTCCACCAGACCATAAGGGTAGAGAAAGTCTTAAAAGGTGTCAAACAACACTAGGTGTGTCAGTTTCCGAAACCGTATCAGTAATTTCGTCTTTATCCACAAAAAGACCTTGAGAGAACGAAAAAGGTCCTAGGTTGCCTACAACCGTTAAACTAGAGACCAAGGAGACGGAAAAGATTTTGATCGAACTTGTAGACCTTCAAGTGTCAAGTACATAACGACTTCGGACCGAACCTCTTGAAACTCGTAATGGAATGATCGCACACTCTACTCACGTTAACACACCATCAAACTCGTAAGAAACCGTAACGGAAAGAAACCCTAACCTTACTTTTGACTGAAAAAGGTCAGGACACCGGTGACGACTCAAAAGGTTTAAGTGACCGGATAACTCACGTATTTTTTAATTTTTTTGTCTTCGTAAAAGTGTCGTAGTAGAAGGTCCTAAACTTTATCGAGGTGACCTTAAGGTAGTGGAGGTGATCGAAACAATCATCACTACGAAAGATTCCGGGTGAACTGAAGTGTAAGGACCTACAGACCGAGATCCACTCACTAGTGTGGTAACACTAATAGAACCAGTACTTCTAGAAAAAACATGTCAAGACACATAATAACGGTGGAGAAGAATTATAGAAGACGAAGACAATCCAGGTATGGTAAAGACAGGAAATAACTCGGTAAGAACCCTACTTTACAAGGGAACCTTAGAGATTAAAAGAACTTCTCTAGAGATCAGAAAGGGTAAGACAACAAAAGGAGATAAAGAAACGTAGCTAGTGATTTCTTCCGAAAGAATAGAGAAGAACGATAAGAAACCTTGAGACGTAAGTCTACGAACATAGAAAGGAAAAGAGGAAACGAAAAACGGAGAGAAGAAAAGTGTCGATAAACATTCCGGAGGGGTCTGTCGGTAAAACGAAAAAACGTGAAGAAAAAGAACCCTTACCAGAACGAGGGATAGAGGATATGTTACAGTGTTTGGATACAGGTATCAAGTAGTCCGTGAGACAGATAGTCTAGATCAGGGAATTTAGATAAAGAGTGAAGGTGACACATTAGTATTCCCTAAACTAAATCCAGTATGGACTTACCAGATCACCAAAAGGGATGAAAGAAGCTAAATTGAGACTTAAACCGTTATTCCTCAGCACTAGACTCGGTGTCAGTCGAGGGCCAGAACAAAAACGACTGACATATCTCGAAGAGGTAGAAACCGACGTTTCTTATATTAGTCAGACTAAAGTCATAACCTGGTAGACCCCTACAGGTACACATCTCAGAAGAGAACACAACAACCTTCTCCCACAAACCATACTAGTCACACAAGAGAACCGTTTTGAGATAATCAGAAAAGGGACGAAGTAAGGTGTAAGGTTCCGGTTTAAACGGACAATGAGGTCCATAAAGAACTGAAGGAAGAAAACGTAAGGTCAGGGGATATTACTTTTCCTGTAGAAAAAACCCACAATCAAGATTTTCCAGAACCTCCAAGTCGAAGTCGAAGAAGTCACAATGACAAACCCGTATCTGAACCTAATGACACTATAACTTACCAAACGGAACCTTTGCTTGTCTCTAGTAAGACAGTAAAAACTCTAACGTAGGTTCATGACGTAAAGCCTGAGAAAACAACTGGTACTACCGATGAGGTAAAGAAGACTCCCTAAGGACGGGTGTTATCATCTATATTACCAGTAGACTCAATTTAAGTGCGACTATTCTCCTAGGGCTTATTAAAAGGAATTGGTATTAACGTTGTCTTCGACTCATTATTCCTAGGATGGGAAGTGGAATCTCTATTCCTCTTGGTAGTCTACTCCACAAGGGATTACGATCACTATCACAAGTCTGAAGGACTTCTCAGTCTTTCTTTGTTTACAAATAGTTTGTATGAACTGATGGAGACATTTGGTTGTCGGGACGATTAAAACTAACTAAAACTGTATGTATCGATTATCTTAGAATTGATCTAGATAGCTTACCATAGTCTCTTCTTTTTATTACTGACTTCAATAATTTGAAAGAATAGGTGTTGAGAAAAATCATAGTATTCAAAGTAATTCTAAAGTCAAATAGACACAAACGAAACATACGGGTTGAACACGAAGTCACTGGATACGGTCCTCAGGAATAAAAAAATTAGAACCTCAAGCTATCCAAGTTTAGTCACTTACGATGATCTTTTGACAGACGAACTTCATGGTAGGAAAAAGAAAATAAGTAAAAGTCCTCAATCTTCGAATACATCTACTATAACTATACCTGTGACTAAAGTCTTTCCTACTAAAAATAATGAACAGAGTTCTTCTGTCTCTCTCTGTCTTCGCACTTGTACTTCTTAGGTTCTCCCACGAGGTTCTTGACTTTAGACACGACCCTAAATTTCGTAGTCTCCGTCTTTCCGTCTTCACCTTCGTTGAAGACAAATCACTAGTACCATTCGTGACTGAACTCATTGTCAAATAAAGTCACATTCCCTAAGAAAAAAGAACTTGACATTTAGAATCGGTTGTCTTAAGAATACCACAAGTAAAATCCCTAGGTGGTCATTCATATCATGAAACAGAAAATCTGTGTTTTAGTTAATTTTCTCAGTAATATATTAGGTTAAACTAGTTATTTTCTCAATGACATATTAGTCTAACCCTTATACTGCAGTCTGAAAAAGTAGTCAATGAGATAAAAAGATGATTTAAACAAAGTCATCCAAGTTCTAAGATTTGGGACAAGAGTTAATATTAAAAATTATATTGTGTTTTAATCATTGACAAGTGACAACTTTGGTTACTTAATTTGGGATCCGGGAATCGATATAGTGATCCAATGAATTATTATTAACTAAACTTGTGACATCTTCTACCTTCCGTCTCTACGAAGAAATACATTGGTGGGAGAAAAGAAATCTTGAAGTATCCTCCGTCCCCTCGTTCTCTCCCCTTCGAATCATGAGTTGTCATAGTAGTCTGATCGATTAAGGATTAAGTTCTTAATTAAGGAGACCTAAAGATTCGTTCATCTCACCCTGAAGGGAAGATAAATTCATATACGCCTCGGAGTTTTAGTTGACAGAAGAGAAGGGAAAGAGAAAAAGTGATCTTCACATAGCCAATGAGACCTTCCAAGGAGTAGTAAGAGAAAAGAAGAGACCCCGGGAGGATAGGAGGGAACAGGTCTACATATGAAGAACTAAAACAGGAAGAGGAAAGAAGGGTAACTAGGGGAAATATCGGGTCCAGGAGTATTCCAACCCGAAGGGACCACTAAGAGTACCATTTCTTAAACGGACGTTACATCCTCCAGGCCTAGGTTAGGGACCCAGTCCTTCTAGGTGATCTCTTCCCTTACCGAGCGGTGAGGTCATAAGAACGGACCTCTTAAAGTACCTGTCTCCTCGGACCGCCCGATCGTAGGTAACCTACCGTTTCTCAGTCTGTACTGACTCGATGATTGTGAGTGAATATTCGAATACGAGTAATAATATTATCGAAGAATCGATTGAACGTAAAAGTTAGGGAAAAAGAAGATTCGACAAGAACTTATATCGAAGATTCGGAAATCCAAACGAAGACAGATAGGAACTTTTGATTAAACTAAAAAGAGTTTGTCGTGTATCTTTTATCGAGAGACAGACTTTTTAGATGTCGTCAAAGGGAAAAAATAACATAAATTAGATTTGAGGATAAGGACCAAAGTTCAGAGAGGTAGTACTCAGGGGGTATAAGTTAATATAAGGGGTGACAAAGATCATATCTATAGAAGGAGATGAATATAGATTAATCGTTACCAAGACGTTCGACCGACAAAAATAATTACTTTTCAGAAGTACCGCTAGGGAAAGTGTCCTTACGACAGGAAAGGTGGTCAGAGAGGAGGCACTCAGGGGGAGAATGACAAGGTCAGGACGGTGGAGAGAGTGATGATGTCTCGGGACGTGCGTCCCCTGTGACAACACTTTACTCTCCTAAAGGACTCGTTGTTTCGTCTCAAGGACGTTGGACGAACAGGTATATAACCCGGAAGCATTTAGTCTCTAATCCTCATAATCTAAAATCTGTGATAACAAAGGACACACAAGATAAAAAAAAACAAACAAAGACTTTAATTTAATGTCACAAGAATTTACCCCCGAAATAATAGGGGGTGCCATAAGTAAATCTTTTAATGAGTTATTCATCTATTATTCTATACCAAATGACAACTTAGGGGTCGTGTATCTAGTCCTCTGTCTTTAGGCATGTCAGGACCTCCAAATATAAGATCGTGTCACAATTGCATGATCGAGTAGCTACGTAATATGTCTAATGGGCGGGAGTAAATTAATGGTCATTAGTCCTTATAGTCAGTTGAAGATTATACACAACGAAAGAAATTCTTAATTGTCTAAATAGTCGATTGTGACATGTGTTTCAACATGTGTTTCAGACTTTTATCGTGACATATATTTGAACATAGGAAAAAATAACAAATCATGAAAAAAGTACACCGAAATTTTGATAGGAGAACTGTCATACCCATTTCTATATTACTACTCTCTTCATAGAGAAAAGTCCATACACGAAAACTATCAAATGTAAACTTTTCCGTATTACGATTAAATCAAATACTTTTATTCATTTTTCGACTATGGAATTTTACGAAAAGGGTACTTTTTAAAGTCATGCAGAAGGTCTCGACAGAGGTAGAGACGGATGTCCCCATTTCAGGCTTACCTTAATCTCTCCCCTTAAGACGTGACCTTGGACGACACCGGTAAAAAAGACAACAACGACGAAGAGATCACCTCAACGACGTCGAATCCCTAGACAAAGAACCTTTACCTGCGCAAAATGTTTAATAAAAAATTTTATTTGCGGTCTAGAAGTTCTGCGTGAAAAAAAAGAAGGCAGTACGAAGTATTGTATAACATAACATGATTGGGGAGTATGACCCTCCTCTCTGACGTATCGTTCGTTGGGTGACGGATGATTGTAGTTCTCCCCGATTTATTTTGAAGTATAAGGAACTTTCCTGTTGAAGACGGCATACCTACATTATAAATACATAATACGAAACATGTCATCAACTATACTTTATGTCCAAAATAAAATAAAATATAAAAAGACACCGCAATTTTATACATCTTCAATACCGAAATGACAGTAGTCCCAGAATAATCCACCAATTGTTCACTCAACTTAACATACAACATTAAAAAAGGTACTACAAAATTGAACATTTATACACACACAACTACTGCTATCCTAATAATGAACTTAATGAGAATCCACAAAGCAGACAGTATGAGACCCACTTTGGTACGACGAATAGGAAATCATGTCACCGAGAGTTTGAACGCACACGTAGTCTTAGGTCGTCTCCCGAACAGTTTGGCATCGGTCAGGAGGAGGTCAAAGGCTAAGTTATCCGTACCTCGACTTCTTAAAAGTAAAGATTTTTTAAGGATCCACTACGACTGACTACGACAACCAAGTTCTCGGTGTGGAATTTTTGTGACGAAATTACAAAACTTAATTCTCTTATGTATTCCACAAAATTTTATAAATAGTTTTGGGGTAGAGTAAAATACAGACTCCATAAAATAGAGAATATTTCAAGAGACCAAAATATTTAAATGAAACTAAATGATCTTTCGAAATAAATCGAAAATAAATAACAAGAAATATTCTTTTTGGATGACCCTCAAATTTAATTTCAAATTTAGTAACGACCCAAAAATCAATAATAAAAAGAAAGAAAAAAAAAAAAAAAAAGGAAACTTCGACACAACTTTAGGAACAGAGGACATCTGGGTCACCTTGGGTATTCATTAAGTCTTGGTAGTCACCTAAGTCTATACCCCTTTCAACCATTTTTACTATGACTTCTCCTTTTATTATTTTGGAGACGTCGACTGTTACTTTATTCATCATCCTGACTCATAAATACACTTATGGGAGATCTACCATTTTCATTTCTGTTAAGACGTTTACTTCAGAAGAAGGTTCCTCGACTTCTTTCTCGTGTAATGGTTACATTCTCACTTCTACTCAGAAGCGTCCGTCTACATCTACCGGACCGGGGACGGGTGGGTTGGGGGTCCCAGAGTAGTGTCGGGAGGTAGTTCGTCTCCGACCGGGTCGATGTCGACAGGGGACTAAAGTGAAAGTGACGACCGGAGCGACGTCTTCACCGACGATCTAGAGAGAGGAAATGGTGGTACGTCCTTGTCTGAAAACCACTACTCCTCCTTCTTGTTTATTATGTTCTTTTACTTTTACTCCATCTTCTTTTCATTCTTGGTTCTAAATGCACTTCCTAAAATAAGAAACAAACACTTTCACAAAATTGAAGTTCTGATCTTTAAGGTGACCTTTCCCTTTTACTCACATTCAAATGACATGAATTTCGATTCTACACTTAAATATCCTTCTTGGAACCAAACTCGTTGACTAGACCTTTATGATCAATGGACATTTACCGTCTGGAAAATCCTCTTATTCTCTTTCCATTCCCAAGAGAACTTATTTAACGACAAAATAAACGTCGTACTGACTAACTAGCACCTTTGAGAAATTCATAGAAATTATTGTTTACTTAAATAGTAAAGAACGGTCTTAAATGATGGTATTTTACTGACCCTATTAAGACAACGTTCTTATAATTGTAAATCATTCCGAGGAAAAATGACATAAGAGCGTCAATTATTGACGTCGATAATACAGTTATTGTTCAACAAACATAAATTAAAAACAAATATGGTCAGAATTTCTATGTGCAAGACTTATTTTTTTCAACTTAAGTACTTTAACTACACATGACCCCAAACCTTGATTTTGTACCAAAGTTTTCATGAACCCAATATTGTACACAGGAACAAACATACACATAAGTCATAGAATTCTAAAGAATTACTAGAACACTTCTTTTTGTAACGTGGAAAAATCCTTAATAGGAAATTTAAAAAACACATAAATAGAAAAAGACGACAACGTTGATTTTCTCTACTATAGTTTTACCCTAGAGAAATCAAGTTCCGGAGTAGGGGTTGAAATATTTTTTCAAAGAAAATAGTCAAAGGGATCTCTATTACCCACGGTAACTGTAGTCATTTAGTACTACGACGACTAAAGATCGGACTTCGATATGGGAGAGGTGGAATTATTCTAATACCTTTGTAGGACAACTGAAGAGCCTTTCGTAAGAACAGAGGAATTATGAAATAAATGTTTGATGGAGGATTCTGTAACGAAAGGTTTAAAAGAGTTAAAGTAGACAAAACACAACACTAATGTAAAAGTTTCTCACTATAAAAGTTCTCATATTACAAAAAATGATGAATATAGAGGATACGTGATTGTATCAAATGTCTACAATAAACTCCTTTTACATCCTTTTTGAGATGCGATGACAGGATCTTTCCTTTAATACTCAGATCACACGGAAACCTCAATTCTTTGTGTAAATTTAAGAACATTGAATCGTGAAGTTTACTCATTTAAAAACATATGGTTTCCCCTAAAAAAAAAAGGTCATTAGATTCCTTTAAATAAAAACCAGGACTTCTTTTTAAACCAAGACGAAATATACTTATTATCACTAAAGTATATGATATTCACTAAGACGGTCAACGGTTTATAAGACCCTGAATGGGTATTAATTCGAGAATCCTCGTTATAGAATCCCACCCGGATATTGTAAATCTTTATCGATTTAAAGTTCTTTTTTAAAACACAACATTGATAATATAAGAATTCACTATTACGAATCTCAAATAAAAGTGAACTTTAACGAATCAAAGGGTAGAGGAGAAAAGGAACTTAAATCTTAATACCTTTTTGAACCTATTAGAAAGAGATTTAGATATATTGGAATATGTGTCTTAATCTCAAATTAGTAAAAATTAAGACAATAATATATATATAAAATTGATGTGGTCAAAACCCTTTTAATAGAAGTAATATAATACGGTTAAAATAAATTACGAAAGATTTTACTATGAAAAATTAAAACTTTCTGATTAAAATTAGTCCTTAAGAAAAAATAATAATAAAAATTAGTCCTTAAGAATTGGAAGGTAAGACTAGACAAAATAAGTGATCAACAATCAATCAAGATACTTTTAAGATGAACTTTAGTACTATTATTCCTAGAACCTTAACATTAACTTACAAGAAAAATACTGAAGAGTTTTAAACAGTAAAAAGTCTTATAAAGGTTCCATTTTATAATAAAAGGGACACTTTTAAGGAATAAAAGAGAATGTTATCAGATCGTCAGTCACAAAGAGACAAGGAGAGGGGAGGGAAGTGGGGGGCACCCCGGTGGACGTAATTTTATTTGACATCCGGAATAAAAAAAAATTTACATCTAAACCCCGGTATGAGAGTTAATAAGAATCACCAGTAAAACCTTGTTCTAGATCCACTATAAATATGGGTCATTTTTAGATTGTTGAGACAGCCCCTGGAATAACAAGAACGGTACTTATGGAATCCTTTATTTATTCAGTCACATTGTATTGATCTATAAAAACAATGAAAAGAGTCTTATAAAGTTAAAAAGAATAGTCCGAACACTGATCAAAATATCGACAGTAGGAGACAGGTTTTCTTCGGGAGACCCCTTTTATAAGGCACCCCTTTTGAACATTAACACGAAAGGTTTAAATTGTCACCATAAAACTGTCTTATTAAGAACATTCCTCATTATGGCACTCTCGAAAATTATATTTACAAAGATATTTTTTCCTCAAATCCAGTGAGAATTTCTGTTCTAAAAACGGGGAACGGATGTCAATCCTTTCAGTACCGTCATTTACTAGACCACTGTCAATCGCATAGAATTTAGGAAAAAAAGGGGTTCGGAAGTCACTTTCAGACGTATAGACCGGATAGATCCCGGTCTGAGAACGACCAGGACCTACCCGCCAAGCAACGAATAAAAGTGTTCAACAGAGAAACCAGACTGAAGGTTTCAATTCAGGAGTAATTTTAGTCAACATGAATTGTCGCACACTTATATAAAGTAATCTTTGACTACGGTAGCTGAGTTCAAATTAAAGATTTCAACAACTTCTATTTCAGTCTTTTTTTACGTAAATTCCGTTGAAAGATACCTTTAAATTCTTATACCAAAATTCCTAAATTATATCTTCCTATCTGGACTCAAATTTAGGGTCTAGAGATAGTAAATTTTCGATAGTCACGTCGACTTCATTATAGTACCCCTCAAAAATATCGTTTTGGGTTTAAGAGACTTAATGATTTACTATAAACACTGAAGACTGAAGAGTCTGTGTCAATTTTTCTTTTATTTTGAAAACTCCGACGCTTTATTCTGATAAATATAATCATTGGTCAATCATTTATACAATTATTTTATCCAGTTTTTTAAAATTTGAGTTGAAAAAACTTTTTATTTATCATTATAAGACTAAGTATATTATTTTTACCATTTCAAAAATTAGAATTTCGTATTTTACTTAATTCAAGACTATGTAAAGTGTGTTAATATTCAGTGACCTCATAAGTAGTTTTCGTTGGGATCTCCAGTAAAGTGAGACTACTGACTGAAAATGAATGTGTAGTAGTCATTAAATTTTATACTTTATAAAACTAATTAATAATTTATAGTACACCCTTCTTTTCCAGTTACCTAGACCAAATTAGTATCGTATAACAAAGAGATAGGTTTGTTTTGTTCTCGACGTATGGTATTCCGACATCATGTCGAGCAATAAACTTGATTTCACCTATTGGTCTTTTTCGTATTTCTAGCTAAATAGGGAGGTTAAGATAAATTTTCTGTGAATACGTTTAGTGTGACTCTTAATGCTCTACTCGATGTTCATTGTGGGACCACCAAGTCACCAATCCTGAGGCACGAAGGTGACGTCCCCGGTACCCAAGTCGAGGAGCAACCCCTTGATTCTAGGGTGTACGGTGTACCACGTTTGTTTGTTTTTTCTTTTGATGTTTATAAAATCTTCCCTTTTATAGAAATTATGTCATTGTTAAGTAAATATAGTAGTAACCGATATAGTATACGATTCCGCCGATGGAACGTATTAAATTAAAAAGTCATTGACTTCGTTTAGGTTAGTTAAAAAATTGTCAAAATATTCTTTATCAGATTTTATATGAAAGATGAAGAGACGTAAAAGAAACAGTAGAAATTCTTGTACGTACCCTACTATTTGTCTTTAAGTGGGAATCCCCGACGACTCTATGTCTTACGGGGAAATGATGTACTGGAACGCAACGACACGAAAAACTCAGTATAGACAAAAAGTGTCAACGAGATAAAAGGGAATATTAGTCAACAGTGAAAAACGACGACAGAACACACGGACGAAGAGTGTGATCCGGGGATTGAACGACGAAGATTAGACGACACCTGACTCTTTGGTCTAACGGTTCGAACGATCTTAACACAGATTTTATTCTCATTCATCTGACTTGTTCCGAATTCCCCGAAAAGACAGTCATGTCACGTACCTGAAACACCATGGACAAACCGACGAGTCGTATGAAAACAAACGAAGAATCAGGAAATGATTCTTAAACGATTTTTATGAACAAACTTATACACTAACGGTATGTAAATCTCATAATTAAGTCAAAAATATACCACTACAAAGATTCTGAGAGGTAATTACTTAAGTCGGTATTTTCTTTTAAACTGATAGAAACATATTTAGTGATATATATAAAATCCTTTTACAATTTATAAAACAAGAACGATTCACAAGATTATATCATACGTCTGAATTTTGAATCTCGTGATATTCATCTGAAGTTGAGACAAGTGGCTCTAAATATAAGATCTTGATAACCAAACTCTGATTTGTACGTACCGATTAAATCATTCTTGACGGATTGACTTATAAACCCCTTACTCAGTAAGATCTATAGGGACAAAAGACACCTCAAATTTGGAGATTTCTCGAAAATTTCAAACACCTTATTAATGACTTCTTTTAGAAAAATTTTGTCACACGTAACGACAGAAGAATTCGTTATATACTTTATGTAACTTTTCTAAAACTACAGTTTTACTAACAATGATTGTTGTCAAAATGACATTATTTGATGAGTCCGTGACTTTCGATATACGGGGAAATGATTCATTGAGGTAAGACGACACGGAAACTAAAGAATATCAAACCTAAAGAGATAATGACGAGTGACTTCACACGGACATCGTTACAAGGAAGATCTGACGAAGTCAAAGAAGTATTACAAGGAAGATCTGACGAAGTCAAAACCTTCTGTCGACTGACTCTGTCGATCGTATTACATATTTTTTATGTCTGTCATTTGACTGAGTCACTTTTGGACTTTTTGACCTAATATGGATTGATGTACTTAATATTGACTAATGGACAAAGTAACGACAGACATTCACATGATCTAATCTCAGGACAAGAGTCTTATCTTCTCGACAATCACATGGTTTCTTTAATAAAACAAAGGTAAGAAATGGAAGATTTATAAAGTGCGACGATTATAAAAACCGTGACTAATTTTGGTCAGATCAGTTTAATCGAAAAAGATATCATGAAAGATAAACTCAATCTATGGTGTGCTACGGTTCTTAAAGAAACCGACCCAACAAAAACAATACAGCCAAAGCAAAAATCTCTTTACATAGGAATAAAAGTTTTGTGCTTCATCCAACTCGGGACCTTTTATTCCTTTGAAAACAATAACTATGACACCTCTTGACTTGCCATTATTCCCAAAATCTGAGTTAATATGTATCCTTTTAATAAGAAACTAATATGTTCAAGAATTCTATTATAGAAAATAAGTTAATTTACATATAATTTTCGACCGGTTTGTATTTTCACAATCTAGATTACTAGAACTGTCTATGAACTTACTGATTTAAGGGTGACAGTAAGACATAAAACGTACAAATTCAAAATTAAAGTACACAATTAATTAGTTCGTACTAATAAAAAGAACACTTTTTATTTGTAATCTAAACGTACAATATATTATAAACGTTCATTTTTAGGCCTTTTCCTATGAACACACTCTAATCGTGACTTGATGAACCAAAATGGCTGTCAGACTAACACAAAATCATTGGTATACAACTAAGTAGGACGGTAGATTAATGTACCATTAATCTCTTAGTTAGGTGAACAAAATACCGGTACGGAGTTTCAGTCGAAAGTCAATAAGTACGATGATCTTCCCTTAATACTATGTTATAAGTAGTTTTTTATCTACTGGGTTTTGTGACAGAATTCAACTTCGACGGTAATGTTTTATCAATACTTCGGTTGGAACCAAACCACTATATTCCTCTTTTTAAGAGAAACTCACATCAACACTCTTCTTTTACTGAGATGGATCATATTAACGACACTTAGTTTTTCTCCTACTTAACAAAGGTCTTAAGTGTATATGTCTTCAAATTGTACTTATTTCTCAACTAAAAATACCTATAGGATTTTACACACTATTTAATTTTATGTATACAAAATTTACGATATTTAAAATTATATATAAAATTGGACACTCGCTAAGTTAATCAAACAAAGTAAAGATAAATGATTAAAGTAAACAATGTATAGTTTGTAAAATGACGTTATCCTGTCTTAAATTCAACATATATGAAACCTTATGTGATAAAAATTTTCACTCATATAAGACACTCTATGACAACGTGTTCATATAAAGAGGAGTAAATATAAAATTCTCAAAGAGGTTTATTCTCTATTAAAATGATAAAACCTGAGCTGTAAAAAGTGAAAAATCGTAAAAGAATTTCCAGCCGATGGATGTTTAATAAATAGTAACTTGATAAAATTTTTGATTGTGTACAGAAAATGTTTATTAATGTAATAAGAAAAAGGGAAGGGTTCATGTAGATATTATATAATCGAGTTTACCTTTAGACATAATCGACTTAGTGTCATAAAAGACGTGAAAATAAAGTGGTTGAACATGAAGACAAGTATTGTACTAAATTTATTACGAATGAGTTCGTGTCCTGATCGTAGACCGTTGTATGTCTTTCGAGGTCTATACAATGTGGGTAGGGAATTTCTGACCGAATACCAAGACCATGTCGGGGCCTCCAGGTACACTCACTTTTCGGTCTTCAGGCGGACTTGACTTTTGTAAGGGTTCCTCAAACCAAAACAAACCCAAACAAGATCCATACCAGGGTCCCTAGGGTCTAGTTTGGTCCGGGGACCCGGATAGGATCTTGGTTGGATTTGAGCGCGTAGTAAGGACCTTGCAGTTCTCACACTTCCGACTTCTGTTGGACTTCGACTGCTCTGTATGACTCAAATTGCAAAAAACACACACACACGGACACACACTTGTTCTTACCCAAGTAATTGGGAAGAGTATATCTCCCTACTGTCACCTGTTCTATCAGAACGGTCTGAAACTGTAACATCAGTGAATAGTGTTATCCTTACACCAGATCTTATACCAATAATGATTAACGGTCACTCTTCGTGACAAGAATGTTAAAAATAATAAACCAGAGATAAAAATCCCACTCGTTGAATCGGTGGTTTTGTTTAAAGGGAGGAGGGGTTTAAGTACTAAAGACGAAAACGAAAAGAGTTTTTGAAAGATAAGTTGTTATAATAATGTCAGAGTAAATTGATTAAAAAGCACCAAAGATTTTTCAGAAACGAAAGAACGACGTAACATCCACTGAGAATTTGAGAACAAAGACCTTAAATTACGGGAAAAAGAAAATTAGACAATGACTTAGATAGTGTAACGAGAGACGAACGAAAAACTCCAAGTCTAGACCCCTCTTGAACTCGTTGTAAACATCTACGTGGTAGGGACAATCTGAGTTACATCCGACGTAAAATCTTAGACGATATTCTAAAAATCGTTCCAAGAAATAAAAACAAGGAACGACGAGACCTAAAAATTTTATAAGACTGGATCAACTAAATAGTTTACCGGAGTATATTGTAACGATATCAGTGTATGTACAAAAAAAAAATTAAACCTCTTGTTCTAAAGACCTGTCCGTATAACTTTTGTGGGGTTTTCCAATAACATGTGGAAACCAATAATATAAACATATAATATAATATGTGGTTTCCAATAATTATGTGTTACTTTTACATATGAAAACCATTATGACCGTAAAGTCATCTAAATCTAGTGCAAACTTCATTAACGTCTGATTCGTCCCTGATATGGACACTTTCGTCGACCTTGACACGATAAGAAGGTTTGGAACAGTGTGATCTGTTTAGACCGGTCACTCCATAGGGAATTTTATCGTGACTCTCTGACAGCTCCGAGTACGACTTCTTGAGTTGGGACCCTAATAACGACATAATGTAAGCAATACATCTACGAAGTAGGGTACCTAAGACAATAAAAATGGAAAATTTAGAATAAGACAAATGCGAAGAGTTACAAAAAGAAGAACGCGTTACAAAAAGACAAACACATTTAGCTTCGTGACATGTACAATGAGACACACATATACATAAAAATTATTTTCTCATCTGAGACCCAGATTACTAAAACTTAAAATTTCGACTTAATAAATTTACGAAAATAACAGAACATTTAAGTGAGAATTAAATATGGAGTTCAGAAGAGTAAGTAAAAAAAGAGATTGCCTGATATATCTAATTTATCCACTCGGAATGAAAGTAGAAGACGGTCTTAAACTGTAAAACACAAGTGGGTTTGTACCTTTTCAAGACAGTAGACGTAAGAACACAGTCAGGTGTCAAGTGACATAAAGAACTGTCAATCGGGTCGAATACAAATATATGTCATTCATAAGAACCAATACCCCTCCCCGGACAGATGAGTGAAAATTGTAACAATAAATACTTGTGACTGTTATCCTTAAACATATGACAGGATGTTTCAAGTACGAATAAATGTATCATTCAAAGATTTCAGATGGCAGTGAAATCTATGAAACCCTCACAATTCCACATAAAAATTTTATAGTAAACTTTTATAAGAAAGTCTCTACAACATTAAAAATGAAAGACTGATGAATACAAAATATACCATTTTGATGTAAAGGTTGGGATGGACTTCTGAACTCTCATATTGGAAAAAATTTTCATTAAAGAAACTATTGAAGTACATAAAATAGTATTACTTAAAAACACTTGACAAAATTTTTTAAAATGTTTTAGGGTTGTCATCCAAACATGTATAGACATAACAACAAGGAGGATTCGGATTCAGAGGTTATTTTAGACATGAAGAAATATGAAACATGGAAAACATAAGACCACAAACAGTGTACTTAATCGGTTTTCTATTTGAAAAAGACAAGGAAGACAGAAATAAAAAGGTAACCTGAAAAAAAAAAAGGAGGGGTTTTAAAAAAGGGTTTTCTGTCACCAACAGATCCTTTCGGAACCTAAGTAATCAGATTCAAAACAAACTAGTGAGTCCACGGTGTGTACTATTAAATAGTCGCGTTTAATTATTATTAATTATTATTAAATTTTCGTCGTCTAATTCAAATTTTTAAGGTAAAATGGGCAAGAGACACTGACAGTCAGTGACCTATGTAAGAGTAGGACAATGTAAACAACGGAATGTACTGGAGGGAATGTTTTTCCCGCATAACTCTATTATTCCCTCAATTCCAGGATACATTACTTGCCTTTCAACCAAAACTGAAAGGATTCGAATCGATATCAGAACCCTTGTAAGTACCATTAAGGTGTCACCGAGAAGTCTCACTTACGACCAATTTCTCTTTCACTAGAAGGAATTTGACTTGAAAATTTATTTATTCGATGGGGAAACGTCTTTTCTAAACTCCGTTCCTTTAAACCGAGAACAGACTCTAAAAAAATTAATTTTTACATTTCTATTTGGTCTAACATATATCACATGAGATGGCCTAGGACTTCAGTGACCCATCCTTTATAGGGTATACTATTAGTGAGGAACAGAAGTGTCAAACGAAAACTTCTAGGAATCGTCTACACGGTATTGGTAACTTTGATTTCAACCGTTTATCATTAAAAGGGACTTATATGTAGACATTTTTAATTATTTTGAGAATGTCTTTTACCGGTACACTTTTAATCAGGATAAACAAACTTCATTGCAGAATCCACACAGACATATTTTTTTATAATTAAAAATATATGTTTTATTACAATCCATTATTTGTACAAGGATCTTGGGTTTAGACAACAAACTTCTAATTTTTTTATCCGAGTCAACAAAAGAGTGAGTCTCAGTATGTGTACTTCACCGTCTTGGTCACAGGGTTGGTTAAGATTTTTCTATTGGTCGGAAGAAGTAATACCATTCGATGAACACCTATGTAAATTAAAATGTCGATTGGAGATCCTATTTCATCTTTCTGGACTTAACCTTTAATCATCTCAACCTACCACCTGTTTCGATGAAAGAGTCTGAGTCTGTTTAGTGAATTAGTATTACTCGGTGTCAAAAGAGTCATTCTTTTTCTGTCGAAGAGCACACTTACACACCGTTTTTGGTGGTGTTACAACATTAATCGAAGGTTTATTTTATCTTTTTCTGTCAACAGAATACTTAACCTGATCTGAAGGTTTTAGGAGAAGATCGTCATTCTAAGAGTCTAACAGAGAAAGAATTTCTCTATGTCAAGGTGATACATTTCGGTATAAACAGAAAGAGAAGGTCCCACGTAACTCGATTATAAATCCGTGTCCACTCGTAGAACCTTTAATAAGTTAAAAATCTCCGATCTTTCCAATTCTTCTCCACCGTCCCCTTCCTCTATCATCAAAATTTTGTTACATCGACCAAGGTTGTGTCTTTTATTGGATGATTCTTGATTCATATGGAATAAAAATTTCGACAGGTTATGTTTACGAAATTGTCCCCTGACATTCTTAAGTCTTCTTTGTCAACAAGAGATACTAATGTACAATAAAGAAAGGAGAATCGTACTAGAAATTTAGTGTTTTCCTACAGGATAACGTTCCAAACGAGTTCCTTCTCTTATTATTAATAATAAAGTAAAATCCTTGCTTTCTTAGAGAGAACAAAGGATAGACCCTAGTAGATATTTGTGACCGTTTTTCCCTCGAACCACACCAAGGAACTAGACTTTGTAATAAGAAACTGAAATAAGAAATCGTGGGTACGGACCGACAATCAGTACTTCGACGAATAGAACGGACATGAATCTATGTACTAATTACTATCGGTCACTGTTCCCATGATATAAGTTACATACTTATAAAGTGTTCTAGACTTCTTAAATTGTTACTAGTAAAGAATTTGTAACTATAGTCCCATTGACCTCTTCCTTTACCGTTGGGTGAGGTCACAAGAACGGACCTCTTAGCGATAAAAAAAGATGTTTCTATTTACACTTTGTAAACATATTATCTTTTTCACATCAAATTCTTTAACTAATCAACGTTTACACGTCCTAAAGTAACAAAACCCCGAATATTAGTAGGTATATTCGGTAGGGGAGAATCCAGTTTTAACTCCGGATCTTTTTTCCCTTGTTTCGTCGTTAGAAAACAAGAACGTCTTTATTGAATCAGTTTTATGTCTCTTTACAATCTGATCTTTCTTTTTTTTTTTTTTTTTAAATTCAAACACATACAGGTCTTCGGTCCCATACTGGTCTGTGTCATAATTTTAATTTTTATAAAAGAATGACTTTACAACTTAAACTCAAAGTCAACTCGAAGTTTTGGACCTTATTTATTAGGTCTACAAGAGTCGTAAAATAGTTTATTTCTGAAGACTACAATAAAAGGGGGTACCCTGCAGACGAAACTTTAAAAAATTAGATAGTGTATTAGATACAAGTAATTTTGGGGCATCTAACCCTGAAGGGTTTTCAGGTCACCGATTCTGTGGTATGAAAGTTACGTCCCCGGAGTCTAGACTAGCGACTAGTTCCTTGATTTAGGGTGGACAGTATTGACTCCTCAAGGGTTCGGCGTTGATTTCTAGGACGTACGACGTTGTTTCTAACTTCTCGGTCTCACGGAGTTGATTCTGGACTACGTCGGTTTATTTATGAACAAATTTCGTGAGACATGCAACGTATGGGAGGGTTCAGGGAGGGAAGAAACAAAAAAGTTGATCGGCTTCAACATTACCGGTAAATTAATCTCACATACGACGTCCGACCCGAAGGGTCCGCCGTGATCGCCATTTCTTGGACGGACGGTCACGTCCTCTATATTCTCTACACCCAAGTTAGGGACCCAGTCCCTCTAGGGGACCTCACCCTTTACCGTTGAGTGAGATCATGAGAACGGACCTCTCAGGGTACCTGTCTCCTCGGACCACCCGATGTCAGGTGTCCCAACGTGTTCTCGGTCTGCACTGATTCGTGAGACGTTCTCCCTATACCTCCCACGTCTTACGAAAGCTACCACCAGTCCACACTCCCTCGCTCCCTTGGTCGGGGGTGCTCGTCTTCTCATAACGTCTTCGACTCACTTTCCCGTAACTCCGTCCTTGTCTGCATTTCTCAGTCCTCGCCGACTTCGGGGTGTTCTTTCCCCGACCGGTCATTCCCTCCCAGAACCTTACCTGTTCCGAAAATGAAACTCAATCCTTCGGTGACCTCCGACAACCCGTAATGTCATTGTACCGAATCTAAAAACGTCCTCCGGACAACCGATAACGTCCCTAGACGTACTCCCTACGACCCACCGCCATCACTTCCGTCGGTCCCCACTAGTTCAAGACCTAGATACAGCTTCCGTCTCGGTTGTCCTGAACGACTACATTACTTACACGTCACATTCTTTCCCCCCCAGATCTTTGAAGATACCACACGTCGAACTCTTTGACCTCCCTGTCTCAACAGTAAATAACTCTTCCTCGTGGGTCATTCCAAACCCATCTTTAACTTGACCAAAACCTATCCGATGTGTACTTTATGAATAATGAGAAATCCACCTTCATCCTTGTTCGTTAAGCTATATGCTCAAATCCTCTCTCTAGGTCTGATCCTCTACAGTCAAACCCTACACCAATTTCCATACTTATATCCAGTCTCCTATCTCAACTTTGTGACTCTAGAAAGAAACCCCATAGACTTCGACCTTTAGTCCTCTATTTTTCCTTTGACGTTTCTAACTTCCTCTCGTCAGTCTGTACTCACCACAAGACTTCGACTTACTTGTTTCATAAAATATTGTCTCCGCCACTAATTGTACAGTCAAGTCAAGTCAAGTCAGCGAGTCAGTACAGGCTGAGAAACACTGGGGTACCTGACGTCGTGAGGTCCGGAGGGACAGGTAGTGGTCGAGGGTCTCGAATGAGTTTGAGTACAGGTAACTCAGCCACTACGGTAGGTTGGTAGAGTAGGAGGTAGTAGGGGAAGAGGAAGGTGAGAGTTAGAAAGGATCGTAGTCCCAGAAAAGGTTACTTAGTCAAGAAGTGCAGTCTACCGGTTTCATAACCTCGAAGTTGTAGTCAGGAAGGTTACTTATACGTCCTGATTAAAGGAAATCCTACCTGACGAACCTAGCGGAACGTCAGGTTCTCTGAGAGTTCTCAGAGGAAGTTGTGGTGTCAAGTTTTCGTAGTTAAGAAATCACGAGTCGAAAGAACTATCAGGTTGAGAGTGTAGGGATGTACTGATGACCTTTTTGGTATCGGAACTGATCTACCTGGAAACAACCGTTTCATTGTAGACGAAAAATTATAAGACAGATCCAACCAGTATTGAAAAGAAGGTTCCTCATTCGTAGAAAAATTAAAGTACCGACTTCAATGGTAGACGTCACTAAAACCTCAGGGGGTTTTATTTCAGAGTGACAAAGGTGACAAAGGGGTAGATAATTGTACAGTTTACGACGATTTTCTAGCTCTTTCCACTCCGGTAAACACATAGAAGTCTCGTTACGTCCTCTGGACCAAAACTAACGACTCAGCCCTTCTAACGGATCTCTTCCCTTTCCGATGAGTGAGGTCACAAGAACACGAAGAAAACACTGAGTCGACCATTTCTTAGGCGGAGGTTACGTCCTCTGGACCCAAGTCAAGGACCCGACCCTTCTAGGGGACCTCTTCCGTTTCCGATGGGTGAGGTCATAAGACCGGAATTCTTAAGGTACCTGACATATCAGGTACCCCAACGTTTTCCACCCTTTGCTGATTCACTGAAAATGTGTGTCTCGTTACGGACGAGTTCAAGAAACGAGTAAAAAATTGACCCGATAGCCAAATAAAACAACAACTCAAAATCTTCAAGAAATATAGTAGACCTATAATTAGAAAATAGTCTATGTACGAAACACTTAAAAAGGGGAAGACACTCATACAAAAGTGAGAAATTATCACAGGGAACTGTTATTTGTATAAATTAAAACTACATCTTTTTTTTTAGAATAAAAAGAAAACAACGATTTAGAGGAGAAAAGTTCTTTCAGTTTTTATTATTGTGGACCAAGTATCCTAATAATACTTTTAATTTATTTAATGATGTACACTTATGAATATTTTTCTGACCCTGTTATGAATGGTTCAGTCTTCGTAAGTTATTTATCGGTAATGAGTCCGATTCAAATCATGTTTTGGGTACCCAATCTCCCTATCTTAATACACTGTACTGTCGGTGACCTCGTCACAGACTTCTGGTGCTAGTCGTTACATTTTACTACGTCTCTACAGTCTATTCTCGGGTGTTCCATCCTGGTACCATTCTGTCTCAATCTACGGTTTAATATGACCTGCCCTTTTTTCACAAGCCGGGAAAAAACAGGTCCCAGTTCAAGGGATGACAAATGCGAGAATACCACGAGGTTTTGTTCTCATTCGGACACCCCCAACGATTCCGTGTCTAGATTGAGATAAACCTCAGTCTTGTTGATCCAATCTCAGAGACGAGAGGATGGTGAAGTACGGACGTGAGAGAAGGTCTCAAGGGTAAAGGAGTGTGAACCTCCTGTTGATAAGGATACAAGGTCTCTTCCGTGACCGTGGGGTGAGGTCATGAGAACGGACCTCTTAGGGTACCGGCCTCCTCGGACCACCCGACGTCAGGTACCCCAGCGACTCCCATCCCGTGTTGACTCGTTGAAGTGAAAGTGAAAGTGAAAAGTCAAAGTACTTAACCTTTTCCTTTACCGTTGGAGGAGGTCACAAGAACGGACCTCTTAGGGTCCCTGTCCCCTCGGACCACCCGACGGCAGACACCCCAGCGTGTCTCAGCCTGTGCTGACTTCGCTGAATCGTCGTCGTCGTCGTAAGGATACAATGCTATAGTTGCTCCCAAACTTTTCATTTGTATTACCATTCAGTAATTAATTATAACAGTATCATTTACCAAGATTGAGGAGAAGAATAAGATTGAAAGACTGCAAGTCATCGAGGGGGACGCACGGTCTAGAACACATCACCCCATAAGGGCGGAGAGTCTATTGACTGAATGTCCAAAAGTTACCATTAATTCTACTCTAATTATGTACAGATCCCCGAAGGGTCCACCGTGATCACCATTTCTTGAGTAGACGTTTGTGTCCTCTACATTCTCTGTGTACAACCTAGGGACCCAGTCCTTCTAGGGGACCTCGTCCCGTACCGTTGAGTGAGGTATGAGAACGGACCTCTTAGGGGTACCTGTCTCTTCGGACCGCCCGATGTCAGGTGCCCCAGTGTGTCTCAACTTGTGCTGACTTCGCTGAAGTATGTGTGTGTGCGCTATGTGTAGTTTACGGATACTGCTAAACCGTACGACAATATACGATGACCCCGTGAAAACAGACTCAAAATCGCCACTGAGATAGAGGCCCAGACGAAGGATTCGGTGACGTAAGGAGTGTCGACACTACAAGTGGTTAAATTAAGTAGAGGTTGACAACGGTATTTTTCGTTCACGAATTTTATAATGGTAACTTATCTGGTCACCTAGAAAAACAAGTGAAACAAAACCAACATCTGTGCTCTTAAATAAATTGACTCAAGACTCACGTGACGTCTTCAAACAAACTCCTAAATTGGACGACAAGTCACTTGTCTTGTACCCCGAGGATGACTCAAGGAAATCCACGGATTCGTTTCTACAAAAGTCGTCTCCTCGCCGGGCCCGGACCAGTGGGAGTGGGAACCCTCGGTGTAAAGTCCCGTCCTGTGTTCAGTGTAAATAAATGAGACCAAACGTGGAACAGTACACCGAAGAAAATAAGAAAAAAATTTCAAATATAAAGAAAAATAATGTATAGGGTTCTATGGAATCCTTACTTATGTAAAAGTTTTGTATTATTATTTAAGATATTTCTTATGAACTTATCGGAACGTTCCTTTAGGTTTACTTGATATTGAAATATTATAAAACAAACAATTACTACCTACCAATGTTTACCTTTCTTAAAAATTAAGTTATGTATGAATAATCCCCGAAGGGACCACCGAGTCACCATTTCTTAAGCGGACGTTACGTCCTCTACATTCTCTGTGGCCAAGTAGAGGACTCAGCCCTTCTAGGGGACCACCTCCCGTACAGTTGGGTGAGGTCGTAAGGACGGACCTCTTACGGTACCTGTCTCCTCGAATCACCCGACGTCAGTTATCCCAGTGTTTCTCAGTCTGTGCTGACTTAGCTGGATCGTACGTGTGTGCGTGCATGAATAACTGGCTAAAAGAAACATGATCTGTGTTTTTAGTGGGATACTCTATAAGGGTAAAATATTTACTTTTCTCACCGAGAGCTTATTCAATTTATAGATCGGGTTCTCAGGTTCGGAGAATCGTTCTTTTTGATTACGTGATCCAAGGGATTTTTCCGAGAAACTGAAGTTTAATCTACAAACACAAAACAGTGAAAAGAGAACAAAAGGACGCATCCAGTGTGTATGTTCCTGTGTGTAAGTGTGTTCGTGCACGTACACGTGTGTGTGTTTGTGTCTCCTTAGGATTAATGGTGAAGTCTGTCGTGTTAGGGGAGACAAGTGTAAATCAAATTAGCGCCCTAAGGATTTTCTTCAGTTAATTTACCCGTTAATTAAGGAGACACGTGACAAGTGAGTATGTAATTTTGAGAATTAGATTAAAGAGATCTATAACAGGGGGTTTTGTGATAGGAGTCACAAATTTAAGGAGTAATGAACACTTCAACTGCACTCTTAGAAAAACGTCCTCGTGAAACATTTGACTTTTCTATAAGATAATAGATCAACACCCTAGGTCAGACAAGTCAAAATAAACCACCACTCTCCAATTTACAAATAGGAAACAAAGTCCTTGACTTACTCACCTTGAGTTTGGTTCGTTTGTCAGGGACTAAACGAGAGAGTTCGATTTTTGTCGGAAGACCACTGGTTTATAACTGATGTACTTTCGTTTCTATAAGATTGACGGGTGATTTCAGGAAAGGTTAATTGGAATTACTTTATAGGGTTCTATGAAGGTCTGTCGATGAGAAAGACAATTCGTTTCTGATCTTTTTCCTATATACAATCCTCTCATTTAGTCAAGTCAAGTCAAGTCAGTGAGTCAACACAGGCTGAGAGACGCTGGGGTACCTGACGTCGTGAGGTCCGAAGGGACAGGTAGTGGTTGAGGGTCTCGAATGAGTTTGAGTACAGGTCACTCGGCCACTACGGTAGGTTGGTAAAGTAGGAGATAGTTTGGGAAGAGGAGGGGTGAAGTTTGAAAGGGTCGTAGCGGCAGAAAAGGTTACTCAGTTTAGAAGTGTAGTCCATCGGTTTCATAATAACCTCAAAGTCGAAGTCGTAGTCAGGAAGGTTACTTATAAGTCCTGACTAAAGGAAATCCTAATTGACCAACCTAGAGGAACGTCAGGTTCTCTGAGTTCTCAGAGGAGGTTGTGGTGTCAAGTTTTCGTAGTTAAGAAGTCACGAGTCGAAAGAAATATCAGGTTGAAAGTGTAGATATGTACTGATGACCTTTTTAGTATCGAAACTGATCTACCTGGAAACAACCGTTTCATTACAGAGACAAAAAATTATATAACAGATCCAACCGGCATTGAAAAGAAGGTTCCTCGTTCACAGAAAGTTAAAGTACCGACTTCGGTAGTAGACGTCACTAAAACCTCGGGGTTTTATATTTCAGACAGTGACAAAGGTAACGAAGGGGTAGATAAACGGTACTTCACTACCCTGGTCTACGGTATTAGAATCAAAAGACTTACAACTCAAAATTCGGTTGAAAAAGTGAGAGTGAAAGTAGTTCTCCGAGAAATCAAGAAACGAAGGACGATATTCCCACCACAGTAGACGCATAGACTCCAATAACTATAAAGAGGGTCGTTAGAACTAAGGTCGAAGACGAAGTAGGTCGGGTCGTAAAGAGTACTACATGAGACGTATATTCAATTTATTCGTCCCCCTGTTATATGTCGGAACTGCATGAGGAAAAGGATGAACCTTGGTCAGATAACAAGGTACAGGTCAAGATTGACAACGAAGGACTGGACGTATGTCTAAAGAGTCCTCCGTCCAGTCCACCAGACCATAAGGGTAGAGAAAGTCTTAAAAGGTGTCAAACAACACTAGGTGTGTCAGTTTCCAAAACCGTATCAGTTGTTTCGTTTTAATTTACAAAGAGACCTTGAGAGAACGAAAAAACTACTAGGTTACCTACAACCGTTAAACTAGAGACTAAGGAGACGGAAAAGATTTAGGTCGAACTTATAGACCTTCAAGTATCAAGTACATGACAACTTCGGACCGAACCTCTTAAAACTCTTAATGAAATGATCGTACACTCTACTCACGTTAACACGCCATCATACTCGTAAGAAACCGTAACGGAAAGAAACCCTAACCTTTTGACTGGAAAAGGTCAGGACACCGGTAACTACTCAAAATGTTTAAAAGACCGTATAACTCACGTCGTGAAAGTGTCGTAGTAGAAAATCATAAACTTTATCGAGTTGACCTTAAGATAGTGGAAGTGATCGAAACAAGTATCACTACGAAGGATTCCGGGTGTACTGAAGAGTAAGGTTCTACAGACCGAGATCTACTCACTAGTACTAATAGACCCAGTACTTCTAGAAAAAACATGTTAAGAAGACATATAAGAACAGTGGAGAAGAATTATATAAGACGAAGACAATCCAGTTATGGTAAAGACAGGAAATAACTCGGGTAGAAACGTACTTTATAAGGGAACCATACAGATTAAAAGAACTTCTCTAGAGATCAGAAAGTGTAAAATAACAAAAGGAGATAAAGACACGTGACTAGTGACTCCTTCTGAAAGAATAGAGAGGAACGATAAGAAACCTAGAGACGTAAGTTTATCCATATAGAAAGGAAAAAAGGAAACGGAAAGGATAGAGAAGAAAAGTGTCCATAAACATTCCGGAGGAGTCTGTCGGTAAACGGAAAGACGTAAAGAAAAAGAACCCCTACCAGGGGACGGAGGACATGTTACAGTACTTGGAGACAGGTATCAAGTAGTCCGTGAGACAGAGAGTCTAGATTAGGGAACTTAGATAAACAGTGAAGGTGGCATATTAGTATTCCCTAAACTAAATCCAGTATGGACTTACTAGATCACCAAAAGGGATGAAAGAAGTCAAATTCAGAGTTAAACCGTTATTCTACAAGTACTAGACTCGGTGTCAGTCGAGGACCAGAACAAAAACGACTGACATATCACAAAGAGGGTAGAAACCGGTGTTTCTTATATTAGTCAGACTAAACATAACTGGTAGACCACTACAGGTACACATCTCAGAAGAGAACACAACAACTTTCTCCCACAAACGATATGGTCACGTAAGAGAACCGTTTTGAGACAATCAGAAACTGGACGAAGCAAAACATGAGGTTCCGGTTTAAACGGAGAATGAGGTCCACAAAAAAACTAAAGGATGAAACGTAAGATCAGGAGACACTACTTTTCCTGTAGAAAAAACCCATAATCAAGATCTTCAAGAACATCCAGAAGTATCTTGGCAAGTCGACGAAGTCGTGATGACCAGCCCCGCATCTGAACTAATGGTACTATAACTTACCAAACGGAACCTTCGCTTGTCTCTAGTAAGACAACAAAAACTCCAGTGTAGGTTAATGACGTAAAGTCCGAGAAAACAACTGATACTACCGATAAGGTAAAGAAATTCCCTAAGGAGGGGTGTCATCATCTATATTACCAGTAGACTCAATTTAAGTGGGTAAGGTCATGTAAAGTCAAGCGACTAAGGATTCTTCAGATACAAGTGAGAACGGTAGAGGACAAACGGGTGAAGGTTAAACGGAACTAAGTACCTAGATTGTAAGGTCGAAGGATACGTTATAACACCGCCGACGTACCGTGACCTCACTGACACTCTTCTATGGGATGCAGGTTCCCGTTCCCTCTGCGGGGCCGTTATACCATCCTCATAGTTTTAGTGTAAATCTTAGTTTGGGGTATGGGCGGTCTCTACGGATACCCCGAGTTTGTTTGGAACACACGTAGTCCTGGGTCTCTGGGGTGTCTCTGACTCTGTCTTGACACAAACTCACAGAGGACGTCTCCAGGTCCAGTCGTGACCTGACGGTGTCTCCGTCCCCGAGACCCACGTCGTCTGGACCCATACCGTATTCGGGAGAACCTCCTCCAGTGGTAATTGGGGTGTTACCACGGAGGTCTTGAATGTATCCTGACCCCTTCATCTGAGAACCGTCCGTGTTTGTCTTGGAACACACGTGGTCCTGGGTCCTCTTTCCTCGTCACTGGGGTGTTCTCAGACTGGGTCTGAACGGGCACTCACAGGTCCTCAGAGGTCTCCTCCGTACCCAGCCGCCGTCGAACGACGTCCCAACCCCCGTGACTCACATCGTCACGCACGTACTCTGGAAAACTTCCTCCAGCGGTAATAGAAGTAGTGGAGGTGGTATCAAACCAGGGTCCATTTATTGTCCCTCTCTTGTGTCGGGGTGGGTAGTTGTCTTTCTACCTAATTCCTAAATGGCTCGTACCGGGACGGGTAGTCTTGTTCTGGATCAAAGGGAGAGTCAGTCAGAGAGAGTAGTCCGTCGGAGGTATTGGGAGAATAGGAAGTAGGAAGAGGTAGTCTCCCGTCTGTCTGACTTTTGGTGTTAGTGTCTTTTGATTGGTTAGACTTGTGTGTCTGGTGTCGGAACAGATTAAGTTACTTTGGTACTCGGTACGGTGGGTTCTGTCTACCCAGTGTCACCTCTCAAGACTGTTTTGTACAGGTGACCTCTTCCCTTACCGTTTGGAGAAGTAAGAGGAACGGAACTCTTGGGGTACTTGCCATACTTTTCCGTTTTACCATACTGGGGCCTTCTACTCGAGGGGTCCAGCCGTCCACGGGTTATACGATGATCTCTAGTCACCTCTTTATTGAGGTCTTTCTTACTTCTCTGTCTCGGTTTCGTTTTTGTTGTGGGTCAACACCTCCACTGACCACTACCTTCATTTCAGACTACGACATTTCTCGTTATAACGTATCCGTGGACTTTACAATCCAGGTACTTACTTCCGTTTAACCTTCACCAGTTTGTCTTCTACCGTTCTCACTTGTAGTTGTAAAATCCTCTCATTTATCTTTGGAGGTTTTATGAGAGAGGGTCTTTTTTCAGAGTAAATGCCTTTTTGTTTCTCCTCTGTCAAAACGAGAGATGGATGGGTATGTAATATAGGGTTACGTCAGTTGTCTGTGAAGGACAAGGGGTAAAACTTGATACTCAATTCTACGGACCCAAGTCTGGAGTCAAGGAGGGGAATCGACACACTAGAGGAGTTTCCGAGTATCTTTGTCGTTATAGTAGAGTATCTTATCAACGGTCCTCAGTACTTTAATCGATACACTTTTCCATATGAAGAGTCGTCTATCAGAAAAGGAAACTCAGAGTTTAAAATAAAAAAGGCACCCTTTAAGGACGGAACATCTTTTCGGACCCCGGAACGATTCCCGACCCTGTTTCCGAACCAACTATTCACTTTCTCTGTTTCGTTTCATTTTTACCCAAACCGGAAGGACATCCTTCCTGACCACTCATAAGTAAGTGGGTCAGTTTTTCATGAATAACGTCAGGTGATAAAAGGATCCGTGACCCTACATCCTTATTTGTTTTTCGTACTTCAGAGACGGAAGTCACCCATATGACTTTTATTTGGTGATCAACGTATTCTACAGTTACTTGTTTGGTCCCATTCCGTGTCTCTCACTTTCTCCGGGAATCACATCTCGTCTTCCCCTTCCGGTGACTCCCCACTGTAGTAGACCTCTACACTAATACACATTCTCTTATTTGATAATTTGACTTACCTTTTTTTGGTCGTGTCTCTCACGGTGCACATTTCCGAGAATACCCCTTACCGGCCCTCCGGTCTCACCATCCTCGGCTCATCCGTGCCTCTTCTTCCGTCGGTCCCCGGTCTAATGTACTGCAGAACACCAGGTACCTTTCCCGGCCCCTATTCATCGGGTAAGCTCCCGAGGTTCGCCCTCTTACGACAGTAGACTAAATTCAAAATACTTCTAATGGGACCAGCGATATACCTCGTGTCTGTCATCTGTCCCGTTCTCGTCTTCGTCCACTTAGTTTCTCCTTCTACGGACCTCCACCACTCTACCGTGTGTGTCATCCTAAGACCTATACAGTCGTTCCTTCCCCGACGTCCTAACCGTCCACCTAACACTCGTCTTACACTTTTCTCTCTTTAGTTTTAAATTAAGTCATCAAAACCAGACTCCTTTCCCCCGCTCCCGGTTACGAACTATACTCCTTCTATGTCCCTCCTCGTCTATACCCTCTTTTGCTTCTCGAGGTAAACCTTTTCGACTCAGTTCTATGGCTAAATAGTTTGTAGACTCCTTTTATAACTTCACTCAACCTTAATTTTCCTTGGACCTCAAGTTCCCTTTGTACCGTGATTACACCCCAAAAGACTTTCGGGACCGTGACCTCCTCTCGTAGAGCTCGTTCGTGGCTACCTTGTCTTTTGTCTGGACTCTACTAGATGAGAAGGATCTCCGACTCGTTGTGTTGACTGGGAATTGGGACCCACAGACATTTTCAGTGAGTTCCCAGGTAAATTTTTTATCTATGGGTCCCTTAAGAGTGACTACCCTCTTAAGTGAGTCCCTTAAGAGGTGTCCACCGGGTCACCTATCCTGAGACGAAAGTAACGGTCCCTGGGTCCAACCTTGGGACCGACCCCTTGATTTCAGGGTGTTCTACACACCGCGCCGGTTCTTTTTACTTCTTCTATGGCTCTTATTTTGTTTGATCACTCATATTGTTTTTTCTTTGTCTGAGTGTCTATATCTCTTGTTTGATCATTAATGGTCACTCCTCTCCCTTTCCTCCTACTCGTTTTATCCTCATTATCTATTACTCCATGTTTGATAATACATATTTTATTTATTCGATGTTCCTCGATAGGGTGCAACTTCCAGTCCTTACCGCCACCATTCCTCTACGGGGAGCAGGTTCCATTCCTTGTCGCCGACACGGAACGACCTCATCGGCACTTCTCTATGGGGTACGGTTCCATTCTCTTTAGGTTCATTCTACCATCCACAACGTTCTCCCGTAGTCTCCCGTCTGTGTGACTGTGGTATGAGTGTCTTTTGATCAGTTAGATTAGTGTGATCCTGGTGTCGGAACAGATTGAGTTACTTTGGTTCGGTACGGACGTCTCGTTGGGTTCTGTCCACCCAGTACCACCTCTCCAGACTGTCTTATACCAGGTGACCTCTTCCCTTACCGTTCGGTGAAGTCATAAGAACGGAACTCTTGGGGTACTTGTCATACTTTTCCGTTTTACTATCCTATGACTTTCTCCTTGAGGGGTCCAGTAATCCACGGGTTATACAATGACCTCTAGTCACCTCTTTATTGAGGTCTTTCTTACTTCCCTACCTCGGTTTCACGTTTGTTATGGGTCAACACCTACACTGACCACTATCTTCGTTCTAGGCTACGACATTCTCGTTATAACGTATCCTTGAACCTTACAGTCCAGGGACTTAGTTCCGTTTAACCTTCACCAGTTTGTTTTCTACCGTTCCCATTTGCAGCTGTAAGATCCTTAGTCACTTGATTTTACCTGACCTTACCCACTTAAATTGAATCTACTGGTAATGTGGATGATGACGTCCGTCCTTAGGGAGTCTTCTTTACCTCATCGGTAGTAACAGTTGTTTTCTCAGACTTTACGTCATGAACCTACGTTAGAGTTTTTGCTGTCTTACTAGAGACAAACAGAGGGTCCGTTTGGTAAGTTATAGTGTCAATAGGTTCAGATACGGGGTCGGTCATTGCGACTTCTTTGACTTCAACTTGCCAAAATACTTCTGGATGTTCTGGAAAATCTTGATTGTGGGTTTTTTCTACAGGAAAAGTAATATCCCCTGACCTTACGTTTTCTTCCTTCAGTTCTTTGTGGACCTCATTGTCCGTTTAGACCGGAACCTTACGTCTTACTTCGTCCCGTTTCTGATTATCTCAAAACGGTTCTTTTACGTGACCAGTATTGTTTGTGGGAGAAGGTTGTTGTGTTCTCTTCTGAGATGTGTACCTGTAGTGGTCTACCAGTTGTGGCTGTAGTCTAAGTAATATAAGAAACGTCGGTTTCTACCTCTTCGAGATATGTCAGTCGTTTTTGTTCTGGTCCTCGACTGACACCGAGTCTAGTACTTGAGGAATAACGGTTTAAGTCTGAATTTAACTTCTTTCATCCCTTTTGGTGATCTGGTAAGTCCATACTGGATTTAGTTTAGGGAATACTAATGTGTCACCTTCACTCTTTATCTAAATTCCCAGATCTAGACTATCTATCTCACGGACTACTTGATACCTTACTCCAAGCACTGTAACATGTCCTCTGTCCCTAGTTCTGTAGGGGTACCTTTACTTTACGTTTTTTCGTGTTACCGACAGTCCCCTCCGGTTTCTCTCCACTTTTCGTTTCCTCTTTTCCTTTCTATATTCGTAGACTTACGTCTCAAGGTTTCTTATCGTTCTCCTCTATTCTTTCGGAAGAAGTCGCTAGTTACGTTTCTTTATCTCCTTTTGTTGTCTTACCCTTTCTGATCTCTAGAGAAGTTCTTTTAATCTCTATGGTTCCCTTGTAAAGTACATTTCTACCCGAGTTATTTCCTGTCTTTACCATACCTGGATTGTCTTCGTCTTCTATAATTCTTCTCCACCGTTCGTATGTGCCTTCTTGACATGTTTTTTCTAGAAGTGTTGGGTCTATTAGTACTACTAAACTAGTGATTAGATCTCGGTCTGTAGAACCTTACACTTCAGTTCACCCGGAATCTTTCGTAGTGACCTCCACTACCTTAAGGTCAACTCGACAAAGTTTAGGACTTTCTACTACGACACTTTCACGACGTGAGTTATACGGTCGTTCAAACCTTTTGAGTCGTCACCGGTGTCCTGACCTTTTCCAGGTAAAAATAAGGTTAGGGTTTCTTTCCGTTACGGTTTCTTACGAGTTTGATGACGTGTTAAAGTGAGTAGAGTGTACGATCATTTCATTACGAGTTTTAAGAGGTTCGGTCTGAAGTCGTTATGCACTTGGCACTTGAGGGACTACAAGTTCGACCAAAATCTTTTCCGTTTCCTTGGTCTCTAGTTTAACGGTTGTAGGCGACCTAGTACCTCTTTCGTTCCCTCAAGGTCTTTTTGTAGATAAAGACGAAATAACTGATACGGTTTCGGAAACTGACACACCTAGTGTTATTTGACACCTTTTAAGACTTTTTCTACCCTTATGGTCTGGCGGATTGGACGGAGAGCTTTTTAGACATACGTCCAGTCCTTCGTTGTCAATCTTGACCTGTACCTTGTTGTCTGACCAAGGTTTATCCTTTTCCTCATACAGTTCCGACATATAACAGGGGGAAGAATAAATTGAATATACGTCTCATGTAGTACTCTTTACGACCCGACCTTCTTCGTGTTCGACCTTAGTTCTAACGGTCCTCTTTATAGTTATTGGAGTCTATACGTCTACTGTGGTGGGAATACCGTCTTTCACTTCTTCTCGATTTTTCGGAGAACTACTTTCACTTTCTCCTCTCACTTTTTCAACCGAATTTCGAGTTGTAAGTCTTTTGCTTCTAGTACCGTAGGCCAGGATAGTGAAGTACCCATTATCTACCCCTTTGTCACCTTTGTCACAGTCTGAAATAAAGAAGCCCGAGGTTTTAGTGACGTCTACCACTAACGTCGGTACTTTAATTTTCTGTGAATGAGGAACCTTCTTTTCAATATTGGTTGGATCTATCGTATAAGTTTTCGTCTCTGTAATGAAACGGCTGATTCCAGGCGGATCAGTTCCGATACCAAAAAGGACACCAGTACATACCTACACTCTCAACCTGACACTTCTTTCGACTCGTGACTTTTTAACTACGCAAACTTGACACCACAACCTCTTCTGAGAACTCCCAGGGAACCTGACGTTCCTCTAGTCGGGGCCCTAAAAAAACCTTCCTTACTACGACTTCGACTTCGAGGTCATGAAACCGGTGGAGTACGCTTCTCAACTGAGCAACCTTTTCTGAGACTACGACCCTCTCTAACCCCGTCCTCCTCTTCCCCTGCTGGGTCCTACTTTACCGACCTTCCGTAGTGCCCGAGCTACCTACACTCAGACTCACTTGAGGCCCTCTACCACTACCTGTCCCTCCGGACCGTACGACACTAGGTACCCCAGCGTTTCTCAGCCTGTGCTGACTCACTGACTTGACTTGACTTGACTTGTTCCTATATAATGTGTTGTGTCCCTTATGTCGGTTATAAAATCTCGTTGAGATTTGTTTTATAATGGAAATTTCTAACACTTAGTGATACGACATACGGACTTAGTATATGATAATTGGTACCACCACCGTCAAATCAGTGATTCAGCACAGGCTGAGAACGTTGGGGAACCTGACGTCGGACGGTCCGAGGAGACAGGTACCTAAGAGGTCCGTTCTTATGACCTCACCCAACGGTAAAGGAAGAGGTCCCCTAGAAGGAATGGGTCCCTAGCTTGGGTCCAGAGGACGTAACGTCCTTCTAAGAAATGGTAGACTCGATATAAGTTCAGAATTCAAGATGTGTAGTTTTATTATTACTATTGTACGTGTTATAAAACACCAAATAGTTCCAAAACATGTGTAAAAGAGTAAGCTTGTGTAAGAGTGTAGTTAGGACCTTCTTTGTCCACTTCTGACGTAAGTGAAGATAATTGAGATCGAAATATGAGTCCAGGACAAGTATACTATTAAGTCACTTAGGAATACTGTAGGGGTATCACCTCCACCACTAAAAGCGGGGTCAAATGTCTACTCCTTTGACTCCGTTCGGTGTTTTTCTTCACCGTCTAGAGTCTAAGTTTAAGTTCACAGACGGGAATACGAGAATAAAGTAGTCTATATTTTTTTCATTAGTGACGAGACGAAGTAAAAGAATTTTTTCACTGACATTTGATCCAATCTAAAAAAAAAAAAAAAAAAAAAAAAAAAAAAAAAAAAAAAACCGACACGACCTAGAAACATCGACGCATCCGAACAGAGACCAACGTCACTCTCCCCCGATGTCAGAGATTGGCACCACGTACCCGGATCAGCAAGACGTCGTATACCCTAGAAGGGCCTGGTCCCTAGTTTGAGGACGTGACCGACCGCCTAAGAATTGACGACTCGGTGGTCCTTTCGGGATCTCATCGAAAATATCGGACCTTAGTAAGTAGAATAGTCTTTACTATTTTTATCGTCACATGACCCTTAAGGACTAAGACTTCATTAATAACACTATCGTTACAGTTGGTCTAAAGGTGTGAAGGAACCATCCATGACCAAAACGAGGGTCATAAAAATTGTTCTTTTCAAAAAAGAATCTCTACGTCCACATTTTATACATTCGAGGAGTTTATCAGGAGATTTTAATCTTAGATTTTTACCTTGCTATCCCATTAACTAACGGGGAGTGTAGGTTCAGTCCGACCATCCTAAACCACCTCCTTCAATATTTAAAATATGTGTAATTCTCTCTTCAAAGTAAAGGGAAGATAGACACTAATAAGTAGGGAAAGATTTCGTACTAAAAAAGGGATTCCAAGTCGTAATGTTTTAGACAAAGAAGGATCATCCAAACTAGTGATCACAACTATTGGTATACGGGAGGAATAAACGGCATATCAGAATCCTCTTAAATATTTACACCGAAATATCTTACTCGGGAGGATCAGTCCTTCTTAGAAATGAGATCAAGGAATCTCAGTTTAATCTGTACGGGTTTGATTGACGAAGGTCTTTAAAACAACCAAAAGTGACATGGTCTAAGTGTAGGAATCTTAATTGTAATGTCTAAAGTTTCGACACAGAATTCTTCCAAGATCTAAACTCTTCTTTTGTCTTATTTTTTAAGTCACGGTGATATATCGTGTCTCTTGATACAAGCTATCGAACATTATTGGATATTACTTTTTTAAACTTATATACATGTATATTGACTTAGTTAAACGACATGTGGTCTTTGATTGTATCGTAACATTTAGTTGATATGAAGTTAATTTTCTTTTTTTTCGTGGTAACATGACCGTGTTTTTATCTGTGTAACTAGTCACCTTGTCTTCTCTTTCGGGTATTTATTTGGGTACGAAGATACCCTTTAATTAGATACTGTTTCCTCCGTTTTTATATGTTACCCCTTTTCTATCGGAGAAGTCATTTACTACAAGTCTTTTGACTTTTCGATGTACGTTTTCTTGCTTTGACCTGATGAGAAAGTGTGGTACGTGTTATTGTTTAAGTTTTACCTAATTTCTGAAGTTACATTCTGGACTTTGGTCTTTCCATCTTCTTTTGTATCCGTCATAAAAAACCTATACAGAGGAGTCCGTTCCTTTTGTTTTCGTTTTTATTCGTTCACCCTGATGTAGTTTGATTTTTCGAAAACATGTCCCTCCCTTTAATAATTGTTATACTTTTCGGTGGATGATTTACCCTCTTCTATAAACGTTTGTTAATAGGTTATTCGTCAATGACAGGTTTTATATATGTTTCTTGAGTATATTCAGTTGTATTTATCTTTCGGGTTTTGGGTCATAATTTTACCCGTCTCATAGACTTCTCTGTAAAAAGGTTTCTTCCATACGTCTACCGGTTGTCTATGTACTTTTCTACGAGTTGTAATGATAAGTAGTCCCTTTACGTTTAGTTTTAGTGTCACTCTTTAGTGGAGTGTAGACAGTCTTACTGATAATATTTTTTTTTTATGAAGGGTCCACCAGGTCACCGAGTCTTTCACAAGAGGGTTACGTCCCCCGGGTCCAAACTAGGGACCAGCCCCTTGATCTAGGGTCTACGGTGTTAACTCTCAAGGGTACGACGTTGATTTCTAGGGAGTACGACGTTACTACTACCTTATGGGGTGCACGGTGTCGATTCTGGGTCACATCGGTTTATTTATTTATAAAAATTTTAGGTTTATTGGTCACAACTGATCCTACACCTCTATTCCCCTGGTAGAACGTGGCTACCGCCCTTACTTCTTTAATCGCTTCGGTGGTCCCTTTTAGTCTTCCCTCCAAGAAAATTTTTAATTTTTGTCTTGATGGTATACTAAGTCCTTAAGGTAATGATCGATAAATAGACTTCTTTTAGTTTTGCGATTAAGTTTTTCTATATACGTGGGGATACTAGTAACGTCGTAATAGATATTACTCAGTTCTATACCTTCGTTGGATTCATGGGTAATCCTCTCCTTATTTATTCTTCTACACCATACATATGTGTTACCTGATAGTGAGTCGGTATTTTTTACTTTAGGACGATAACTACTGCTGTACCCACCTGGTTCTCCCATAATACGACTCACTTTATTCGGTCTATCTCTTCCTGTTTACGACATACTAAAGTAAATATACACCTTAGGTTTTTTCTTTTGTTTGCTGGTTTGTCTTTTTGTCAATGTCTGTGTCTCTTATTTGTCCATCAACGGTCTCCCCTCCTCGACCCCCCTCCTCACTTTATCCAATCTCTCTAATTCTACATGTTTTAAGATCAACGGTTTATTTACTCAGTACCCATGCTTTACATGTTACACCCTTTATAACAGTTTGTGATACATTATAGAAACTTACAGCTGTATAACATTGATCTGAATAGAACTACTAGTCAAACTTTACATATCTTTATAACTTAATGATACAACATGTTGTCCTTGATTGTCACCCCATCCAGTTAATATGAGGTTTTTGTTTGAGTAACTTTTTCTCTAGTCTACACACCATTGGTCTGTATCACCCATTCCTCTCCCCGTTGACCTCCTTCGTGTTTGAAGTAGTCCGTTTTTATGTTTGAAGGTCAGTACTCACGATCCCTACATCACACGTTGTACTATTTACGTTAATTGTGTCGAGACACAATATATACTTTCAACAATTCTAACATTTAGGACTCAAGAGTGGTGTTCTTTTTCACCCAAAAAAAAACATAAAGAAATTAAAATATGGATATACTCTACTACCTACAAGTGATTGGCATAACTATTAGCAAGGTACTACACATCTTCAGTTAGGTAATCCGAGGTGTGGAATTTGAAGTTGTCGACAACAAATCAGAGAGTCAGTACAGACTGGGAAACACACTGGGGGTACCTGACATCGGACGCTCCGAGGAGACAGGTACCCTAAAGGGTCCGTCCTATGACCTCACCCGACCGTAAAGAAGGAGGTCCCCTAGAAGGACTGGGTCCCCAGCTTGGACACAGAGGACGTAACCGTCCGCCTAAGAAATGGTGACTCGGTGGTCCCTTCGGGATTCAAAATTGTCACGGCACACAGTTAGTATAGAGTTATTTTGACCTTCCTTTGTTTAAGGTATAAATAATCAACTAAAAGAAGTCTGACACATTAAGAAAAGAATTTGAGTTACGTCATTAAAAAAAAGGAATCTCCTTTTCATCCTCAGGTATTGTTAGTCAAGTTAGCGAGCCAGCACAGGTCGAGAAACGCTTGGCGTCGTGCGGTCCGGAGTGACAGATAGTGGTTGAGGGCCTCAAGTGTGTTTGAGTACAGGTAACTCAGCCACTACGGTAGGTTGGTAGAGTAGGAGACAACAGGGGAAGAGGAGGACGGGAGTTAGAAAGGGTCGTAGTCCCAGAAAAGTTTACTCAGCTAAGAAGTGTAGTCCACCGGTTTCCTAACCTCAAAGTCGAAGTTGTAGTCAGGAAGGTTACTTGTTGGTCATGACTAGAAATTCTACCTGACCAACCTAAAGGAACGTCAGGTTCCCTGAGAGTTCTCAGAAGAGGTTGTGGTGTCAAGTTTTCGTAGTTAAGAAGCCGTGAGTCGAAAGAAATATTAGGTTGAGAGTGTAGGTATGTACTGGTGACCTTTTTGGTATCGGAACTGATCTACCCGGAAACAACCGTTTCATTACAGAGAAAAATTATACGACAGATCCAACCAGTATTGAAAGGAAATATCGTTATCGACATTCATCAAAACTGAGACACCAGGTAAAAAATACGAGAATGATCATTCCATACTTCTGACTTCTACGATAAATCGAAAGAAATATAAGACAAGTGTGGTGAAGAGGGATGTAATTATGAAGATCGGTTGGAGACACAATAGTCCATCCCTTGGGACCAATTTTCGATTGAATGAATCTTCGTGTTTGTCGTTAAACTAAAAGTTACGAAAGGGGTGATTCTCAGCATTACCTTCTCAGGGGGTCGGAAGGATTGATCTACACAATATCTTTACTTCGTCTAAAAGTTTTGATTTGAGGCTTGTCTAAGTGAAAAAGTGACACCTTACATCTATACATGTATAATTCCGGGACAGTTTTGATCTCGAGTATCGATGAATATACTAAAAGTTATTGTGAAAGGTACAATCATCTGTACACTATACTCAATCCAGTCCCGAAGGGACTACCGAGTTGCCCATTTCTTTGGTGGACGTTACGTCCTCTGTGTCTTCTGAACCCAAGCTAGATACCTAACCCTCTTACCGTGGGGTGAGGTTATAAGAACGGACTTTTGAGGGTACCTGTCTCCTCGTACCACCTGATCTCAGGTCTCCCAGGGTTTCTCAGCCTGTACTACCTCGTTGATTCGTGCGTTTTAGTCTGAAGGAGAGAGGACCCGACGTGTGTTTCAGGTTCACAATCTACGAGACAATCAAGACAATCCAGGGATGGTAAAGACAGGAAATAACACGGGTGGATACGTACTTTATAAGGGAACCTTAGAGATTAAAAGAACTTCTCTAGAGATCATAAATCTACGATCTCACCTATTGGTAAGGGAAGAGATTTCCTAGAAGGACTGGGTCCCTAGTTTCGGTCCAGAGGTCGTAACGTCCGTCAAAGAAGTGGTAGACTCAGTGGTCCCTTTGGGGTCCGCCGTGCGTTTCACGTCCGTATGAATCTACCTGCTCCGACTTTCGACTACGATTGGGTGAGTGCCACGGGATCTTCCTTCCAGGTCTCACCGACGACGAGACCGAGGAAAGAGAGGACCCCAGAAGAATTACTCGACCCCAGAATTATTATTGGACTACTTCAGACTGAACCTGAGACACTTAACGGGACTAGGAAGTTTTCGGTGAGGGTGTAAATTCAATCAACCAAAGACAATGAATCTTGGTGTCTAGAAATTGACTAACTCTTTGGTTTGTATCCGGAGTTGTGGGTATTTTATTTCATGTTTTGACCTTCCTTCTCATAGTCGAAGAAAGTTCCCGTGACGGAGAAATAACGATAAGATATATAAACACTAATCTTTCATGCAAATCTTTAAGTTTTTCCATCCTTCGGAAACTCGAAACCACGTTTTATTACGTAAGTCTTGTAAACGACCGACTTGGTTTGTCCAAAGATCAAACACACGATAAACATTTCAAGACGTACGTTTAGTTGAATATAGAAAGAATCGTTTTTATTAAAAGTACTGAATTAAAACTAGAGACTGATATAGGAAGAACCGTAAAAGACTTCCACCGTGATTTCTTCTCCAGGAAAAAGGGGTTGTGAATTTTATCAAAACTCTATATTAATTGAAACATAGAGGTAAAATTTAACATGCTAACTCATAAAAAGCACATAAGTGTTCCAACACATTGGTAGTGCTGACAAAAGTCTTGTAAGAGTAGGGATCTCTTTGGGGGATGTGTATCCTCAGTGAAGGGTAAAAGAGGAGTGGGTCGGAGACCTTTGGTCAAAAGATGAAAGACAGAGGTACCTATCTAGAAAGACCTGTCAAGTATATATACCTTAGTATATTATACATCGGAAAACACAGACCTAAGAAAAAGAATTCGGATTACAAAAGTTCCAAGAAGGTTCTCTAGAAGAAACTCGTATCGAAAATTAGTCCAATAGAGTAGTTTATGTTTTATATAGAGTTGTTTTTATGTATACATATATGTATTACGACGGCGATTCAGAGAAGTCAGCACAGGCTGAGACACACTGGAGTATCTACCGTCGGGTGGTCCGAGGAGGTAGGGACCCTAAAAGGTCCGTTCTTGTGACCTCACCCAACGGTAAAGGAAGAGGTCACGTGCTTTCACCTTTCAGTTTCACTTCAGTGAGTCAACACAGGTTGGGAATCACTGGGGTACCTGACGTTGGATGGTCCGAGGAGGTAGGTACCCCAAAAGGTCCGTTCTCATGACCTCACCCAACGGTAACGGAAGAGGTTATATGTGTTATATATATGTATATTGTATATATTATGTATATTAGTATTACATATATGTATACATAGATGGACGTAGATGGATGTCTATGTAAATATATATATCCTTAGATGACCCTGTGAAAAAGGTAATTCTAGAATATTCCCGAGTACGAAAAGGTGAGATTACTAAACCATACTTTCTTTCCTCCCTTCCTTGATTAAGAATATCCTTTATGATTTTGTTTTCGTCCTGAAGAATTCGTCGTTAGACCCCAGTCGGAAAAGAAAGAAAGAAAGAAAGAACAAATTGGGAAAAAACAACGGGAAGAAAGAAAGACAGGGAGAAAAAGGACAGAAATAAAAATATTCTTGTAACCAGTGAGGGGTTATATTATGTATCATAACAGAGAACGGGGTGATCTTACGAACAAGGTCTTCTTCCCCTTTAAAAACAGAGAGACAATTACTGATATAAGGACCACAGTTCCTGTCACAGACCACGTATCATCCGTGAGTATAAAACCCCCTCCTTTCTTACTTCTTCCAAATCACACTCTACTCTGAGAAATCCATCCCTCTTCCGCACACTGGTTCGTCGGGACGAGGGAAGAGACCTCAAAAGGGTCCTGACACCCGTAATAGTCCCGTGGTCGAACGACCGGTACCCCTGAGGTAAGGGGGAAGTCAGAAGACTGGGGTCCGTCTCGCGGGAAGGGGTCTAGGGGACGGAGGAAGGCTACCGGGAAAGTCTGACAGAGTTATCGGTGGATTTTCAAGAAGGGTGGGTCAGAACAGAGAGAGGTCAAGTAGTCGCCATAACCCAGTCATCACTAGAAGGATTTGGTACCTACACATTAACACAGCGAGGGACAATTTTTACGAAGTCACGAGGAGTAACGAGAATGTTTAGTTCAAACACGGAGAGACGGAGGGGAAGGAGGAGGAGGCGAAGGAGGAGGAAAAGGGGAAGGAGGAGGAAGGGAAGTACCGAGTGCTCCGGAATGTAATAAATATTAAAGTAGAAAACGTTGAGAAGAGTACGGAAGAATTGGAATATGAAGTACTAGGTTTACCTAAAACATAAACCTGAACAAAGACTTCATGGATCTTGTGGAGGTTACCTCTCCGAGGTTCAGAACCTACTCTTCAGCCCTGACCACTACCTCTAAATCCACAGTGATCGGATGTCGATAGTTCTAACGGTCCTCTTGATAGTTATTCGAGTCTATACGTTTACTGTGGTGGGAATGCCGTCCTTCACTTCTCCTTGATTTTTCGGAGAACTACTTTCACTTTCTCCTCTCACTTTTTCAACCGAATTTCGAGTTGTAAGTCTTTTGCTTCTAGTACCGTAGACCAGGGTAGTGAAGTACCGTTTATCTACCCCTTTCTCACCTTTGTCACAGTCTGAAATAAAAAACCCCGAGGTTTTAGTGACGTCTACCACTAACGTCGGTACTTTAATTTTGTACGAATGAGAAACCTTCCTTTTAATACTGGTTGGATCTATCGTATAAGTTTTCGTCTGAACAACGAAACGGTTGTTTCCAGGTAGATCAGTTCCGATACCAAAAAGATCATCAGTACATACCTACACTTTTAACCTGACACTTCTTTCGACTCGTGGTTTCTTAACTACGAAAACTTGACATCATAATCTCTTCTGAGAACTCTTAGGGAACTTGACGTTCCTCTAGGTTGGTCAGGTAAGATTTCTAGTCGGGACCCTAAAGAAACCTTCTTTACTACGATTTCGACTTTGAGGTCATGAAACCGGTGGAGTACGCTTCTCAACTGAGTAACCTTTTCTGAAACTGTAACCCTCCCTAACCCCCATCCTCTTCCCCTACTGTCTCCTACTCTACCGACCTACCGTAGTGGCTGAGCTACCGGTACTCAAACACACTTGAGGTCCTCAACCACTACCTGTCCCTCCGGACCGCACGACACTAAGTACCCCAACGTTTCTCAGCCTGTACTGACTTGCTGACTTGACTTGACTTTACTCGGACGTCTTTCTCACTTTGCACCCTTTCCCACTTGCACAGCTCAAGTTTCTCCTGAGCACCGTCTTGGGACTCCTCCCGGTCTTTGGGTCGTTGGAGTTGGTCCCTACGCGAAAATCCATAGAATTGAGCAAGTACTAGGTCTAGTTTTCTAGATCGAAAGGACGAAGCGTCAAGTAGGAAGGGGAAAGACCAAAAATCACTCCTCTGTTTTAAGATTCTGGATACAAGAAATTAAATCGTATCCGATGTTTAATAGTGACTTCGTTCGGGGTCGTCAAGTTGGTGTTTAGGTTCATAAACTGTTCTGTTTATGAGTCGTTCCGCCATGTAGAATCTACATTCTTTTTACTCGTACGTGTGGGATTAAGGAGACTCATCCGTCGTCGTTTCTAGGGGTTCACTAGGGGCAGACAGGGGGGTTGGCTTCTGAACGTTTGTCGGGCTGTACTAGCGTCGGGCGAACCGGGACCAAACGAGGTCAGTGACCGACACCACGAGAGGGTAACGTAGGTTCCGGTGTACCCGGACTCCTTCCTGGTCTTTCCATCACTCCCTGCCCCTGCCCCTCTCCCGGTAATTGTAGTAGAAGTGAAAAGTGAACGTCACGAGAGGATAGTTCTCCTTTGGACCCTCTGTTTACTAAACCTTGTGCTCTAGACACCTTACAATTCTCAGTCAGTTTTTCCCCAAGACGTCGATTTACTGTCTCTTAAACTTGTTTTGACTTTCTGAAGAAATTTCCTTTTTCTGACACTCATAAATGGGTACCCACCGCGATCACCATTTCTTAGGTGGACGGTTACGTCCTCTGCATTCTCTGTGACCAAGCTAGGGACCCAGTCCTTCTAGGGGACGTCCTCCCGTACCGTTAGATGAGGTCATAAGAACGGACCTCTTAGGGTACCGGTCTCCTCGAACCACCCGATGTCAGGTATCCTAGTGTGTCTCAGCCTGTGCTGACTTCAATGAATCGTGTCTGTGTCGTATTTCAAATACTGAAATTACCGAACAGTAATACTTCAGTTCAAAGAGTTCGACAAACGATACTTCCCGTTTCTCGAAAGACCACTATATGTTTCTAAGTAATATTACTAATATTCCTGACAACTAAACATAGGAAGTCTAGTATTTATAAACATTAACCTTTGACGTAAACAATTTTATTACAAACAAATGAATTTTGATATTTGATATAAACAAGTTGTCTAACTAAAATAGGTGGTTTGATCTATTAATCGAAGTGGTTGAAAAAAGACATCGTAAAGATCTGAGATTAACCACGGACTTATTATTACGATTGACGATTCAGTGAAGTCAGTACAGGCTGAGACACGCTGGGGTATCTGTCGTCGGGTGGTCCGAAGGGGCAGGGACCCTGAGAGGTTCGTTCTTGTGACCTCACCCAGCGGTAAAGGAAGAGGTTACGTACTTTCACTTTTCACTTTCACTTCAACGAGTCAGCACAGACTGGGAGTTGCTGGGGTACCTGACGTCGGAAGGTCCGAGGAGGTAGGTACCCTAAAAGGTAATAATAATAATATCAATCTTTTGCGGTTGTGGAAAATAGACCTGAAGATGTCTGACCATAAGATTATTCGGACCGTTGAGATACTAAAGACTTTTAGTATCGTTTACAGTTGAACAGAGGTAGTGAATAGACTCTCCTACACAGAAAAAGTATTTACAAACTAGTAGTTCACCCTGGAGTTATCTTTAGGACTATACTGACAGGAGTCTTGTACGTAAAAAGACTACTGACAAATCTCAACCTTCTTATGGATTAGGTCAGGGGGAACTAAATGTCTATTACCTTAACTCCTCATTTTGCCAATAGACAATCTCCGTCTTGGTCCTGATCTTAGTTCAAAATGACGAAAAGGGGATGAATAGGGGGAGGGGACAAAAAAGGACAATAACATCATCTTACACACTTTCACAATCAGTGTCAATATTTAAAATATGTGTAATTCTCTCTTCAAAGGAAAGGGAAGAGAGACACTAATAAGTAGGGGAAGATTTCGTACCTCCTCTGTCGGTAAGAACAGAGGTCCCCTAGAAGGGTTGGGTCCTTAGTTTGGACCTAGAGGACGTAACGTCCGTATTAGAAATGGTAGACTTGGTGGTCTCTCCGGGACATCATGCTTGAAATGATGAAATGGGTGAAAATTCACAAGTTGAGTCGTTGTAATTCGTGTAAGTGTCGTAACATGTTGGTAGTGGTAATAGATGGGGGTCTTAAAAAAGTAGTAGGGTTTGACTTTGAGACATGGGAAATTTGTCCTTGAAACGCAAGAGGGAGTCGGATCCGGGGTCATTGGTTACAAGATAAAAGACTGATACATAAATTGACAAGATCCATGGAGTGTATTCACGTTAGTATATCATAAACAGGAAAACACAGAGTGAATAAAATGGATCGGATTACAGGAATTCTAAGTAGGTAGAATGGGGTACATAGTCTTAAGGTAAGGAAAAGTTCCGACTTGTTATTAAATAACATCTGTATATGGTGCAAAACAAATAGGGAAGTAGAAAACTACCTGTAAACCTAACAAAGGTGGAAAACCGTAAACACTTGTTACGACAATACCTCGTTTATTGACGGGACGAAAATTAAGAAAATCTATATATGGATCTTCCTTTCAACGACCCAGTACACTATTAACACATGATTTAAAAACTCTTTGGTGACAGGACAAAGGGTGTTACAGCCGTAGTGAAGTGTAAGGGAGAGGACCAAAAAAGTACACGTCATCTTTCTCATAACTTAACTTTCAACGGTCAGGTCGGGATCCACCGAGTCACCATTTCTTAGACGGGCAATTACGTCGTCGGTATCTTCTGAACCCAAGATAGGGACCCAGTCCATCTAGGGGACCTCCTCCTTTACCGTCGGGTGAGGTCATAAGAACGGACCTTTTAGGGTACCTGTCTCCTCGGACCCCCTGATGTCAGGTACCCCAACGTTTCTTAGTCTGTACTGACTCGTGCGCGCGTGTGTGTGTGTGTGTGTGTGTGTGTGTACGGATGTCAGGTTGGAGTCCTAACTAAACGACACATTAGAGTCGACTCGGTGAGATGGTGAGTTTGAGTAAAACGGGTCAGTCTTTCTCGGTTTGGTGTAAACCGAGAGACTGGGGTGTCTTGGTAATGTTCTTAAGTTGTTTTACTCTATGTTTCTGACGAAATATTTGATTTTCTTTACAATAAGTTACCTTCAACAATAATCAACAAACACGATTTAACCTCAGTTTAGGTTTCAGTTTTCTCTTTTGGTACTCCATAATCCTTCCTTTCCCGAGTAATTTCTTTAAACTATAGGTTGTTTCTGGAACTAGATTTCTAGAAAAAAAAGGGGGGTGTTTGGATCCGTCAAACCGGGATTTGTTTCTCGTGGTACAGAGTGACGTTCACGTTTCAATGTCGGTCGAACCCTCTTCGACTCTTTTCTCTTTTAGTCGAGAAGTCTTTCGTCGTCCCCCAGTGAGTCGATAAACTCAGACTTCGAAACCTTCAGTTCAAAATAGTCTTCTTAAGTCTTGACACAAATGTTAAGAGACATTTGTATAGTAAGGATCCTGTTACGCCGACTAAGGAAAACTGACTACTATTCCCAACGACTTCATATAGGTTGTCTAAAGAAACAGACTTGAATTTGCAGTCCGAATCAAAATGAGTGTAACTAATTTGTTCGAAGACATTTATCCTTCACAAGTTCCACCGGTTCTACCACCCTATCCTTCTGAGGTTTATCCTTTACATTCGATGTACGATCGAAATATTTTTTAAATCTCTACGGTAACACTAAACCCTAGGATTTTATAATTTAAATGAGAAAGTGGTTTTTAGCCGACATGTTTATGACTAAAACATCGATGAGATTTCTTACATAGTTTTTATTCTTCTCATCTTAGGGACAGGATTTCACTAATTTCAGTCTTAATTCCTAGAGTTCTCCAATTATGTCACAACTAGTTGAAATATTGATTACTGTGTTCTCTTAATAAAAGTGAGAATAAATGTGTATGATTGTAATAACATGTATTTCTCGTAGGGGAAATTTTAAACAAAAAACAAAATTTGTGTAAATTTGCAGAAAACGGTCAAGAAAGGACATGGGTAGGACTTATCATAAGGTAAAAATTCTTGTTACTTCCGGATCCTATAAGAATACTACACTGCGATCCGATGAGTTGATAAGTTACCTTCTCCCACCCTTAAGGGACCACCAGGTTACCAATCTAGTGTCACGAAACTGACTAACTAAGACAGGGACCAGCCCCTTGATTCTAGGGTGTTCGACGCACCACACCGTTTTTTTTTTTTTTTTCCAATAACCCGGATCTCTCACAGACTAATCTAACCGGTCCTTTCTCTCTTCGGGATACCATCACGCCTATACCGAGTCTCCGTCTCGTAAACTGACTTTTCGAGAAGTCATCTCTGTCCTTACGTTCTCGTCACGAAAGACTTAGACCGTGATTCCTCCCTCTTCCTCTACCAGTCCTACTATTCCAACTCTGCTCTGACTTCGTGTCCCTTTCTTCCGTTTATGGTCCTTCTTTTTATCGACGGTATTCTTTACGCCAGTTTCTTTGCCTTCTTCCATGGAAGAATCTCATCCTTAACGAAGACTCTATTGGGGATTTTTAATGTAAGATCGGAGAGTTTTGCTTTCGAGTGACGAAACGTTCCGACACGTAAGGTTGTAATAGTCTGTCGAAATTAAAAAGATTACATGAAGAAATTTATTAAATTATCGGTAGTCATTTTCGATATAATTCATTATTCAGTACCATGTCGGTAAATAACCTTATAATAAGTTGGTTGTATTTGCTACAACAACATTTTCTTACATCTTTGTTATGGATCACTATACCCCTTTATAAACATTATAAAGGATTATAATCGTGGTGGACTCGTCGCGACCTCGTCGTCCGTCACCTCTCCTCTACGGGGTGCAGGTTCCAGTCCTCGTCACCGACGTGAAACGACCTGACCGGCACACCTCTATGGGGTACAGGTTCCAGTCTCATCCGTACAGGTCATTCTACCATCCGTGTCCTCGTCGACACTCCTCTATATGGTGTTGATTCCCGTTTCCTCTTCGGGGTCGTTCTACCATCCTCCTCGCTTACAAATCTTAGTTTGGGGTAAGGATGGTCTCTACGAGTCTCCCGAGTTTGTTTGGAACTCGCGTGTTCCTACGTCCCTGGGGTGTCTCTGACTCTCTCTTGACACAAACTCGCAGAGGACACCTCCACGACCAACCACCACCATACGGTGTCCCTGTCTTCGAGACCCACGTCGTCAGAACCCATACCGTATTCGGGAGAACCTCCTCCACCCGTAATTGGGGTGGTATCTCTACGTTCTTGAATGTGTCCTGACCCTTTATCTGAGAGCTTCCCCTGTTGTCTTGGAACACGTGGTCCTGGGTCTTCTTTCCTCGTTACTGGGGTGTACTCTGACGGGACCTGAACGGACACCCACAGGACCTCAGAGGTCTCCTCCGCACCCAGTCGCCGTCGGACGACGTCCCAACCCCCGTGACTCACATTGTCACGTACGTACCCTAGAAAACTCCCTCCAGTGGTAATAGAAGTAATGGAGGTGGTGTCAAACCGGGGTCCATTTATTGTGCCTCCCTTGTGTCGAGGTGGGTAGTTGTCTTTTAACATAATTGCTAAATGACTCGTACCGGGACGGGTAGTCTTGTTCTGGGTCAAAGGGGGAGTCAGCCAGAGAGGGTAGTCCTTCGAAGGTATTCGGAGAATAAGAAGAGGTAGTCTCCCGTCTGTCTGACTTTTGGTGTTAGTGTCTTTTGATTGGTTAGACTAGTGTACCTGGTGTCGGAACAGATTGAGTCACTTTGATACTCGGTACGGTACATTCCGGTGGGTTCTGCCTGGTCAGTACCACCTCTATAGACTGTCTTACACCAGGTGACTTCTACCCTTACCGTTTGTAGAAGTCATAAGAACGGAACTATTGGGGCACTTGTCATACTTTTCCGTTTTTCTATCCTGTGACTTTCTACTTGATGGGTCCAACCATCCACGGGTTATACGATGGCCTCTAGTCACCTCTTTATTGAGGTCTTTCTTACTTCTCTGTCTCGGTTTCGTTTTTCTTGTGGGTCAACACCTCCACTACCCACTACCTTCGTTCCAGGTTACGACATTTCTCGTTATAACGTATCCTTGGACCTTACAATACAGGTACTTAGTTCCGTTTAACCTTTACCAGTTTGTCTCTACCGTTCTCACTTGTGACTGTAGAATCCTTAGTCACTTAATTTTACCTGACCTTACCCACTTAAATTAGGTCTACTGGTAACATAGATGAGGACACCCGTTCTTAGGGAATCTTCTTTACCTCATCGGTAGTATCAGTTGTTTTCTCAGACTTTACGTCATGAACCTACGTTAGAGTTTTTACTGTCTTACTAGAGACAAGTAAAGGTTCCGTTTGGTAAGTTATAGTGTTATTAGGTTCAGATACGGGACTGGACCACTGAGTCTGTCATTTCGTAGACAGATGTTACGTCCTCTGGGCCCAAACTCGGGACCAAACCCTTCTAGGGGACCTCTTTCTTTACCGTTAGGTGAGGTCATGATAACGGACCTTTTAGGGTACCTGTCTCCTCGGACCATCCGATGTCAGATACCCCAGCGTTTCTCAGCCTGTGCTGACTCGCTGAAGTGAAAGTGTACGGGACTGGTCCTTACGACTTCTTCGACTTTGACGTGCCGAGATACTTCTGGTGATCTGGAAGATCTTGATTGTGGGTTTTTTCTACAGGAAAGTAGTGTCCCCTGACCTTACGTTTTCATCCTTCAGTTCTTTGTGGACCTCATTGTCCCTTTAAACCGGAACCTCATGTCTTGTTTCGTCCCGTTTCCGATTATCTCAAGACGGTTCTCTTACGTGACCAGAATGTTTGTGGGAGAATCTTGTTGTTTTCTCTTCTGATGTGTACATGTAGTAGTCTACCAGTTGTAATTTTAGTCTGACTAATATAAAAAACGTCAGTTTCTACCTCTTCGAGATATGTCAGTCGTTTTTCTTCTGATCCTCAACTGATACCGAGTCTAGTACTTGAGGAATAACGGTTTAAGTCTGAATTCAACTTCTTTCATCCCTTTTGGTGAGCTGGTAAGTTCATACTGGATTTAGTTTAGGGAATACTTATATGTCACCTTCACTCTTTGTCTAAATTCCCAGATCTAGACTATCTGTCTTACGGACTACTTGATACCTACCTCCAAGCACTGTAACATGTCCTCTGTCCCTAGTTCTGGTAGGGGTTCTTTTTCTTTACGTTTTTTCGTTTTACCGACAGACTCCTCCTGAAGGTTTATTGACACTTTTCTTGTCTTCGTTTTTCGTTTCCTCTTTTCCTGTCTATAAGGGTAAACTTACGTCTCAAGGTTTCTTGTAGTTCCTCTCTATTCTTTCGGAAGGAGTCACTAGACACGGTTCTTTATCTCCTTTTGTTATCTTACCCTTTCCGATCTCTAGAGAAGTTCTTTTAATCTCTATGGTTCCCTTGTAAAGTACATTTCTACCCGAGTTATTTCCTGTCTTTACCATACCTGGATTGTCTTCGTCTTCTATAATTCTTCTCCACCGTTCTTATATGTTTTGACATGTTTTTTATAGAAATACTGGGTCTATTAGTACCACCACACTAGTGAGTGAATCTCGGTCTACAGGACCTTACACTTCAGTTCACCCGGAATCCTTCGTAGTGATGTTTGGTTCGATCACCTCCACTACCTTAAGGTCAACTCGATAAAGTTTAGGACTTTCTACTACGTCACTTTTACGACGTGAGTTCTACGGTCGTTTAAACCTTTTGAGTCGTCACCGGTGTCCTGACCTTTTCCAATCATAAGTAAGGTTAGGGATTCTTTCAGTCACGGTTTCTTACGAGTTTGATAACGTGTTAACGTTAGTAGAGTGTGCGATCATTTCATTACGAGTTTTAAGAGGTTCGGTCCGAAGTTGTCATACACTTGGTACTTGAAGGTTTACAAATTCGACCTAAATCTTTTCCGTCTCCTTGGTCTCTAGTTTAACGGTTGTAGACAACCTAGTAACTTTTTTGTTCTCTCAAAGTCTTTTTGTAGATAATCCTAGAACTTCTCTAGAGGTCATAAAGGGTAAGATAACAAAAGGACATAAAGAACCGTGACTAATGACTCCTTCCGAAATAATAGAGACGGAACGACAGGAAACCTTGAGCCGTAAGTTTACCCTTATAGACAGGAAAAGAGAAAAGGGAAAACAAAGAGAAGAAAAGTGTCGATAAACATTCCAGAAAAGTCTGTTGGTAAAACGGAAAAACGTAAAGAAAAAGAACCTCTACCAGAACTAAGGACTGAGGACATGTCACAGTGCTTGGAGGTAGACATCAAGAAATCCGTGATACAGATAGTTTAGATTATGGAACTTAGATAAACAGTGAAGGTGTTGGGGACCTCCGAATCTACCGTTTCGCAGACGGATGAAACACCCTCTGGATCCAAGTTAGGGTCCCAACCCTTCTAGGGGACCTCTTCCTTTACCGTTGGGTGAGGTCATGACAACGGTCCTTTTAGGCACCTACCTCCTCGGACCATCCGATGTCAGGTACCCAGTGTTTCACAACCTGTGCTGACTCACTGAAGTGAAAACGAAAGTGACATATTAGTATTCCCTAAACTAAATCCAGTATGGACTTACCAGATCACCAAAAGGGATTAAAGAAGTAAAATTCAGACTTAAACCGTTATTCCTCAGGTGTTAGACTCGATGTCAGTCAAGGACCAGAACAAAAACGACTAAAATATCTCTAAGAGGTATCGACGTTTCTTATATTAGTTAGACTAACCACTACAGGTACACATCTTAGAACACAACAACATTCTCCCACAAACGATACTGGTCACGCAAGAGAACCGTCTAGAGACAATCAGAAACTTGACGAAGCAAAACATGAGGTTCCGGTTTAAACGGACAATGAGGTCCATAAAGAGCTGAAGGCTGAAAACGTAAGGTCAGGGGACACTATTTTTCCTGTAGAAAAACCCCACAATCAAGATTTTCCAGAACATCCAGAAGTATCTTGGCAAGTTGAAGTCGATTAAGTCGTAATGATCAACCCCGTGTCTGAACCTAATAACACTATAGCTTACCAAACGGAACCTTTGCTTGTCTCTAGTAAGACAGTAAAAACTCTAACGTAGGTTCATGACGTAAAGTCTGAGAAAACAACTGATACTACCGATGAGGTAAAGAAGATTCCCTAAGAACGGGTGTCATCATCTATATTACCAGTAGACCCAATTTAAGTGGGTAAGGTCAGGTAAAATCAAGTGACTAAGAATTTTACAGTTACAAGTGAGAACGGTAGAGGACAAACTGGGTGAAGGTTAAACGGAACTAAGTACCTAGATTGTAAGGTCCAAGGGCACGTTATAACAAGAAATGTCGTAGTCTAAAATGAAGGTAATGGTCAGTGGAGGTGTTGACCCACAAGAAAAACGAAACCGAGACAGAGAAGTAAGAAAGACCTCAATAAAGAGGTGACTAGAGATCATCGTATAACTCGTGGATGACTGGACCCCTCAAGTAGAAGGTCACAGTATGGTAAAACGGGAAAGTATGACAAGTACCCTCAGAGTTCCGTTCTTATGACTTCACCTAACGGTAAGGGAAGAGGTCACCTGGTGCAAAAAAGTCTTGACAAGCGACACTGGACAGGCAAAACCCACCGGGAAGGACCGTACCGAGTATCAAAGTAACTCAATCTGTTCCGACACCAGGTACACTAGTCAAACCAATCAAAAGACACTAATACACTATTTTGTACTTACACAACTGAATCATGTTTGTCTGCCCTGGTTTATCATAATTTATTACGTTTCAAATTTTTTAGACTTTTTGCAAAACACCATATTAAAGATTAAATCAGTAAGTTGGACTGTTTTTTCTTAAACCTTGTCTTAGGATGTAATTGTAATGAGATAACAGATGATATATTACTTCTCAGAGTTATAAAAACCTAGTACTTGGAGGGGTAAAACCCCTCACACTTGTCTCTCGTTTGTAAATGATTGGTTGAGAAAAATTTTTTTAAATCAGAAAGAGAAATTAGTGAGTACGTAACCGTCCTTCCAAGAAATGATGACTCAGTGAACCCTTCGGACGGGTATATCATAATCATATAGATATACACGAGATGAAATTTGTAAAAATTAGATACCAGTCAGGACACACAAGTGACCTTCCTGACTACGACTTCGACTTTGAGGTTATGAAACCAGTGGAGTACGTTTCTCAACTGAGTAACCTTTTCTGGGACTACGACCCTACCTAACCCTCGTCCTCCTCTTCCCCTACTGTTTCCTACTCTACCGACCTACCGTAGTGACTACGTTACCTGTACTCAAACCTATTTGAGGCCCTCAACCACTACCTGTTCCTCCGGACCGCACGACACTAAGTACCCCAGCGTTTCTCAACCTGTGCTGACTGACTGACTTGACTTGACTTGACTTAGATACAATGATCTTCTTATCCGGGTGATTTCATAATTATCCATTATATCTAAATGTTATTATATATTGATTGAGTCTTAATTGAAAGAATTTCTAATATTTAACCGTTCTTCATCATTTATTTAACATAAACTGTAATTTTTTTAAAAAATTAACTTTCTATTACCAAAATGTCTTAAGACAACAAAAGACAGTTTGGAGTTGTACTTAGTCGGTATCCATGTGTGTATAGGGGAGGGAGGACTTGGAGGGAGGGTGGAGGAGGAGGTAGGGTGGGAGGTTCAACTGTGTCTCGGGGACAAACTCAAAGGACTCGGCATGTAGTTTAAGGATAACCGATAGATAAAATGTATGCCGTTACATTCAAAGGTACAATGAGAAAGGTATGTAGAGTGGAAGAGGAGGGGAGAGAGGTACAGGTATTCAGATAAGAAATACCTACAAAAAGGTAACGACGAGACATTTATTTAAGAAGTCATAGTAAAAAGATCTAAAACATATATACACAATCTTATACCATAAATAGAAAGAGAAAGACTGAATGAAGTGAGACATATTATCCAAGATCCAAGTAGGTGGAGTAATCTTGATTGGGTTTACGCAAGTAAAAAATACCGACTCATTATAAGATAACACATATATATGGTGTTGAAAAAATAGGTAAGTAGACAGCTACCTGTAGATCCAACGAAAGTATCAGATCGATAACATTTATCACGACGTTATATGTTACCCTATGTACACAGAAAAAGTTAAAACCAAAGGAGTCCTATATACGGATCCTTACCCTAACGACCCAGTGTACCACCAAAATAAGGATCAAAAAATTCCTTAGAGGTGTGACAGAAGGTATCACCAACATAGTTAAATGTAAGGGTGGTTGTCATGTTCTCGTAAGCAAAAAGAGGTGTGGGAGAGATCGTAAATAACAGACATTTGAAAAACTACTACCGGTAAGACTGGCCACATTCCACTACCGAGTAACATCAAAACTAAACGTAAAGACATTATTACTCACTACAACTCGTAGAAAAGTACACAAACAATCGGTAGACATACAGAAGAAACCTCTTTACAGACAAATCCAGAAAAGGGATGAAAAAACTAACTCAACAAACAAAAAGACCATAACTAAACATACTCAACGAACATATAAAACTTTTAATTAGGAAAACAGTCAAAAAAGTAAACGATAATAAAAGAGGGTAAGACTCCCAATATAAAAGTGGAACAAATATCACATGAAACGACACGCTTTCGAAAATTCAAATTAGTCCAGGGTGAACAAATGAAAACAAAAATAAAGGAAGTCAGGTCCTCCACCCAGTATCTCTTAGAACGATACTAAATACAGTAGTTTACAAGACGGACACAAACGGAGATTCTCAAAATATCAAAGACCAGAATGTAAATCCAGGAATTAGAAAAAACTCAAATAGAAACACATACCACAATCCTTCACCAGATTAAAGTAAGAAAATATACATCGACAGGTTAAAAGGGTCGTGGTAAATAACTTCTCCGACAGAAACAGGGTAACATATAAGAACGGAGGAAACAGTTTTCATTCCGTGGGTGTCCACGTACCCAAATAAAGACCCGAAAGATAGAACAAGGTAACCAGATACAAAGACAAAAACACGATCATGGTATGACAGAACTACTGACATCGAAACATCATATTAGACTTCAGTCCTTTAAACTAAGGAGGTGAAGGTAAGAAGAAAGAGTTCTGACGAAAAGGATAAACCCCAGAGGACACAAAGGTATACTTAACACTTTAAAAAACAAGATCAAGTCACTGTTTACGGTAACCATTAAACTATCCCTAGCGTAACTTAGACATCTAACGTAAACCATCATATCAGTAAAAGTGTTATAACTAAGAAGGATGGGTCCTTGTACCTTATAGAGAGGTAGACAAATACAGTGGAAACTAAAGAAAGTAATCACAGAATATTAAAAGACACATGTCAAAAAAACAGAGGAATCCATTCAAATAAGGATCTATAAATTAAGAAAAACAACTTTACACGTACCCTAACTAAGGAATTAAAAAGAAAGACTAAAAAGTAACAATAATATATCTTTACGTTCACTAAAGATACATAACTAAAACATAGGACGTTGAAACGATTTAAGTGACTAATCGAGATGATTAAAAGACTATGATAGAAATCCCAAAAGATACATGTCATAGTACAGTAGACGTTTGTCACTCTCGAAATAAAGAAGAAAAGGTTAGACATAAGAAAAATAAAGAAAAAGAAGAGACTAACGGTATCGATCCTGAAGGTCTTAATACAACTTATTATCACGACTCCCACCTGTGGGAACAAGGACTAGAATCCCCTTTACGAAAGTCAAAAAGTGGTAACTGTTATTACAAAAGATATCCGAATAGTATATACCGGAAATGATACAACTCCATCACAGGGAGACACGGGTAAATACTTCTCAAAATTAGTATTTACCCACGACTTAAAACAATTTCCGAAAAAGACGTAGATAACTCTAAGTACACCAAAAATAGAAAGTTAAATAATTATCACCCATAGTGTAACCGACTAAACACATACAACTTCTTAGGAATGTAAGGACCTTATGTGGATTGAACTAGTACCACATACTCGAAATACTACACAACGACTTTAGACAAACGATTTGAAACCAACTCCTAAAAACGTAGATACTACTAGTTACTATAACCGGACATCAAAAGGAAAAAACCCAACAGAAACCAAAACTATAGTCTCACTGCTACCGGAGCATCTTACTCAAACCTTCACAAGGAAGGAGACGTTAAAAAAATTTCTCTAAATCTTCCCATCCGTAATCGAGAAGAGATTTACAGACCATCTTAAGAGGACACTTCGGTAGACCAGGACCCTAAAACACAAAACCCTCTAAAAATTAGTGTCAAAACTAAAGACACGAACATTAACCCAACAAGTATTAAAGATAAAGAAGGACCAAGTCAGAACCTTCTAACTTAAAAAAATTCTTAGACAGGTAAAGAAGGTCCAATAGGTAAAATAACGGTATAAATAATGAGTATTATCAGAGAATATTAGGAAACATAAAGACGTAACAGACAACATTGGAGAGACAAAAGTAAAGATTAAAACAACTAACCTAAGGAGAAAAAAAGAACTATTCAGACCCATTTCCAAACAGTTAAAACAAATAGAAGAGTTTCTTGGTCGAATTCAAAATAATTAGAAATGATAACAAAGAAAATAGAGAAAAAGTAAATAAAGACGAACCTAGAAATACTAAATAAAGGAAGATGATTAAAACCCCCAAAAAAACAAGAAGAAAAGGGTCAACAAAATCCACAATTGAATCCAACAGATAGCCTACAAAAAGAACAAAGAACTCCATCCTAACATAATGATATTTGAAGAGAGAATCTTGACGAAAACGATATAGGGTATCCAAAACTCAACAACAAAAAAGTAACGGTAAACAAAGGTCCTTAAAAAACAAAGGGAAAACTAAAGAAGTCATTGGACAAGTAATAAATCTTTACACAACAAATTAGAGGTACACAAACACAAAGAATGTCAAAAAAAAAGAACATTAACGATAGATCAGAGATAGGAGCACCAGTCTCTTCTACGAACTATACTAAAGTCAAAAGAATTTAAATGACTCCAAACTAAACACCGGGTTCTAAACCAGATAGGACCTCTTACAAGGTACACGTGAACTCTTCTTCCACATAAGGAGACGTAAACCTACCTTACAGGTCTTCTATAGTCACTCTCGGTAGAGTAGATTACATAGTAAATTCTGAACACAAAGGAATAATTAAAAGACAAAACTATTGGACAGGTAACCACACTCACCCCACAATTTCAGAGTATGACAATAACACAATGACAGTTAAAGAGGAAAATACAGACAATCACAAACAGAATACATAACTCCACGAGGGAACAACCCACGTATCTATAAATGTTGACAATACAGAAGGAGAACCTAACTAGGGAACTAGTAATACATCATAGGAAGGAATAGAGAACATTAGAAGAAATTCTAGATAAAACAGACTATACTCCTAACGATGAGGTCGAAAGAAAACGAAAGGTAAACGTAACTTATATAAAAAGGTAGGAGAGTGAAAATCAGATATACACAGAAATCCAGACTTCACCCAAAGAAAAAAAATTATATTTAAATAAATAAAATTAACCTTCGATTAATGAAATGTTATAACATAACCAAAACGGTATGTAACTGAACTTAGGTGGTACCCACATGTACATAAGGGGTAGGACTTGGGGGGAAGGTGGAGGGAGGGGCTTCACCCAAAGAACATCTGTCGTATATATACCCAGAACAAAAACATAGGTAAGTTGGTCAGACAGAAAATCAACCTCGTAAATTAGGTAATTGTAAATCTCATTAATAACTATATATACAAGGATGACGGTAAAAGAATTAACAAACCCCAACTAAAACATCTAGAAAAAAGAAGAAAACATAAAGAACTGATATATTCAGGGAAATTGTAAGCAACATTTCGACCAAACTACCATGACTTAAGAAAATTGAAAACGAACAGACATTTCGAAAAATAAAGAGGTTGTCAAAACTTACTCTAGGAACGACCCATGTCATTAGAACCAACATCTAAAAGCGGAAAGTCACGAAATTTATATAGGACGGTAAGGGAAGACTGGACGTCTCAAAGACGACTTTCTAGTCGACAATTTGTACACCCCAAAGGGAACATACAATGAACAACGAAGAGGGAACGACGAAAATTATAAGAAAACACAAATCAGAAACAATCAAACTAATCATAACCGCACAAAGAGGAACCCAAATAGGACATACCCTGAGAAACACGGAGAACCCTGAACTAACTGATAAATAAAGGAAAAGGTACAACCCCTATAAAGGTTGATATTAGACAAGTTTTTTAAAGAGTATGAGAAAGAAAAAAGAGAAGAAGAAGACCTTGGGGATATTAAACTTACAAACACGTAAACTATAACAGGGTCTCCAGAGACTCTAACAGGAGTCCAGAAAAGTAAGAAAAATGAAATAAGACGAGAAGTCTTCAATAAAGATGGTAAAATAGAAGGTCGAGTGACTAAACAAGAAGACGAAGTCTATAAGACGATAACTAAGGAAGATCTCATAAAAATTAAAGTCATTAACACAACAAACAACGACATACAAATCAGAAATTAAGAAGATTCAGAAACAATTAGTTACGAACGTAAAAGAGGTAAAACAAAAGTTCCAAAAAAAAATTAGTAGAAACGATAGTAATTAGACTTAAGAAAAAGTCCCTCAAACGAATAAAACAGAAGTAAATAAACCTGGAGACACAAAGATCAAACAAGGAAGTACACACATAATAAAGAGATGGAAAATTAATAAAAAAAGAAATTGAATAACACAAACTCCAGAGGAAAAGGGTCCGAAGTTCCAACTTAAGAAAGAAGGAAAACCAAAGACGGGAGGATGACAACCAGGTCTCCAAACACATCTGAAACATATCCCACTTTAAACACGACTCAAAACAACAACAAAACAATACAGATAAACAAACAAAAAGGAGACCACCCGTTCCGACTCACTCCACCATGAGGACAGACGACCACTGACCCAAACATAAAAACAAAACAAACAACAAATCTACTCCACAGGACGTGTCCCACGATGACCACCAACCCACTACGGTCCAGAACATAAGTTCACCAAAGGAAACACACTCAAGAGTGATACACTATGGGGGATCCCAATCAAGAGACCATCAGATCCCAGAACCTTAGTCACGAGGGTGAGGTTTCCAGTCCCGAACTAGGGACCCTTGTTTCTAAGGTGTTCACCAAACAATACCGTAATTCACTCTAATTTTGTTTATGGGTTTTTACTCTTTGGTTTTCACTTGGGGTCTGTTTACCGTCAATGTTTTAGTCCGTTTATTATTAATTTCGTTACCTTATATGTGTATTGTATATATGGGGACTCGTTTCAGTTTTGACAGGTTGTTTTTATTTCATGTTATCTAACTGGACCACTTGTTTCCTTTATTTTTTAATATAAATGGCCAATTCTTGTTTTGATTGATTTCGTGTTTGACCTTTTGTTTTGATTTCGTTCCACGGTTCACCTCTTATTTCGTTACTTTTGTTTTGATTGTGTATACAACTCTCCTTTCTTTTTTTCTTTTCTTTCTTTCTTATCTATATACCTCACTTTATCTCCATCTACTTCTAAATTTATGTAGTTCCCCTTTTCTTGTCATCCTTTTCGTTCGTTTCCTTTTTTGCATATTTTTTATATGATCCAAATTTTTAATTTTATTATTTTTTCTTTTTTTTCCTTCTTCTTTCCTTTTTCCTTTTGAGATGTCTTGACGTTTTCGGGTTACGTCTTCGTCTCCAAATATTGTTGTTATTTTACACTCTGAAGTATATGTACATGTGTGTATTCGTTTTACTTTTGACAAGTTGTTTTTATTTCATGTTATCTAACTGGGTCGCTTGTTTCCTTTGGTTTTTAATATAGATGGTCAATTCTTGTTTTGATTGATTTCGTGTTTGACCTTTTGTTTTGATTTAGTTCCACGGTTAACCCCTTATTTCGATACTTTTATTTTGATTGTGTATGCAACTCTCCTTTCTTTTCTTTCTTTCTTATCTATACATTTCAATTTATCTGCATCTACTTCTTCTAAATATATGTAATTTCTAATTGACCTTCCCTTTTTCTTGTCATCCTTTTCGTTTGTTTCCTTATTTACATATTTTATTATGATCCAAATTTTTTAATTTTAATTTGTACTCTTTTCCTTTTGAGGTGCATTGACGTTTTCGGGTTGCATCTCCGTCTCCAAATATTGTTGTTATTTTTTACGCTGACTCCTCTCTTTTATTTTTCGAGTTTTCGAATTAATCTAAAGTATCACGGTTATTTTAACTTTTGATGTTATCTCCCCCCTTTTTTCTTTTCTTTTCAGTTTTCTTAGATGACACGAATCAACGAGTCAACACAGGTTGAGAAACACTGGGGATTTGTTCAGTTTGGTATTCTTATTATTTACAAAAAGAGCTCAGTGACGACAGTCTCAGGTCGGAACGACCCTCAGTGTCAGGCGGAGTGGAGGGATCCTACGGGAGGTTGTGACACGACTAGAGACCTGGACGACACCCCCGTCGAGTCTAAGATTAGACCAGGATGTGGAACTCACAAGAACGAAGGTTACAGGTGTCGGTAGTCTTGATCACACAAAAGAAAACTCCCTCAAGAGTTACCGGAAAATATATAAGGTATCTGTGTCTCAGACGGATCAACTAACACACCTAAATTAGACGTCGAACATGTCGACTACGATCACACACCCCTCTCTCCGATACCACTACCGAGAGAGGGGATGTGTACTGAGCCGTCTTAGTGGAACGAAGGTACCGACGGACCGAAAGGAGGTGTCCGTAAAGGGTGATCAGAAGAGGAAGTATAGGGGAGTTAGACAGAGAGGCGTCAGTTGTCGTCGGGAGTGGGACCCTAACGTGGTGTTAGGGATTTCAGGTCGAGGGTCGGAGACCCGGAAGGTTCCCTGGACACAGGGACAGTCCCCATACATACCGATGCCGTTCGTGACGGACTAAGAGCAAGGTAAATCCGACGGTGTCTAGTCGACAAAGTGAGAGTCGGAATTTACAAAGAAGAGACTGAGTCTGTTAACGGGGCTACACCCCTGGTCTGGGGACGAAGTCAAGGGGGTGGGCGGCTCCCGTCCAGGTTAGGATGACTGTGAGGACAAAGGGCGGAGCAAGGAAGCAGGATGACTCAAGATGCACCCAGATATATATAAAAAGGGTGACGAGTCCATGGGGACAGGAGAGAGTCGACCACAAGACGTACGTCGAGACACAGACTTCTACATAAGGACTACGTAGATGCCTCTCTCTACATGAGGTGTAGCTCGATGAGGAGACGGAAAAAAGAAGTCTGGTTGGGAAAATTTCTGAGGACTTCGACCGTGAGTTGAGTGAAGGACACAACAGGAAAATTTTACTCGTACACTGGCCAAGGTGGTAAGGGAGATGGCGTAATAGTAGTGTGTGATGGTAGTAAAGGTGACTAGTGTGACTTAGAATCATGTCACAACGACGGATAGATCAAGAGTAAAACTTCTGTCCCTAGTACAGGTCTTATCTCTCTTATTACATTTCGGTGCCGTACCGTTAGACCTTTATTGTCAGATGTTTCTGTCGGAACAGGGAGAAGTCTCGCGACCTAATACTTGTGGGTCGTGAGATCGTACGAACCTAATCTTACTTGTTGGACCCATCTCTTAACAAGGTAGGGTCACGTAAATTCATTCGACGATTTTACTTAAAAGTCGACAAATGTGTCACGAGAAATGTTCGAAAGACGGAAGTAACAGATATAACAGTCCCTTTACGTCCAATCAAATAATGCCTGTTAGTGTGAGTAATAGACATGACGAAACGGGTCTCTTTAGGTCCGAGTTACACCAATGCAGTCTTGTTAAATGGAGTGTAAAAGGGAACTTTCTATTTCTTTTGTCTTAGTAAGACGGAACGAGGACTCCTTTCTGTCTGGAAGGGGGTTCTGGGAGTCTTGAGGTAGACCGACGTTAGAAAGGGTCTCAAACGACCGGGACTCTGTTTTGTGTAAGTAAAGTCTACCTAGTTATGACAGTGGGTCACCTGCCAGTCGATTCGTCCAAGTCCGGAAGCGGAACGAGAACCGAACTTTCAGTCTTAAGACTGTCGGTCCTTAACTCATCCTTGGACAAACGAAATCGACTAGCACTCATTACCAACTGTAAAAGAATGTCCCTTGACCTTCCTGGAGTCGACTATTCAGAAACTAAACCTAAAGTGTCTACTTACGTCGGACCCCTCCTGTATATAAAGGTAACACGAGCATGAAAAAAAAAAATTCGGAGGTCATTTAAATGTCCTTCGTCTCTGATATTTGGTTTGTACGTCAGACGGTTCTGAGTATCCTAGTTTATCCGAACGTCCTCAACCCACTATAAACTAGTGGACGGTCCAGACACCCTTCTGAAGGGATGGTGTCTTATTCTGAGTAACAAATAACAAGTGTCACTGTCCCTACACATAAAACTTTTGACTTTCGTCTTAAAAAACACGTATACAACCAACTTTAAACTCCTTCAATGAGTCAAATGACATCACTATAATCACCTACTCGATGGAGACAAAAGAGATAAATTATATATAGAGTTTTGTGTTCATGTCTACGTTAGAGACGGGGTACAGACTCAGACTCAGAGAAAGAGAACAGATTTGACAGTAAACTTGTGAACGTTGGTTGACCGATTGAAAGTATAATTCCACTGTCCGACAAACGGATATTTATAATCACAATATTGGCAGGATTAATAATGTTGTAGTTAGTATAAACAATGAGGATTTTAAGTTGAAGATATTTCATGGAGATCTGATGGGCTACTTTAGTACCATGGGAAAAATCAATATCCCAGGACACTCCAGTCGGTCCAACAACGAAGAGTAATTTTAGTAGATTCCTTCGGAAATTTTTCGTGACTATCGGGTTTATCTGTCTCCTCTCCCACGAATAACACACTTACGAGATTCAACTTTAAAATCTTTTCCGTTTGGATTAGATGTCACTGTCATTTAGTGTTGTCACTGTCGCTAACGGACCTCCGCCTTCCTGAGTGTCGAGTTCCCGGTTTCTTTTGAAAACCCCCACTATCGTCACGAAAGGAAGAGCTAATATCTTCACCAAAGTACTTATAGGTGTAAACAGTTCAGTGACCCTGACATGTGAAATGTCACTCACGTAATATAAAATACATTTTATATAGTATTATTTCTCTTATGACTACGACTCAGAGTGGGTGTCTTTAAGACTAAATTAATAAGGTCCCATTCCGGATCTTTAGTAATAAAAAAGTACGCGGATTTCGTAACCAACCCTAACTCTAGGTCAGGAGAGGAGATGGTCCACTCTTATTGTACCAATATTACCTTCTGTGTCCTGATTTTTGGTATAGAGATCCATAAAACGGGGGGTTTGGAAATGGAAATGATTATTATAAGGAGAAGAGACCTTAAAGAAAGAGGAGGAGAAAGAATGGAGACAGTCTTAGGGAGGGTGGAAATCTCGGGTCGAGTATATAGTGGGAAAAGTCCGATGTTGAGAGGGGTGACATGATCTTCGAGGTACTGTCCTTCCTTACACCCAAAAAGTAAACACATAGGAGTCAAGGGTTATGACACGAACCGTGTCTCGAAAGTTATTTGTAAACAACTTGACTTTTTAACGACCTTCCCTTAATTGTGAATGATAGACGGGTACTACACGGGCCTTAACTTTGTTCGTTAAATCCGTGTAATAAAACGATTTAAAAATATTAAAATACTTAACCAATAACAATAGGGGAAACCAGTGGAGTTACAATTTACTATAGGTTGAAAATTGAAGTGATCCTTATTAATATTCCGATTCTAGACGTCAGTTCCTTCATGGTGTTTTACAACACTATGTTCGACTAGGTAAAGACGTAAGAACGGAGACACGTGAGACACTTAATAGAGATTCAGACCGTTCGTTGTATGTGTTGTCAGTTTCTCAATATATAGAGTTTCGTGTATGGTTTTTTTAAGGACCCTACTGCAACACGGAAACTTGGTCTTCACCTGAAAACGATGATCATTTAAACCTACGTCACTACTGTAACATAAAGTAGTTAGCTTTCCGTAGACTTGCTGTGACTCTTTTCTTTTTCCCTTTAACATTTCTATAACTTTGGGTTCATTGTTTAGAAAACGAGGCAAGTAGTAATAAACATAGGAACTTAGTTTTTAAGATCTGAGCTAGGGGTGGAGAGATAATCTTTACGGAAGTATTCGAGTGACCCGAAGGGTCCACCGTGTCACCATTTCTTATGTGGACAGTCTCGTCTTCTGTACCCAAGTTAGAGACCCAACCCTTCTAAGGGACCTTATCCTTTACCGTTGCGTGAGGTCATAAGAACGGACTCTTTAGGGTCCCTGTCCTCGGACTGCCGGATATCAGATACCTCAGTCTTTCTCAACAGCACTAACTTACTAACTCGTGGGTCCGTGCGTGTGTATTCGAGCGGTTTCTGGAGAGACATAACGGTTCGGGTCCCCTGTTAAAACACAAAGAAAATAATGAAGTGACGAAGTACCGTAAATTTTAAAAACTTAACATGGAGAAAGAGACAGAGGACCTAAAGTCACCGGGGTAAGAGAAGACAAAAGAAGGATAAAGAGACAGAAGGTAGGATCAGAAATAACACATGTCGAAAAAAGATGAACCGGAGATTTGAAGATGACATGATTTTAGAGGTAAGAACGGAGGCTGGTAAGTCACAGAAGTGTGTGAGGAACCCGTTCGGTGTTAAAATTCGTGAGAAGATGTAGAAGGTTTCAATCACGAGACGAGTCTCGGTCTGGATATCCAACTCAACGGATAAAGAACTACAGAGGTAAAACTACAGTAAACCCCTGGAGTTGAGTCGTAAGAGTTAGACTTAAAAAGTAGAAAAAGAAGTTTATGACGATACCGTCTAATTTCTGCAGATAGTCAGGAAACGGCACGGTAAGGAACTCATTACCCTTAGATAAAGGTGAGTAGACCCGACCGAGTCACCATGGGAAATTGGTTAGCGTATGACACATTGAATTCTCTAGAGGTCGAACGTAAAAGTGGAGAACCCTATAAGGAAAAGTTTTGTGTCTGGGGTACAACACTCTTTTAGACTCTTCGATACACCTTTCCGGGAGTACTCCTCCTGTCTCTGGCGACCGGTCGTTGGTATCGACACTCGAGGGTTTACCGTCGTCGCGATGGACGGTCGGAACACTTACTCGGACAAGAACTTAGGAGACCCGAAGAAGTAGGACGGAGTTCGTCGCGATGGACTTCGTATCGGTTCGGTCAGTACTCGTGTGTGCACCGACAACAAAATTCTAAAGTTTCAAAGACACAAAACAATACGACACTGTCTATTGTCTGTAAAGAAGAAGAGGACTTAAGGGAGAGAGTTGTTCCCCGTGACGGTAATAAGATTGACAGGTGTACTTTTCGACTCACTGTAGAATTTAAGAGGGGAGTGAGTTGTTTAATTTAGAATCTCTCAAAACGAAGATTGAGTGTGAATATGAGTCGTAGGGAAAAGTCGGGGCGACAGGACCGTCTAATAAAGAGTGGACCATTTTACATAAGTATCATTGTCACTTTCACTTTCAGCGAGTCAGCACAGACTGAGAAACACTGGTGCACCTGACATCGGATGGTCCGAGGAGACAGGTACCCTAAAAGGTCCGTTCTCATGACCTCACCCCACGGTAACGGAAGAGGTCCCCTAGAAGGGTTGGGTCCCTAGCTTGGGCCCAGAGGGTGTAACATCCGTCTGCGAAATGGCAGACTCGGTGTCCCTTCAGTAGTATCATTGTCCGGAGGGACAATGAGACTGTAAAAGACCCAACAAAAAAGTTTTACTAGGAAGATTTTTTAAAAAAAATTCAGAAGTATAATGAAGAGACGAATTTTAGGACATTACTTAGGAAGATGAAAAGTTCCTCTCAAGTTTAAGGAATAGTTTGGAGTGTCAGACAACAAACACTTGGAGATCAACGATCGAGGAAGTTGTACGTGGGGAATTATGACTAAATAAAGGTCAGAAGGTTTAAGTAGAAGGTTAAAGGATGGGAGAACGGAAGGTAGTACGCAATAAGATTGCACGAAAGGTTTTATGTCAGACACCCTCTACAAGAGACAGGTCAATTAAGAAGAACCACGATATTCTGCGAAGAACGGGCTTGCAAGACAAGTATGAAGACTGGCTCGTGAGCCAAGTGACACAACACTGACAGACAAGAGACCTAACAGAAAAGGATCACCTATTCTAGTTTCAGATTAAGTAAAAAGATAGTGTACGAGGGTGGTCAAGAATAGTGTACGAGGTCGTAAACATCTCGAGTCACTTACAAGTTCACAGTTTTCACGAGTGACCCCTGAAGGGACCATCAGGTCACCGACTCTTAGACGGAACGATACACCCCCTGCACTCAAGACAGGGGCCAACCCCTTGATTTTACGGTCTACGGAACCTCGTTGATCTCTCTGGTATGTGTCGTGACTTTCTAGGACGAGCGAAGTCGATTATTTCCTGCGAGGAACCTGACTGACGACGACAAGTCAGTGAGTCAGAACAGGTCGAGAAACGGTGGGATACCTGTCGGGGTTCATCTATAATGATCATAAAACCTGAATAAAGAAGTAACGATTTTCCCACGTCGGTCCCTACCGAGGAAAATAGTTGACGTAACTGGAGGGATTAAGGACGACCCATATGTATGTTTCGGGGAAGGGGTATAGGACGGGGGTGTTCGGGTTCGCATATAAGGATTTCCCGATTTATACTCGGCAAGGAGTGTCGGGTAAGTGGAGTAAGTTAGGGTGAGAACGAAGGGAATCGACGACTAAAAGGATGAGGTGCGACGATACGTCGTACGGTGTCGCGAATACTCGTGTCCAGGATCTCATTCTGACGGACCAGACTTGGAGTCGGGATGGTGGAAGACTCATTTTTCGCCTGTTTATTTATTGACAGGAAACAGAATCAATGACTGGACACGAGTTATCTACGGATACGTCTCTCCGCCGATAAATCCCAAGAAAACTCTTAGATTACTATATAGTCCTTTTGTCACCAACGTTGTGTCATTCGTGAGTTATTTATAAAAGAGAGAACTCGAATAGAACTAAACGGTAAAGACTAGTAAAGTCGTTTACAAATGACAGATGACCAACGGTCTGTATGCCACACCCTACCAGTCCGTGGCCGATGGGGCTCCCATAGTCTCGGGAACCTAGACTACGTGGGACGACAGTAAGGTCGCTCCTCACCTTGAGGACTGACATCAGAACGACAGAGTAGTCGAACCGAACAGACAGAGAAGTCCCCTCTGGCTCGAGTCAAGTGTTCATTTATCAAGTTCTTCGGGGAACGTATCCCGGGTTTTTCTTAAACGTCACTGGTATACGGGAGTATCCGAAGTGTTTACCACGTCACCATTTCTTAGGTGGACGGTTACGTTCTATGTTCTCTGCGTCAAAGCTAGGGACCCAACCCTTTTAAGGGACCTCGTCTTTGAACGTTGGGTTGGGTCACAAGAACGAATCTTTTAAGGCACCTGTCTCTTCTAAACGCCCGATGTCAAGTACTCGAACGTTTCTCATCTCGAGTTGATTTGTGTGTGTATGTATATGACGGTATAGACCGGGAGCCTGACTTCTCAGTGAATGAGTGAGTAGTCAGGTAAATAAGTAAGTTATTTATACAAAATTCACAATTAGTTAGGAATCCAGGACACTATCGGTAACCCCGAGATTACACTTATTCTGTACTAGGACGGTAGGTCTTCGAAGGTTGTACGTTCGTCTCCTGAGGTCGTCGGAGACGCCGAGTCCGGTGTGAAAACCCTCGAAACAGACATGGGACCTACGAAGGTGGTCTCATAGGTCACTTAGGGTGACGACAAGTCGAAGGTACATGTCGAAGTCGTTAAAGTCGTGATACGTCCCCGGAGATGGTCCGGGGATGTGTGGTGGTCCAGGGACCAATCCGTCTTGACATCTCTTACTTCCGGTCTGTTGAGACAAACTCCTCTGACCCTAAGAGTCCACTTAAAGGACACAAAATATTGGTAGAGATAAGAATGCACATAAGGGAAGTCACAGTGACCATATCACTTTCACTTTCACTTCAGCGAGTCAGTACAGACTGAGAAACACTGGGGTACCTGACATCGGATGGTCCCAGGAGACAGGTACCCTAAAAGGTCCGTTATCATGACCTCACCTAACGGCAAAGGAAGAGGTTCCCTAGAAGGGTTGGGTCCCTAGTTTGGGACCAGAGGGTGTAACATCTGTCTGCGAAACGGTAGACTCGGTGGTCCCTTCAGGACAGTGACCATACCCTAGTAAGAAAAGGAAAAATACTCGATTTTGTCTTAGACGAAAAACCTTCGTATTCCATGTGTCGGTCATTACGGGTCTAAGAGAAAGAAATGGTAGTTTTGAATGTTTGAAAGTACAGTGGAGGGACGTTCCAATGAGAGTTGAGACGACCTACTTTATTATGAAGGAATCGGTTTAAATGTAAAATTTAAACAACAAATGTGAGACGGAAAAATCGTTTTTGGACTCTACCAAATATCCTCCATTTATTACGGATTTTCTTTTAGTATTTAATATTTTTAATGTTACTCTTCTAAAATTATATTTGTCTTCGAGATCTAGGTTTTTCTTCTTTACCTAAAATCTATTCACCAGGTATTGAAGAATGACATAACAATACTAAGTCAGATTTTAAAACGAGACATGAAAGTTCGTTTCACTTTTGTCTTTGAGTCAACCCGTGGTTTTTAGAGTAATGGTCCCTTTTTCTTTGGTTGGTCTAGGAGTGTCCTTTATTTTGAAAAGATCGAAGAGTAAGTTTCTGTTAAAAGTGTGAAGTGACGTTAAGGTTCTGTAGTTTGAACACCGTTTATTATATTGTAGGGAGTCTTCTTCGAGTCTCGTATAAGTCCCGTTGTAGGATTTTCCGTAGAGTAACTTTCATCAAGGTGTTCCCCGGAGCACCGGGTTCGGGAGTCGAAAGTGCACGAAGTAGGACTACGTCTTGTTCTCGACCCGATAGTTGTCGAGACATTTCATAGGGGGCCCCGATATTGATCCCGACCCTAGTACTTGACTGGTCCGTCCCGACCTTTTCGGGGACACCCTCTCTGGGAGTTACAGTGTGTTTCTTTGGACATGACCTGGAATATTCTTTAGGAATCTCCCAAAATTCGTCTTCTACTACGCACAAGTCTATAATTTTCCTTGTGGAAAACTACACATCTTTTATAGTCTTGTTGGTTCTGGTCTTCGTCCTTTGAAAAAGTCCCTCAGGTGACCTCTTTTAGTTTCAGACTTTATTCGTCTTCGAAACCCTAACTCTACTTCTTTGTTTAGCCTTTTTTTTTGCAGTGTTGTTATCTTACTTATTCTGAATCTCTGAATGACAGTCTTATTCTTTTTGTTTATAGCGTATAATTTCGTATATGCACCTTAGATCTTTTTACCATGACTACTTGGATAAACGTCCCTTTCCTACCTCTACGTCTATAACTCTTGTCTGAGTACCTGTGTCAGTCCGTTCCTCTCCCACCCTACTTAACTCTCTCATCGTAACTGTATATATATGATAATACACATTCTCTCGATCGATCACCCTTCAATGATGTATTGTGTCCCTCGACTCGGATCACAAGACACTACTGGACCTCCCCTCCCTCCGAGTTCTACCTCCCCTCTAGATCTGTGTATATTAATACTGACTGAGTACGACAACATGTCGTCTTTGGTTGTGTCGTGACATTTCGTTGAAAGGAGGTTAATTTTACATTTAAAATTTTTACTGGTGTATCTCTATATCTTTTATTTTAGCGATTTGTGACCCCCTTTTTTGCTAAGTCTCTAGATAACTTGCTCGACTCCCATTTCCCGTAGTACATCCTCTACGGAGTAATCACGGAAGAGTCTAGTCGAGAATCACCGATAAACTTTATGTCGGCGTTTACGCTCAGTCCCGGGTCAGGTCCGAGTCGACTTTGATCACCTAATCATCCGACGGTGGATACCCCAGCGTGTCTCAACCTGCACTGACTTCGTCGAATCATCGTCGTCGTCGTCGTTGCAGACGGCACATACGTCTTATCCTCGTACAACCGTACTGACCATAAATGGTAAGAATAAGAGACTGTCTCCTTTGTGTTTTCATATGACACACAAAACTTTACACGTGTGACACACTAAGGTATCGACGTCCGTTCGTACGATTCAACGAAGTCAACACAGGTCGAGAAAATAGGATTTATTTAATTGGGAGACAGGTATATAAGAGGTCCGTCCTTATGACCTCACCCAACGGCACTGGAGGAGGTTCCTATTAAGATACATACACTTCTAAATTTTGTCTTTTTTGATTAAATAACACTATCTTCAGTCTTATCACCAATGGACCCTACTAATCCACCAACTTATAACTGACTCTTTCCCGTTCTCCCTCAAAAAAGTGCAGACATTTATGAGATATAGAACTAGACTCACCACTAAAATATCCACATATATGTCCACTTTCAAGTAAGTAGATGTATAGGAATTCTAAACACTGGAAACAATATCCTTCCGGTATGGAGCTGAATCTTTTTACCTCCTTTTTGAGGAAGGTACTAGGAGTTTATCCTTTTTCTCATGCAGTTCCGACAGTGGAACGAATAAATTGAATGTACGTCTTACGACGACGACGACGATGACGATTCAGCGAAGTCAGCACAGGCTGAGATACGTCTTATGTAGTACTCTTTATGACCCGACCTACTTCGTGCTCGACCTTAGTTCTAACGACCCTCTTGATAGTTATTGGAGTCTATACGGCTACTATGGTGGGAATACCGTCTTTCACTTCTTCTTGATTTCTCGGAGAACTACTTTCACTTTCTCCTCTCACTTTTTCAATCGAATTTCGAGTTGTAAGTCTTTTGTTTCTAGTGTCGTAGGTCAGGGTAGTGAAGTACCGTTTATCTACCCCTTTGTCACCGACTGACATAAAAAAAGTCGAGGTTTTAGTGACGTCTACCACTAACGTCGGTACTTTAATTCTACGAACGAGGAACCTTCTTTTTGATACTGGTTGGATCTGTCGTATAATTTTTCGTCTCTGTAATGAAACAGTTGTTTACAGGTAGATCAGTTCCGATACCAAAAAGGTCATCAGTACATACCTACACTCTCAACCTGATATTTCTTTCGACTCACGGCTTCTTAACTACGAAAAACTTGACACCACAACCTCTTCTGAGAACTCTTAGGGAACCTGACGTTCCTCTAGGTTGGTCAGGTAAGATTTCCTCTAGTCAGGACTCACAAGTAACCTTCCTGACTACAACTTCGACTTTGAGGTTAGGAAACCGGTGGACTAAACTTCTTGACTGAGGAACCTTTTCTGGGACTATGACCCTTTCTAACTTCCACCCTCCTCTTCCCCTACTGTCTTCTACTCTACCAACCTACCGTAGTGACTGAGTTACCTGTACTCAAACCCATTTGAGACCCTCGACCACTACCTGTCCCTCCGGACCGTACGACGTCAGGTACCCCAGTGTTTCTCAGTCTGTGCTGACTCGTTAACTTGACTTGACTTACTAGGAAATACACCGACTCCTTTATATGTTTCTATAATTGTACGTTCATTTGGAATAATATGTCCAACGGAAATATGTGTGTTATGAATGAACTTATGTTCCGTACGAAGATACAGACAAGTCAAAGGACATGTCAAACCGGTAAAGAAAGTATCAGAACAGGAAGAAGAATCGACTCTTGTGTATCTGATATTGCTAGACTAGGTGTCTCCTGTCGACCAGTTCATAATCCACTAGTATAAGGTCCAGACAGTGAAGTCCCTACACCATCCGCGATGTGACCGTAAACAAAGAAAGGAAGGGCGTCTCACAGGTAGAGTCCTGGTGTCCTGTTTGGTCGACCCTCCGTTTGGTACGTAGGAACAAGAGCTACCCCTCTCCTTCGGATCTTTGCATTACCAACTCTAGTACAAGTTTCTTGACTTTCCTGTCTTTTTTTAGGTAGAAAATCTTTGTGGTTTCTTAGTCTCACCGATGAAGTCATTTCCTAACTTTAAACTAAGACCTATCTTAAGACAAACGGTAGTACGATTTTATGCACAGTTATGTGATTTCCTCACGTCACATTTTAAAAAAAAAGCCGATATATCCGTGGATCCCAAGTCTTTGGTTCGCTGTACAAGTCTCGTCAAATTGTTACATTCTTCTAACAACCAGACATTCTATGAATGAAATAAAGGAGAATCTTTACCCCTTTGACTCTGAATCTTTTAAGTTATCAAACTGGTTTTGGTGTGTTCATCATTTCCTTTCCCAACCTTGATCTCGGTCACACACAAGAAAAGATAATACCGGGAAGATAGAGTGACTGAGGACTTCTACTTCACGGTCTCCGTACCAAGACACAACTAAAAGTATACAATGATCTCTCCCATACGTCTCTCCGAGTCTACCATTTCTTAGACGGACGTCACGTCGTCTAGGTCCAAACTAGGGATCCAGCCCTTCTAGGGGACCTCTTTCACCCCTCCCCCCACGCCGCCCGTCAGAGGTCATAACAACGGACCTCTTAAGGCACCTGTTTCCTCGGACCTCCCGATGTCAGGTACCCCAGTGTTTCTCAGTTTGTGCCGATTCCCTGATTGTGAAAGTGCACGTCTACTATGGTCAGATTACCGTCTTTCACTTCTCTTCGGAGAACTACTCCCACTTTATCCTCTCACTTTTGTGACAGAATTTGAGTTATAAGTTTTTTACTTCTAGTACCGTAGACCAGGGTAATGAAGTACCGTTTATCTATCCCTTTTTACCTTTGTCACTGTCTAAAATAAAAGGACCAGGGGTTTTAGTGACACCTGTCACTGACGTCGACACTTTAATTCTGAGAACGAGGAACCTTCTTTTCTATACTGTTTAAAACGACAAAAACAAGTCAACGATTCAGCACAGGATCAGAAATACTGGGGAAACTTGATGTCGTGATCTGTCGTATAATTTTTCGTCTCGTAGTGAAACGGTTGTTTCCAGGTAGATCAGTTTCGATACAAAAAAGGTCATCAGTATATACCTATACTCTTAACTTGGTATTTCTTTCGACTCACGGTTTCTTAACTACGAAAGTTTAACACCACGACCTCTTTTGAGAACTCTCAGGGAACCTGACGTTCCTTTAGTTTGGTCAGTTAGGATTACTTTTAGTTGGGACTTATATGTAACCTTCCTGACTACGATTTCGACTTCGAAGTCAGGAAACCGATGGACTACTCTTCTCGGTTGAGTGACCTTTTCTGGGACTATGACCCTTTCTGACTCCCGTCCTTCCTCTTCCCCTATTGTCTCCTACTCTACCAACTTACCGTAGTGACGGAGATTCCGTGGACCCGACACCTTCCTTACCACTTATAATTTATTTGAACCCCAGGATAATCCTTCCCACTTCTATCTTTACTAAGAACCAATAAGTCAATCTTTTTTACAAGTGGTTACAGGTGGTGTTTACATTACTAAATTTTACACGTGAACGACTTTGTTAATCTTTGTTCCGTACTTTTCAATCCCTTTCCTGAAGGGACTGTCATGTCACCTATTCTTAGGCGGACGGTTACGTCCGTTGTGCCCAAGTTAGGGATCAGGTCCTTCTAAGGTGTACAAAACCTCGTTAATTCGGTCACGTGGTGTTGAGGACTGGGGTGCACGACGTTGATGACTTCGGGGTCGCGGATCTCGAACACGAGTGTTCTCTTCGGCGACGTCACTCTTCGGACACGTGGTGTTCCTTCTCGTCGGGGACGAGTGGAGTTGATCTCTTTCAGACACGGGTCGTTGTTTCTAGGTCACGTCGGGGGGTGTTTAATTTGTTTATTTATTAAATTTTTTAGTTAACTAGTGTAATTTTTTAATCCCTTCCTGTATAATTATGAACTAACGGACACTTGACAGTAAGTATGTCTAGTGAGATCACCCATTTTAAGACACGAATACACGAGGAGTATGACACCGACTAAAGTAAAGAAAACAGTTCATCACGAATGCATCTGTCACGAGTCTCAAGACATTGACTTATGGACAAAATGAAATATCTGACGATATCGGAAATTGTCAGAAGACATTTTTTACGACACGATACAACGTGTCTACAATGACCAAAAGAAGTGAGACTAAAATACTCATCTTAGACCCGAAATTTTTAAGATGAGAATAAGAAACTTCGTGCAACTTATGAAGGATTATCCTACCTATCAAGACTTTTGTTTCCCGATAAATTTGAACGGGGACATCAAGTTGGAGTAGTTACCACTGACACTTGGTAATACCTCTTACATCATTGAACGAACACGGATATTCCTCTTTAACCTTGACCTTCCACATAATATACCCCTGAAGTACCCGAATTAATTAGATTTTGATTTAGAATTACGCAAACGCGTAGACTAGTAAAAAAAGTCGTAAAGCTCAGTAGGTTCTTTATGAAATAATGATCGTAAAAGGACACGTAATTGGAGATTTACACTTTTCAATGACTTGAAGAAAAATTTATGTACTTAAATTTTTTAATTACATCTACGTAAAAGACAGACAAATGACGAGAAGAGACTACATATGTTATTTGAGCGTATATCACCCAATGTAATTTTATAATTGAAGTTTACGCGTAGTACTGTTTATGTCTCTTACTTATACTTAAGGAATTCGTGTGTTGTTTTGTCATATATAGACAGTGATTCTCCGACCTGTTAGAATTTTCTTTAGTTGGGACTTATAAGTGACCTTCCTGACTATGATTTCGACTTCGAGGGTATGAAACCGGTAGACTACGTTTGTTGGCTGAGAGACTTTTTCTGTAACTCCGACCCTTTCTGACTCCCATCCTCCTCTTCCCCTACTGTCTCCTACTCTACCAACCTATCGTAGTGGTTGAGTCACCTGTACTTAGGCTCGTTTGGGGTCCTCTATCACTTCCTTTCCCTTCGGACGACACGACGTCGGGTACCCCAGCGTTTCTCAGTCTGTGCTGAATCGTTGTCTTTTTGTTCTCCGACTTACAATGTAATTGTCAGAATATAACCCCTCACCCACCTTCTGTGTCACGATTTTTGAACTAGACATAATAGAGTAAATTAAGAAAATGTCAGAACACTTTATAAATAATAATAGGGGTAATTTCTTTGTCTTAGAAACTCTCCATGAACTGACGACTCCTAGAGTGTCGGACATACGAGACGATCACACAATAGTCCTTAATACGGTCCACAGTCGGACAGGAGACACGTGTCCTAAACCGACCGTTAATTTGGTCTTGCACCTTGGGTATGTTTTGTCGCTAACGTACATTCTACCCGAAAGAGTACGTACTTCGAATAAAGATTAAGTACTCGATCCACTTACGACCTAATCCATTTACGACACAATCCACTTCGGAAATACGAAAGATTTAAGTTCTGAGTCTCAGGTTGACACCTGAATTTTCAAAGTCAATCCCAAACGTCTTTATTTCCTGTGGGAATAACCTGACTATAAGTAGCGAAGTTTACAGACGTTGAACATATTGTCTTGACATTTTTGTCACTATATAAAGTGTACTTTACTAACCTAAAATTGAAGAAAGTTGTTTTCACTTTCGGTAAATTAAATAAATGAAAAATCTAAGTAAAAATAAATCGGCACAGTCCAGAATCGACTCCATGCTTCCTAGAAATCAACACCGTACACCGTAGATCAAGGGACTGGTCCCTAACTTGGGACTCGGGGACGTAACCTTCGTGTCTCAGAATCGGTGACCTTGTGGTACCTTTAGTAAACTTTCGGTAAAATCGAGATTTTATGTACACGGATGAACGAAAGAGTAATCTAAAATTTTCTAAACCAATCAAAACAATAAACGAGGGTCCGGAGTGGATCCCAGTTCCGGAAGGTGCTAGACCGGGGTCGGGACGGATAGGGCAGAAGATATAAGACTCGTAGTCATTTTGATTTGACAAATCGAAGAACACGAAACGGATATGACGGGGAGGTAGTACGGAGATGAGAGGACGAACGAACGAGACAGAAACCCCCACCCTTCCCGTACCATCCTAATAACAATGGGGAATCCACACAGTACCTACAATTTACCGTAGAAACCTCTTGTCACCAATCGTACCATGAATCACATATAAGTCACGAGTCATTTACAATTGACAGGGACTGTACTGGTTATAATAGTCACAAGAATGATGAGTAGTCTCTAATGGGTAGGGAGGGACGAACGTATAGGTTTAAGAGGAGTAGTGAGTCCTAAGGTGAGTTTCCGAGGGAACAACGACAACCAGTCAGTGAGTCCGTACAGGCTGACAAACGCTGGGGCGCCTGACGTCGTACGGTCCGAAGGGACAGAAAGTGACAGAGGGTCTCAAACGAGTTTGAGTCCAAGTAACTCAAATACTACGGTGCTTAGGAAATTTTTCAAAAAGAGGGAGGAGTTTTGAAGAAGTCGTAAAGTGAAGACATGTTGAGGTTATCGTGAAAGAAGAAATAAAAGGTAACTAATTATCACATGTAAGAATTGGAGAGAAACGTCTGAACTTCGGAAACCTCCCGTCCCTGGTTCAGACATAAAGACCGACTGACACAGAGGCACCTACCGTCTATTGTCAATAACCAACTTCTTTAGTAAGGTACCGGTTCCCAGACCATCGCGACGAACAAATCCTCGTAACAGACGACTGGTACGAAGTCTATGGTCTTTGTAACGGGATCACCGTGAGTGGTGAAAAGATTTTTCAGTAATAGAAGTGGTTCATAATGACTTTGTTATAATTCTAACTCTCGAGATCCTTAAGAGTCCAGGACCTTCAGAACCGTCTACAGCCGGGTAGACCAAAAGACGTGTGCACCACCCTCCTTCGTGCCGTAGAGGATATCGAAGACTTACGCCGGTGGAGTCCCACCTAAGGTCACATCTCTCGTTGGCGAGAAGGCTGGTGACGAGGGAAAGGGGTGCGGAAGATCTGGACCCCCTTTTACTGTGATCCTGAAAGAGACGGACTCCGTCCTTCGTGACGACAAACATCGATGAGGGTCTCTATGTTTACGTATCTCTTGAACCGAAAAATACGATTCTTTTGTTCTTATATAAAGAAAACTCTCCTAATGCACTCTTCCGTTCCCTTCGTTATTGAGGACCGGGAGTAAATGGTAATGGTCTCAGTCTTAAAAAAAATTAATTAACAAAATTAACTTCCTATAAACGAAATGTCTTAAAACAACAAAAGACAGTTTGGAGTTGTACTTAGTTGGTTTTCATATGTATACAGGGGAGGGAAAACTTGGAGGAAGGGTGGAGGGAGGGGTGGGGTGGGGAGATCCAACTACGTCTCGGGGACAAACTCAAAGGACTCGGTACGTCGTTTAAGGGCAACCGATAGATAAAATGTATACCATTACATTCAAAGGGACAAGGAGAGGTATGTAGAGTGGGAGAGGAGGGGCAAAGGTCACAGGTATTCCGACAAGAGATACAGACAACGAGGTAACGACGGGACGTTTATTTAAGAAACCATAGTAGAAAGATCTAAGGTATATACACGTAAGTCAAGTCAAGTCAAGTCAGTGAGTCAACACAGGCTGAGAAACGTTGGGGTTCTTAACGTCGTACGGTCCGGAGGGACAGGTAGTGGTTGAAGACCTCAAGTGAGTTTGAGTGCAGGTAGCTCAGTCACTACGGTAGGTCGGTAGAGTAGGAGACAGCAGGGGAAGAGGAGGACGGAGGTTAGGGAGGGTCGTAGTCTCAGAAAAGGTTACTCAGTTGAGAAACGTACTCCACCGGTCTCATGACCTCAAAGTCGAAATCGTAGTCAGGAAGGTTCCTTGTGGGTCCCGACTAGAGAAAGTCTTACCTAACCAACCTAGAGGAACGTCAGGTTCCCTGAGAGTTCTCAGAAGTTGTGGTGTCAAGTTTTCGTAGTTAAGAAGCCGTGAGTCGACAGAAGTGTCAGGTTGAGAGTGTAGGTATGTACTGGTATTGGAACTGATCTGCTTGGAAACAACCGTTTCATTACAGAGACGAAAACTTATACGATAGATCCAATCAGTGTTGAAAAGAAGGTTCCTCATCCGCAGAAAATTAAAGTACCGACGTCAGTGGTGGACGTCACTAAAACCTCGGGGGTTTTTATTTCAGACTGTGACAAAAGGGTAGATAAAGGGTACTTCACTACCCTGGTCTACGGTACTAGAAGCAAAAGACTTGCAACTCGAAATTCTGCTATAAATAGAAAGAGAAAGACTGAATGAAGTGAGACATATTATCCGAGATCCAAGTAGATGGGGTAATCTTGACGTCTCAGTCTTTAAAGACTGTATGTCAGTCACAAGTGACTTCTCTATCTTTGTCTCAGAACTAAGGACTAATTAATTTAAGAAAGACGATTTACGTGTCGGAGAACCCTTCGTCTAACCTCTCTTGAGTTTACTAACTTAGTTTCGTACATTCAAACACAGTCAAAAATTTTTAGAAATCCGGTATGGTACCCAGTACACCCTAGAATCAGGAGGGTGGTTCCCAGTTTAAGTACGGGGGACGTAACGTTCGTGTGTTGGAATTGGTGACCTGGTAGTCCTTTCAGGACAGGGTCAAAATTCTTTCTAAAAAGTGACTGTCGTACATTCACCGATGTGGAATTGAGTCAGACGACCTCTTGAGAATGTACTTCGTTGACTTGTCGTCCGAAACGAGTCGTAAACATCCACCTGACTTACTCTATAAGTAGATTTCGAGAAAGTTTACATTCAACTTGGTACTTAATAATTCTGTTTACTTCGACAAATGGACTTCCCACCTGACGACCGACCCCAGAAGACTTAAACTGCCTCCCCGTTTCCGAATTTGTATGGGAAATCAAAATCCTTCCATAAAACCATAGCTTCTATAAGGAATAAGAGTAACGAAAGGAAACATGAAACAAAGTTTCCTTTAAAACGACAACTCTAAGAAGACTGGTGAAAAACACCTTTGAACCCGTAAAACGTTTATACATCCCAAAGATCAGGACTTTGTATTTGTCTTATATGAAATGACGAATCACTTGGATCCAGTGATATCCGCCTCGATATACCTGATTCAACCGACTTTATTAGACCTGTGAGGAAGTGGGTAAATGTCTTGACAGAAAGACAACCAAGAAAAGAAAATTTACGTGATGTGCCAGACAAGTCTCTTATATATCGCAGATACATTATTTGTTTCTTTTTAAAATCCAATAGTTGTCTAGACTAGGTATCCTCTCTTACAGACATGAATGGAACACGGTCCATTACACGATTTATGACATTTATTTGTTAGAGTAACTTACTTCGTGGAAGTGCTCCATGAGCATAAAAATTATATAGTGTCCACTCAGGTTCAGGTGAGTCGATCTTTCTCCGTCTTGGTCCGAAACTCGTATCGATAAATTAAGACTTTCAACATGGTATACTAGTCTGTATCACGAAGTGTTTAAAAAGAGTAGTTTAGTTTTTAACATCTGATATTTGGGGATATATATAATCTAGTAATAGTATCTTTATGCTACATTTTTCTTTCATACTACATAAACATACCATACGTCACCATTTTAATGATCCGAGGAACGTCCACCTTAGTTGTTAGACTCCCCGAGTTAGTGGGGTCGGGTCGACCAACGGACTCCTGACTCCCCAAGGTAAAAAGTTAAAGACACAATTTGTAGACACCGTGTAGGAAACCCCTTGAGACGATATATGATACACACACACGTACGATTCCACGAAGTCAGGACAGGCTGAGAAACTCTGGGGTACCTGATATCGGGTGGTCCGGGGAGACAGGTACGCTAAGAAATCCGTTCTTATGACCTCACCCAACGGTACGGGAGGAGGTCCCCCAGAAGGGCCGGGTCCCTAGTTTGGGTGTAGAGAAGACAGAGGATAACCCTTCGTCCAAGAAATGGTGATCACGGTGCCCCCTTCTGACGATATGTGGTGTCATCCATCGTTTAATGGAGGAGTTTACCTCTTCGAACGGAAAATCCAAATCGTATGTCAACTACGAATAGTGAGTGTTTAAGACATAGACACTTAAACGGACGAACGATTTTACATAAATATTGAGGTTTAGTTATAGACAATGTGAAGGCACCAGTCTCACTGTACCTCTCACCACTTCAGAAATTAACGAAGTATGTATAAGGGTCGACTCTAATTTGTTCCACTACGAAACGAAGAACAAAGGGACGAGTAAGACATTTGGTCACAGGAAATGTACCAGATAAAACACGGTGCAAAATGTGTAAACATACGCAAAACAACCACTAAAACGGTAAATATTAGTGGACGTTCGAATCATGACTTCACGACAAATGACAAGGTTTCACGTTCTTCCAACGATACACAGAATTACTCTTTTACGAACACAATGAGAAGTCCGTGTCAAGTATCTCGACAACTAGACCCAAGTCAATTATATAGTTTAATAATATGTCTTTACGTATATTTTATCTAAGACATAACTAGTCAACTTTTATAACACTTCGAACGTTCTTCGAACGAGATCTCACCGTCAAACTATAGTGATTAAGTTATGACTATCTCTACGATGTCTTAGACTGATGGTACAAATTACTCTTAGGTAACGTAATACAGTGGTCAGTTCTTGACTTTATCATTGTCCAGCAGTCTTTGACAGTAGTTTATGTTCGACACTCAACGGTAATGTCGTCGTGTACGGTCACACTCCTGTACCCGGGGAAAGTTGTGTCGTTTAATTGTTTCTGTAATCGTTCCTGTCTCCAAACCCACCTCTCTAACTCACCACTCATTTTCGTGAAAGACTAGGTTTTTTACTTATACTTTCGTGGAGGGAAATACTTTTGTGTGTTCAACCGGTTTTTCTAATAGAAAAGGTTTTTCCTTCCTTTATTTTAATTCCAGCCGAGGAAACTAAAAGAATGTTACCAGTTAGTGGACCTAGACACAATTCCTAGATATGCATCTCGTGAAGGTCAAATGTTTGAGTGGGGGACCCTCTGGAACCTTCCTTTTCCGTAAATTTACAATCAGACGATCTTCAGACTTACTACCTTTACCTAATACACCTTGTTGTGTTACCTAAGATATTGACTGGATTCCGTTTAGACATCACTAATTGGGTAACTTCATCCTATACGAACCGGAAATAGACATCAGGAGAGTTAAATTATTGCCGGTGGTGCAGTCTGTATCCCGAATACAGGTAATGACCTAGTTTACGTCGATATAGGTGACTCAGACAATTTGAACTTCCGAAGTTTTGTTCTTTAAAATATATACAAATAATTTTTCTCTCTCCGTTAAATAATATATTAATAGTTTGTAGACAAGTAAGTAAATGAGTAAGTAAGTAAGTCATCCAACAGGTTGTTTACAAAAGGATCACAGTAAATGTCCGGTCCGTAATCCTTTCTTTGTTCCTGACTTCTATAGATAGATAAATAGATATATATATATACACAGTACAAGGGAACACTTATACACTGTGACTGTGACAAGGGAACTGTGACTTAACGTGTAAAATTTTACTAATTTCCCATTTGTAGTACAATATCCCATTTATAATACAATATATATAAGATCGTGTTGTTATTTACTCCCTTCTTTTTCGGTACAAGAGAACCTCGAGTGTCAGTCGAGTCTTCTTGATCTATCTATTTGTGATACCATGTCGTGAATGCAATAGGTATTCAGGTCTCACAAAACTCGTGTTTTTATCTTTTAAATGGTGAACGTTATGACTCAATAAATCGTCTTCTTTCAAAGTTTCATTTATTATCTCCGTAATTTGAAGTTTTATCCATCATCATACATACTAGATAAGTGTTACTTAAACCCATATAATCTCATCTATGAGACTCTTCCGTTACCGTTCGGTGAGGTCATGAGAACGGACCTTTTAGGGTACCTGCCTCCTCGGACCATCCGACGTCAGGTACCCCAGTGATTCTCAGCCTGTACTGACTCGCTGAAGTAAAAGTGAAAAGTGCAAGTACGTAACCTCTTCCTTTACCGTCGGGTGAGGTCCCAAGAACGGACCTCTTAGGGTCCCTGTCCCCGCGGACCACCCGACGACAGATACGTCAGTGTGTCTCAGTCTATGCTGACTTCGCTGAATCGTCGTCGTAATACACAATAAGTGAGTCAACACAGGTTGAGAAACGTTTTGGTACCTGACATCGGACGGTCCGAGGTCCCTTATGAGGTACGTTCTTATGACCTCACTCATCGGTGAGGGAAGAGGTCCTCTAGAAGAGCTTGAACCCAGAGGGTATAACGTCCGTCTAAGAAATGGTAGACTCGGTGGTCCCATATGTATTAATCTCTTTGTACATACATATGTACTCTTTGTAAATACATACTTTGTATACGTATTGACTCTAGTAATAGGTCCACAGTAAACGTGTTAAACTCACATAATACTGTCCCTGTCTACTTCTATACTCTCTATAAGACTTGGGTTCTTCTTACACTTCTTTCCTCTCTTAAGTTTCTGGGTATTCCTCTTACTACTTCATTTGCTACTCCAAAACTCCTTACACCAGACGTCTTTAGTCCGTTATTTCTACTTGAACCCTTTTTTGTTGGACTAGACTTCCTATTCAAGTCTGAACTTGAGAGAACAGTACTACTGAGATTTTTCCTGAATCTCTTGGGTAAACTTTCGAACTATTTTTAATGGGGGTTTTTACGTACAGAATCCAGGACTCGGAGTTGGAGTTTTTATTCCTCTACGACCTATTTATTAGGGGTCTCTTCAAATCTTAAATTTATCCCTTTATTTCATTTAGTTTCGAAATTACACATATTTCGTTAAAACTTAATGACCCTATGAGCACATAAACAATACGAACGTTATAATTTCGACAAAACCATTTAATTTCTTAGACTCTCTAAGGAGAACCCGAAAGTCAAATTTACCTCAACTGACTAAAATGTGGACACTAATAATTCAAATTTTGAAGTTATATTAAATTGATTTAAGTTTTGATGTTAACCTTATAAATTCTCTTAAACTCTAAGAAGGGTTTAAATAAACGAAATATTTTCAATTCTTGATCTCTTATAAAACAAACTCATATTTATACGTAAACTCCATGAATCTATCCTTGTTTTATATATTTTTATATGTGTGTGAAATTTTATATATTCCCTAACAATAAGTAACTCAACATATACTCAGTAACAATTTCCTTCAAATTAGTCAAGTCAAACTCAATTAGTTTATAATTAGTTCTTTTTTCCTCTTCAACAATAAAATCATCTCAAATATCTATCTTATTTATCCAAAAATAACTGGAATTTGAATTGCTTTTGACCCACAAATTACCAGTGAGGTTATTTTATTCAAAATTAAATTTGTGATTTCACTAACGTAAAAAGGTAAATGTTTTTAAAACCTCCATAATTTTTGGAGGTGTAACTAAGGAACGAAAGAATTTCGGAGAGGAGTAATGTACAAATGATTCAACCAATTAGTGTTGGTTTCTCTTAAAGAAATTTCAAAAATTATCTTACTTCAACTGTCTTTAAATACGCAGAAGACACTTCTTTACAGATAAGTCTAGAAAAGGGGTTAATTTTTTAACCAAATAAGTAGCAAAATAATAAATCAACATTCTGAAGATATAAAAGATTCAGGGAGTAGTCTATATACTAAATGTTTATAAAAGAAGGTAAGAAATTCTACAGAAAATGAAAGAACTACCATAAAAAAAGGTTGTGTTTACAAAATTTAAAACTAGTTCAGGTTAACTAGACAAAAAATTGAAGAAAAAAGTGAACACGACAACATAGATTCTTTGATAACGGATCAGGTTATAGTACTTCTAAATGTGGTTACAAAAAAAGAAAACAAATCGAGATAGTAAATCAAGATATTTCATTCCTGTTCTAGGTTGAAGGAAGACAACGGACACCTAATAGGTCAAAGGGTCGTGGTAAAAACCTTTTCTGGTAAGAAATCAACGGAACCTTTACACCGGTCTCAAAAAAGTAATTCTTTTTTTGAAGTAGCGGAGTGTAAAGGTATCTTCCTCCCAGGAAGCACAGGAGAGAAGTTCTTTAGAATACTCTCACCCATACAGAACAAAGAAGAAGACAGGGGAGTAAGAGAGTGTACCCTCCTATGTCAAATCGATTATCTTCTCGTCTGTTACCAATGAATTGGACTGGTATAAGAGGTTTCACCGTGGAAAAGTTGTCAAAAATCCCATACAACAAGTCTGTTAACAACCCTGATGTTACTTTCTCTAAAACAATTTCGTCTCACTGTCTTTCTGGGACTTTATTTGTCCCTTCCGTGTTCTTCTAAAGGTAAATTTATAGGAGAGGGTGTCATCGGTTCCTCACGTCCACTCTGAGGCGGTGTGACCTGGTGGAAAGGAATAAACCCAGTCTTGTATCAAACGAGAACGACTGGTGAACGAGTATACATCGTACTCAAACGGGACGTATAGGATAAGGGCACACTGTTTTGGTGGTCATCTACACAGAGGTGAGGGACAATGTTAAAGGGTCGAACGCGAGACTACTTATCTCAATGATCAAAAAAGTTAATCCCCTTCCTAAATCCTTTGAGGTGAAACCGGACTCCAAGCTCGATAGAAGAGGTTAGGTGGAGATGGGTCCTCCTGAAAGTCATTATTTACGGAACTAAAGAAAAAAACAAAAATTTTACATAAATACACAACCAACGGGACTCAGAAACAACGGGAGCCCGAAAGAGGTCCACATCGTTCACCCATGGTCACAATAACACACGTCCGAAGAGTAACACCACCGGAGAGAACAACACCTCGTGTCCGAGACCCGTGCACTCGAGGTCGCTGACGTCGCACGTCCGAGTCACCAACGCCGAGAGCCCGAGGTGTCACACCCGAGTCATCAACACCTCGTGTTCGAATTAACGAGCGGCCGTACACCTTAGAAGGGTCTGGTCCCTAGCTTGGACACAGAGAACGTAACCGTCCACCTAAGGATAGGTGACGTGGTGGTCCCTTCAGAGTTACGGAACTGAAGATAAACCGAGGAATAGGGACAAACCTTAGTCTAAGTTTTTCCTCCTTCTTTTTCCCCGAAGGGATCACTGAGTCTACCATTTCTTAGACGGACGTTACGTTCTCTGGACCCAAGTTTGGGACCCAGTTCTTCTAGAGGACTTCTTCCCTTACCGTTGGATGAGTTCATAAGAACAGACCTTTTAGGCTGCCTGTCTCCTCAGAACACACGATGTCAGATACTCCAGCGTTTCTCAATCTGTGTTGACTCACTGATCCGCATGTGTGTGTGTGTGTGTGTGTGTGTGTGTGTGTGAGAAGGTGATGTCCCCTATGTACAAGTTAAGGACCAGTACCTTGATTCTAGGGTATACGGTGAACCGTGTCAGTTTTTTTAAATTTATTCTTTTATTTTCTCCTTCTTTCTCGTTATCCGTGAAAGTCTAATGGTTGTAAAATAAAGTAAGTCAATGTCCAATACACAATATGTTTCAAGATAAAGACAAAGTAAAAAGTGACCTGAAAAAACCAACTCAACCTAAGTATATTGAATAAAATAGAAAAAATCTAATAAAATTTTAAATACATAGATAAAAACCGGCACTATCCAGAAGGAACGAGTTATCATCTAAATAATGTTAACAACCACAAAACCATACGATTTTAATCAAGTAGTCGATAAGGACACTTTTGTTTAATAGTCCTTCTTTACTTTGTTGTTTTTTGGAAGAAACCTTAAAGTACGAAAATGTAAGAGGAAACCTTTATTTCATGTTTCTTTTATACTTTGTAGATTTTTCGTTTCTTAGGTAGAAAGTTTCACTAAAAATTTTCTATTCAACAGTGTCAACTCTTCTAAGAACGAGCGTGTCGGAACTTGTCAATAAAGACTCCCCTTCCCTTTTGACGACTAACATCCTCAAAAGTCTTCAATGTTTTCCCCTGACTATTAATGAAACACGATAAACACTTAAGTTCTCTATTTATACAGGTAGGAATAATTCCTATATTGTGTTCTTCGGAAAAGTACGGGACACCTCTTCCTCAGGAGCAGGATTTAGACTGTCTTTTTCTTTCACTTTCACTTCAGCGAGTCAGCATAGAAACACTGGGGTACCTGACATCGGATGGTCCGAGGAGACAGGTACCCTAAAAGGTCCGTTACCATGACCTCACCCAACGGAAAAGGAAGAGGTCCCCTAGAAGGGCTGGGTCCCTAGCTTGGGTCCAGAGGGCGTAATATCTGTCTGCAAAATGGTAGACTCGGTGGTCCCTTCAGGACTGTCTTCACTTATTTGATGTCCCGAGTGTGAAAGTCTTGACGTATCGTAATGTTTATAGTTTAAAAAAGACTAAACCAAAGACAATTATAATAGGTGTAACAAAAATGGAAACACTCAGGAAATGTGTAAATTTTAAAAAAAAGAATAAAGTTTTCATTACATAAGTTGTGTTTTTTTATCCGTATGTGGGAAAGTCAGAAAATTTTATGTGTATATTCTTAGATAAAAAGAAAAGAAAAAACCAACGGACCGTAAGATCTAGAATCAAGGGGGTAGTCCCTAGTCTGGGTACGGGGGAAGTAGTCTTCACACCTCAGGATTGAAAACCTGGTGATCCCTTCAGGGTTCTTATATAAAAAGAAACTTGTTTTCACCTTAGTTTGTCATGCACGACGAAACAGTAGATGAAGGGGGGATGTGTCCGTGAATGGCGAAAGATACTTGTAGTCTCCCAAAATAAAACACTATAATGCAGGGAATCCTTGATTTCTGGTACGTACACCCCCTTTTTTCATTTAAGGAATATAACCTTTTGACACTGACATTCGTATAAAGTCAGTCAAATATTTATGATATTCCTCGTAGTAAATATTTGTAACAAAATATAATTTATTGATTTTTTACTAGTGGTCAAATTGTCACGGTTCTAGGGAACTGTTGAATTCGTGACTTCTAATAGGGTGAGTCACTCTCTTCGACATCTCCGGTCCTGGTCTCACGTACCTAAACGGAAGAAGGTAGACTCTGTCTTTAGTCGTTTCCGGAAGAGTGCACCGTAGTTTACGTCTCCGCACCTTTAATACCCCTCCCTTTCCGTGAAGTCTTCCTACACCGTCTCGTTTATCTCCCTTTATCCCAAACCCCAGGCGTCTTTTCTTTAGCACAGAAGACTTACATTCGAACGGTCTAACAAAGGAGGGGTTTGTTGATATCTTGGTTTGGATACCCCTACGAAATTCAGACGGTGTCACTCCTTCTTCCTCTTAAACTCCTGGTGACAGTGCCGTTGGACCCCTAGTCTTTCGAACGGTCACGTCTCACTCCGTAAATTCACCAGACTGTACATTCTTCAATTCGTCAGATCTTTTGAAACTCTCAACTCCAGATTTTGTGGGGAGAAGAAAGTATGGTTTGATTAGGTTTCGTATCCGTTTACGGTTGTTATTGTGTTCTTAGAGGTTCACGTCATAAGTCCATAGACGAGGAGTTGAATAACATTAGTCCTAAGGTGAAGTTAGACAGGGACTTTGCCGAGAACAACTTTAGTGATGACTAGGGGTATCTCTGTTTGGGTTACCCATGAAAAATAAAGAGTAAAAGAACCGGAGGGACTTTCCGAGTGAGACAATGGCGAGGGAGTAGAACTTTGAGAAAGGGAAATAAAACACACATCAAAAGTTAAAGTCCTTTATTTTAGGGGAGGTCGATAAAACATATATTAATATTTTAGGGACCTGCTCGTCTTCCCCGCTAGAGATCGACGAGGGTCTTGTGGTTTGACTGGGCGGCCCCTCCGACGCCGAAGACGGTGTAGTCTTGCCACGCGAGTCCCGTGACGGTGACCCGACCACCCGAGTCCTCGTCACCGGACTGTGACACGGGAACCTTGGACCTTCGACGGTGTCAATGTAGAGTCATTGGTACTGACCTACTACGTCGTGACAACCTTTTGGGTTAAAGAAGTACTAAAACGAACGGATTCGTCCTTCTTCCACAAGGGAATAAAGGTAGAAGGTTTAGAGTGTAATTGCGTAGATTGACTACTAGAATCAGGTCTTTAGGTAGACGGTCCCACAGACCTTTATCAAAAGTCGAAAGGTTGGGGACATCATGTGATCTCTATCTCCTCTTACCTGTGTCTCGAGTAACACAGGTGTACCAAGAGGAGGATGGACCTATGGTCTGGCAATTCACAACCGAATGAACGGGAGAAGAAAGGAATAAGATGGATGAGAAGGAATCACTGACTAAGAAGTAGAGTTGTGTATTCGGTCTTTTGTCAGGATACTGAAGACGGAGGGTTAATTGAACATGAGGGCAGATAAAAGGTAGGAGTGATGTAATCAGGTCAGGTGTTATAGAACCTATTTAATCACGTCATTAGAATACTGACTAGAGGGGCGTGATACGTGGGTTTATACAGGGGTCCCTATTAACCGTATCTTTTCAAGAGTTGGGTTCACTTATGTAAAAGGAAAACCTGTAAGTCTTTACAAGTACCCGGAAACTGACTACCGTAGTCAAGTCAGCGAGTCAGCACAGGTTGAGAAACGCTGACCTACTTAGTGTCGTGCGGTCCGGAGGGACAGGTAGTGGTAGAGGGCCTCAAGTGAATCTGAGTATAGGTAGTTCAGTCACTACGGTAGGTCGGTAGAGTAGGAGACAACAGAGGAAGAGGAGGACGGGGGTTAGGGAGGGTCGTAGTCTCAGCAAAGGTCACTCAGTCGAGAAACGTAGTCCACCGGTTTCATGACCTCAAAGTCGAAGTCATAGTAGGAAGGTTTCTTTAGGGTCCCGACTAGAAGAAGTCTTACCTGACCAACCTAGAGGCACGGCAGGTTCCCTGAGAGTTCTCAGAAGAGGTTGTGGTATCAAGTTTTCGTAGTTAAGAAGCCGTGAGTCGGAAGAAGTGTCGGGTTGAGAGTGTAGGAATATATTGGTGACCTTTTTGGTATCGGAACTGATCTACCTGGAATCAGCCGTTTCATCACAGAGACGAAAACTTATACGATAGATCCAACCAGTATTGAAAAGAAGGCTCCTCATTCGTAGAAAATTAAAGTACCGACGTCAGTGGTAGACGTCACTAAAACCTCGGGGGGTTTTATTTCAGACTGTGACAAAGGTGACAAAGGGGTAGATAAAGGGTACTTCACTACCCTGGTCTACGGTACTAGAATCAAAAGACTTACAACTCGAAAT